>OX456986.1:120455402-120849991 GCA_949752695.1 Melanostoma scalare | reverse complement strand
TAAATTCCAGATATGTTCCAACTGTTTGTGATTCGTCTGTTTATCTCCTTGCTTTCTTGGTCTTAGAATGATTTTAATTGTCCAAGGTAAATGTAATCTTCTACATACTCTATCTTTACTCCGTCTAATGTGATATCAATTTTTGTGTGATTTGTCACTGATTTTGTTTTTGTTTGGTTTATGTTGAGTCCATAGGGCTTACAGGCAGTAGTCAATTCTTTTAGCATCGATTCAATTTGTTTGGCGTTCATTGAAATTAGTACGATGTCATCAGCGAATCTCAAGTTGTTTAGATTTTTTCCTCCTATGTTAATTCCATACCGTTTTATTTTATTTACGGTAACCACTGAAAATATTCATCCCCATCATGTATTTCTTAAACAAAAAATTAGACTCCGACTTCCGACAATTAAATGTTGTGGTTTCGGTCGGTTAAAGGTAAAGGTAAAAGTGATTTATCGCTGTCGGAATTCAATGGTTTTTTAAGAGATCGTATCAACGAGCAGGAAAGTTTAGGTTTATCGAGCGTCGGTCGTGGCCAAGTGAGCACATATAAATCAGTGGCGAAAGATTCGGGAAAAAGAGTCGTGACCGCAACGGTCCCGTCATGTCCAAAATGTAAACAAAGTCATTTCTTGTATATGTGTCAACAGTTTAAGGATTTAACCGTGCCAACTCGTCTTGAATTCATTAAAGCTAATAATATCTGTTCAAATTGCATTCGTACAAAGCACGGGATAAATGAGTGCAAATTTTCAAATTGTAAGAAGTGCGGACAAAAACATAACACTTTGCTTCATAACGAATCCCACACGCAGTGTCAAGTGCAAGAAAATCGCTCAGAAGATGCACCGCAATCTACCGTTCAAAGGAGCGCTACGAATAGTGTCACGTGGTCGGAACCACAACCAAGTACCTCGAATGGGCTACTGATTAATACTTTACAGCATTCTTATCGCGAATGTTTTACGATGCTACCTACTGCAGTGATCATGGTCAACGCTTATTTCTGAATCGTGCGTTCTGAATCTCGGGCTCAAACGTGTTCATGTGAAAACTCCAATTTATTGGCCTAGGTCAGAGTGAATGTGCTAACGGTACTCGGAGACAAGTCAATCTTAAAATCTTATCTGCTCTTAATACGAGCGGAAATACCTCGGTGCAGGCTTTCGTTCTTGGGTCCCTTACAAACGACCTCCCAAGTGTAAAAATTCCTAGTCCTAATCTATCGTACTTCAATAACCTGTTATTAGCAGATCCGTCGTGTACTCGCCCACAAAAAATCGGTATGTTATTGGGGGCCGATGTATTCTTTGACATTATCGCGGAAGGAAAAATAACTCATCGTTCAGGATCCCCGGCTGCCCAAAATACTATATTCGGCTGGATGGTTGCCGGAAATGTTTCACTGGCCCCAGAACATTGCCTAGGAGTTTTCCACTCCTCGATCAATTTGGAAACTGATGCGCTTCTGCGAAAGTTTTTTGAGCACGAAGATTTTATTGATGGAGTTAACGAACTTGAGGTAGGTGACATAATTGAAAAACATTTCGTATCAACTCATTTCAGAAATTTCGAGGGTAGATTCGTAGTTAGTCTGCCGTTTATTAAAACACCAATCGAATTGGGAAACTCTCGCGACGCAGCCATAAAACGACTCACCGCCATGGAGAGACGATTCTCCAAGGACAACAACCTCAAACGTGAATATGTTGCCTGCAAGCATTAGTATGAGGAGCTAGGCTATATGACTGCTGTTCCCCACAGTGAGTGCGATCGCAATGCATTCTATTTTCCGCGGTCTTGAAGTCCACTAGAACAACGACGAAATTAAAGGTAGTGTTCTCTTCGTAGAATTCTCTTCTCTTCTTTCTTTCTTTAAACGATTATTTACCCATCGGTCCAACGAAACAAAACGATTTGATAACCCATCTAATCAAATTTCGAAAGTTTAAAGTTGCGGTGACAGCGGACATTGCGAAAATGTACCACCAAATATTGGTACACCCGAACGACGCACACTTTCAGCGAATTGTTTGGAGAAGCAGCGCAACTGACGAGGTACGGGACTACAAGCTTCAAACAATTACATACAAAAACACGTCCGCATCGTTCTTGGCCACAAGAGTCCTAAAACAAATCGGCATTAATAACATAACTAAATATTGTCGGGTTTCGGACAGCCTTATTAATGACTTTTACGTTGATGACTTCATGTTCACTTTCGATTCCGTTGAAGAAGCCATAAGTGTTAAAAACGATCTATGTCATATATTGAAGCAATCGGAAATGAACCTACGGAAGTGGTCTTGAAATTCACGAGAATTCTTAAACACCATTGATGCCCAGCATCAAGAAACTGCTACCGAGTTGTACGAAGGCGAGGGTGGAATTAGAACATTAGGGTTGTGGTGGAACGTTGATCACAATTGTTTTGAATTTCGTTCGTCATTAAGTACTATAGGCCAACAGGTTACAAAACGAGTGGTGTTGACGGATATCGCACGTATTTTTGATCCGTTAGGATGGCTTTGGCCATCAGTCATAAAAATTAAGATCTTCATGAAGCATCTCTGGCTCAGGCAATTAGGATGGGATATCGTTCTTCCAATGGATCTCTACAAGGAATGGTATGACTTTAGGTCTATCTTAGGTGCATTGCGTTCACTCAAAACACCGCGATGGTTACGATTGAATGAAGGTCAGGCTATGAAATTGCACGGCTTTGCTGATGCATCCGAGTCTGCGCAAAAAATCGAGTTGCGCCATCAAAACCGACTCTTTTAATACCACGCCTTGAGCTATGTGGCTCTTTACTGCCAAACCAAGTTGCTTAGCAAGGTCAAAGATGCCCCTATGGTTCATGATGCCGAATATTATGCATACACCGAATCAACAACCGTTCTACACTGGATCCATGGTCAACCCCAACCGCGTAGCGTTTTTGTGGATAATCGAGTATCTCAAATTGTCAATCGATTTCCTGCATCCATATGGCATCACGTTCAAACTATAGAGAACCCCGTGGATTGTGCCACGCGCGGCATGATGCCGCACTGTTTACCAAGCCTAAATTTGTGGTAGGACGGCCCACAGATTTTGCGAAATGACATAATTACGTTTTAAAACCTACCAGAATATCGTGATGACCAGGTTGTGTGTCTGGCAAATATGTCAAGCTGTGCTCTGAATAAACTCTTACGCGTAGTTCCTCGGTGCATTCTATTATTTCGTCGACAAAGAACTCCTTATCCATCCCGCATTTTTATCACCCCAAGATTTAATGTCGGCTGAAAACGCCCTAGTTTGCATTGCTCAGCGACAATATTTTCAAGAGGAAATTTCGGACTTAAGTAACGCAGTCTCAAAGAAGAGTAAATATCGATTTATGGATTCCTTTATTGACAAGGTCGAAGTACTTCGCGTAGGAGGACGACTAGAAAACGCTTGAATACTTTTCGAACAGAAATATCCAATTATTCTTCACAAGGATGATCACCTTACGAAGCTCATCGTAACCAACTGCCATTTGACCAACATGCACGCCGGAATGCGGCAGATGACGTATTTACTGCATCTTGATTATTTCATACTTGGCGTTCATCACTTGATTAAGAGATACATCTACCAGTGTGCAACATGTGTACGTAAACGAGCAATTCCTTACCAGCAGAACATGGGCAATTTAGCCACGCAGAGATTGGAACCAGGCATTACTTTTGGGAATACCGGTGTAGACTGCGCAGGTCCATTCACTGCCCGGTCATGGCGTGGACGTGGGGCTAAGCAATATAAGGTATACGTTACCTTATTTATATGTATGGCGACGAAGGCGATACACCTCGAACTCGTTGCCGAACTTTCATCAGCAGCTTTTATAGCGGCATTGCGAAGATTTGGTGCCAGGCGCGGTAAGTGTCACACACTTTTTAGTGACAATGGAACTAATTTTACTGGTGCCAATCAAACTCTTCGTGAATGGGCAAATCTTCTTCACTCAACTGATTTTTCAAGTTTCGGTGTCCAGCGATCTTAGAAACAGTGAAATCAGGTGAATCTTCTCGCCCCCTCATGGCCCACAATTCGATGGCCTATGGGAGGCTGGCGTAAAACCGTTAAAATTTCATTTGCGCAGGGCGATCGCAAACACTCTTATGACCTATGAAGAATTTTCAACGATCTTGTGTGAAATCGAAGCTTGCGCAAATTCGAGGCCATTGTGCGCTCGTTTTGAAGGTGATGTCGACCCTTTGACTCCAGCTCATTTCTTAATTTGACGACCTTTGACGACGGTGCCTGACCCTTGCGATGTAAACAAAGCGAAAGCGCCTAAAATTCATAGTAAAATCAAAAAGTATTCAAATAAACGATGTCGTCATTATAAAGAATGAAAATCAGCCGCCATGTCGATGGCTTATCGGAAGAATCAACAAAACATTTCCCGGTCAAGATGGCCCTGTACGAGTTGCGTCCTTTATCACCGCTAAAGGTGAATATACTCGTCCTGTCTGCAAGCTATGCCCTTTACAACTGGGTGGAAGGATCCTTCAACCGGGAGAGGATGTTCGCGCTGCAATCGGCTTGTGATCGAGCCCTAACGAAAATTTCCTTGCGTTTTACCTTCGCAAGTTATTTATCTTTTTTTTTAAATATATTTGTCTCTTTCTTAATTTTCTTATCCTTCTTTTAATATTACAATAAAAGCCGGTTTGTTTGAAGATAGTCGCAAGAAAACGAGTCATTCTTTTTATTTTAATAAGTTAGATTTGAAGAATCTTTATTTTTCAGCAGAAAGACAAATTAAAAATACAGTCCATTGCAATCGCGTACAAAATGTTTAAATTTGAGAAAATAGAGAATTTTGAAAATCCTAGTCCTAACTAATATTAAAAATGTGAAAGTATCTCTGTCTGTCCGGCTTTTGTATGTTACCGTCTTCGGCCCAAACTACTGAACTGATTTAAATGAAATTCTGTACAGAGATAGTCTAGGACCTGAGGAAGGACATAGGCTATATATTTATCCCTAAATTCCCACGGGAACGGGAACTCAAACGGGAATTTTGATACTACAGCACCGATCTCAAAAATTCTTCCACCGTTAGAATGCTTCACTATCCCCGAAAAAAATAAACTGTAACTCATCCACATATTCCTACAGGAATGGTCACCATATTCTCATGGGAATGGGGGTCTTTACTAATATTATAAGTCTGAAATTAAATCTGTCTCTCTATTTTTCTTTGTTACCAACAACCGCCCAAAGTATTAATCCTATTTATATGAATTTTGGTACAGAGATAGCCTAGAACCTGAGGATGGACAAAGGTTACATATTCCCTATTCCCACAAGAGCGAATTTTGAAAATCCTAGTCCTAACTAATATTAAAAATGTGAAAGTATCTCTGTCTGTCCGGCTTTTGTATGTTACCGTCTTCGGCCCAAACTACTGAACTGATTTAAATGAAATTCTGTACAGAGATAGTCTAGGACCTGAGGAAGGACATAGGCTATATATTTATCCCTAAATTCCCACGGGAACGGGAACTCAAACGGGAATTTTGATACTACAGCACCGATCTCAAAAATTCTTCCACCGTTAGAATGCTTCACTATCCCCGAAAAAAATAAACTGTAACTCATCCACATATTCCTACAGGAATGGTCACCATATTCTCATGGGAATGGGGGTCTTTACTAATATTATAAGTCTGAAATTAAATCTGTCTCTCTATTTTTCTTTGTTACCAACAACCGCCCAAAGTATTAATCCTATTTATATGAATTTTGGTACAGAGATAGCCTAGAACCTGAGGATGGACAAAGGTTACATATTCCCTATTCCCACAAGAGCGCGAACTTAAACCGGGAACCTAGGAACTACTCAACTGATTTTAAGAACTATTTCCCCGTTAGCATGCTACATTATCTCCAAGTAACATAAACTTTAATTTATCCCCATATTCCCATGGGAACGGAAGTACTTACTAAGATTATAGATCCGAAATCAATTCCGTCTGTCTGTTTTTCTTTGTAACCGTCTACCGCCCAAACTATTGAACCAAATTGTATGAATTTCGGTGCAGAGATAGTCTTCAGTCTGAGGAAGGACTGTATTTGTTATCCCTATATTCCTACGGGAACGGCAACGTAAACAGGAACCTTGAAACTATCTCAAAAGTTCTTTCACCGTGAGGGGATTTCTGTCAAATTGTCGACAGCTCAGTTGATCTGAAAGAAATGTCTTCCTTGATCTTCAAATAAATATTGGCAATAGGGAATGGCTGTGCGAAAGGTCGATTTCGGCGCCAACTAATGAGATAGTTAACAATATGATCTTATAAATAATGTCAGACCTGGTGGGGAATGTTGTCGAATGTCTGTCAGTACTCACTCAGTAGACAATATTATGGACACTGAGCAAGTCACATCATACCCTATAGAGTTTCCAAATTCGTTAGGAGTATGAGGAGTGGCTGCAAGTTGGTGTTTCAGTGCCAATAACGAGAAATCTAGAATTTTACACACCTACAAATTACTCATCTGGAATACGGCACTATGAAATCTTTAATAATGACTGAAATGGCAAAAAGAGGAAACATTTTGATCCCCCGTATTCCTTCAATTCGCACGGATTTGTCATTTTAGTTTAGTTTTAGAGTACAGCCCCCTCTGAAACCAGTACTAGATATTAGTATCAATAAGGCTCAGACGCTTTAAGTTGCAGGTGTTCGTTTAGAAAAAAATCTCTTGGCAACTCTATGTTGCACGGTCACGTGTATCAATCCTGCAAAACCCTTTTGTTTCGCAAAAGATGGAAAAAGGAAGAACATCGTGTGCAAACATGTACTTAATTAAAATAATATAAGTATAGGTAACTTTAATGCATGAATATGTTTTATTTGCAAAATAATTAGCCTAAAATATTAGAAATGCTGCCGAAAGTCACTATTCAACGCGGACGAAGTCGCGGGCACAGCTAGTAAACAATATAATTCAAAATAGAGGCCCTGAGTATTTAGATGAGATGCTTCGATTTGTACAATCTCAAAGAGCACTACGATTAATTTTACCGCATTTTACATATACCATTGCCGAAAGATCTTTTTTGTAAAAATTATTCGATTGTGGAATAGCTTTCCATTTGAACTACAGAGGATTACTTCACCAACCTTTGCTAAGAATAAGGAATTATTTAATTACTTACTGGCATTAATTTAAAATGTAATTAGAAAATTAGACATAGTTTTTGCTATGCCCTTATACTTTTTTTTCTTTTTTTAATAAATTTTTAATTATTATTATTATTATAAGCGTATTGTCATATATTAGTACTAAGTTTAGATGCTATTAAAGATCATATCTTGCTGTATCTTTGTAGTATCTTGTAGTACAAATACAAATACAATGCTCGACTTTCCTTTGGAATAGCACGAATGCATGAAATGATATTATTTTATGCTTTTGCTTTGAATGAATCACTTTCAAATGAAATAATGCGAAATTGTGTAAAGCAATTTAAGAATTCATAAGGATTTATGGTCTAAAATGACATGAATTTGGCCGTAATACGTCACGTAAAAGATTAAAATCCTAATATATTTTAAAAGTGCTTTAGGAAACCGGACATAAATTGCATAGCTCCCTTTTTAAAAATAAGATTACGCTGCAAACATCTTAGATACACTTATAAACAAATTGAAACAATAAATAAATTCTTAAATTAAATTATTTTAAGGGAAGAAACAACAAATACTTTTGGAAAAAATATCAAAGTTCATAGAAAGATTTTGGAAATAAATATTCAAAAATTGTTGTCTGTCGTGTAACAGAGTCCTTTTATTTCCATTACGTTATTTTATACATCTTTATATAAATCTATACACCAAAGCATCAAAATCAATAAACTTTTCAAAATTACAAATCGTAGGCAACAAAATCCGTGCGTGTAAAAGTTGACATACGATTCTATTCTGTTAAATATTTGCTTTTGTTCGAGATACATGAAAGTAAAAAATGAAATATCGAAAAATTTATTCCATACTCGAATAAACGGCGGAAAACTATCCCGCACAGGATTTTTTTTTTTTATAATTTACGCGCACTTCAAGGGGTTATGACTACCCTTATAATCTGCCCTAGCGAGGTATCCGTTCGGAGAGGAAAATACTCCGATTTGTACGATTCGGAGGTTTTTGCTTTGAAGTATTCTTCCGAACAGCTTTTTGGAATTTTTTTCTATTATTATTTCAACACACAAGGCGAACTGCATTGAAGTGCGATCAATTGCTTTAGTTTTTCCGATTTCGTCCGACGTTGCGGACAATTTTCCGCTCCGAACGGATACCTCGCTAGGGCCGAATGTTAAGAACACAGTGCGGGTGTTAGGAAAAAAGGAAATGATAAGAAAGGAGATGCCGATGCACATCACTCTTGAATTTCTGTACATTATATTGCGTGGGGAAAGCATTCCACATCCGGGTTGAGCGGCTAAAATATGAATCTCTATACTTAACTGTACGACCGAAATTGGGCTGAAGGGAGAACTGATGAGCATTCCTTGCGAGGCGGATATTACGGCTAAATTGTGTCAGGGGAGAAATGCATCTGGCTATTTAAGAGAGCTTATTTAGAGCACTGTTTATAGAAGAAGCAATAAAAAAGAGTGAGGCAAGTAACATTTCAACGATGTTCGAGAGAATAAATCGATTCTACAATTGAACTATCACCTATCAGTCTCAACGCTTTGTTTGGTATCCTATCAAGTAGGCGCCAAGATGTTTGAGAAGCACCTGGCCAGATATGAGAATTATACTCTAGTTTAGGGCGGGTGCATGCCTTATAGATTGTAGCCAGATCAGATGGGGTGAAAAATTGTCTGCATCGTTTTAGGAAACCTAAGCACTTTGCAGTATTTTTAGCGACTTCAAATATGTGGTCGTTCCAACGAAGGTCGTCGTTTACACACATACCAAGTATGACAGCTTTTCGGTTTCTTGGATGCAGGTACCATTTATGGATAATGGTAATGAGGGGATGTTAAGCTTTAACGAGAAATAACAACATTGAGTTTTCGAAGCATTGAATTCTACTCGGTTTTTTATACCCCATGTAACAATGTTGTCAA
The DNA here is from genome assembly GCA_949752695.1 of Melanostoma scalare. Taxonomy (NCBI): domain Eukaryota; kingdom Metazoa; phylum Arthropoda; class Insecta; order Diptera; family Syrphidae; genus Melanostoma; species Melanostoma scalare. The sequence goes on along the minus strand of OX456986.1, from coordinate 120,840,864 downwards.
GGTCAGAATTCAATGAGCTTATCATACGCAACCGTTCCATTTCCACGTCCGAAGAGCAGGTGCGTGAATTTGGAAACGAATATGAAAAGCTGAGGGTTGAGCCGTCAGCAATCAGTTGAGAGGATTAGAAGTATCAGACAGGAGATCATTTATGAAAATAAGGAAGGGAGTCGGAGACAAAACGGAGCCCTGGGGCACACCAGCATTTATAAAGTGGGTATCAGACTTAAAACCATCCAACACAACTTGTATTGAACGGTCGGAAAGGTAATTTCTAATCCAACGAAGAAGAGACACATAGATACCAAAAGCACGCATTTTCGATAAAAGAGCCTGATGCCAAACTCTGTCAAATGCTTTAGAAATATCACGCGCAATAATCTTACTTTCTCCAAAACAATGCAAGGATTGGTTCCACTGTTCGGTGAGATAAGCCATCAAATCACCAGCGAACCGTTTGCTACGGAAGCCGTACTGACGGTCACTAAGAAGCTTTCGTTCTTCAAGATATTTCATAAGTTGACGGTCTATCAACGTGTCCATGACCTTGGAAAGAAGGTACGTAAGTGCAATTGGACGGTAATTGGAAGGGGAGGAAGATTCGCCTTATTTGGGACCGGATGGACAAAAGCAGTTTCCATCTGCTCGGAAAAATCCCAGCAGAATAGAAAAGATGGAAAAGTTTACGCAGTGGTTTTGTCAGCGTAGAAGAACACCTCTTCAGAATAACGGCGGGGATACCATCTGGACCAGCGGATTTGTGTATATTGAGATCATTTAGGACTCTTGCTACCGAACGAGTACGGAAAAATATCTGCTTCATTGCACAGTTCTTACTCACAAGCTCAGGTGGAGCTAGAGTGATGTATGGTAGTGTCGAGTTGGCAGCAAACTGAGCTGCTAGCAGATTTGCTTTGTCGATGGAGTTGACGTAAGCAGAGTCATTGAAGACGAGCGTAGGAACCGAAGTAATGACACTTTTACTCTATATTTTTCAGGATGAGAAGTGAGAAACAAATCTAATGTGTTGGCCGAACGGCCAGAAATATCCGGAACCCGAGTGGACTCATCAACAAGCTGAGTTAAGATATTTAATTCAGCAAAGATCTCAACACACCTATACCTTTGGGTGTAGTCTGGCCAGAATGTCAAAGCCACCTAGAATTGTGTACATTGAAATCGCCCGCAATAGCGATTTTAGTGTGAGGGTAATGGGAAACAATTCTTGAAATGGAGTCAGATAGCGCATCAAACTCGTTATAGGTTGAATTACTATCTAGATTGGGGCTTCTATATATGAGACAATAATGAATGATGTGCTTATGGACACTGAATTTAAACCACATGAAGTTGAACCGCTTCCAACTGACAGCTCGATTAAATACACACGTTCTTATGAGAGGTGACCCATATGCACCGCGCGCAATGTGCCGATTGCACCTAGTAGCCCAACGTTCTACTTTGCCACGGCTCTCACGCGGTGACATTTGCTGTCAAACCAATTTGAAGTTCTCTCTTTATCACTAGCAAGTGATGAGATAGGACTAACTATTACCTCAGAGATGTGAGTCAACTGTGGTTGCTACTGCTGCTAAAATAACAGTTTAAGTAGCATTTTCAATCAGAGTTGATTGTCAAACTATTTTAAATGTTGAAAATATGTTAGCTAGGCCATAAAGATAAATTTTTTTTTTTTAAATAATGAAAAAAAACCTTTTTAAAGTTTGACAACAGCAAAAAAAGTATTTAAAAACGTGTTTTTTGTTATATTTTACTATAGTCACAATTTAAAAAGCTTATGTTTCATTTGTTGCAAAAGAATTAATTCTTTGAAGTCAAGTGCCAATATTTACGCCAAATTTAAGAAAATATCTACAAAATATAATGTTCTTTTTTTATATATAAACTCAGACATGCACTTTTTAGGCTTATAGTCTATTCCCACTGGGACAAAAACGTGGTTTTCGTAAATACTAAAAAATTTTCACACAATTTTTTTTAGAACCTCATGTTTTCAGTAGCGAGATGTTTTCCGGTCGCTTATCATAAAACCAATAGCAAATAAGTGACGGAATAGAAGCTATTTTATGTTCCAAATTTGTTCACCATAAGCAAATGTTCTATCAAATCTTTTCTCTTCACTTCGAACACAAGTGTCTTATGATATAAATTAATTTGTGTTTGACTCAATCTTTCCACAATGCAATTAATGAGTGTAAGAATACAATAACATTAATAAAAGTGATTTTTCTAAAAACAAAAAGTGCAAAAATGGAGAGGCGTCAAACAAAAACAGTTAAGGAGCGGTTCCTTCGTTTTCGTAAAAGATTTGCGTTTTTATCCCAGTGAGAGTAGGCTTTTTAGAGATTTCACAAACCGAAGCGATTTTTTTGTTGTTTCACATAAAAAATTTTATTTTTATCAAGAGTATAATATGTAAGTAACCACACAAACATGACGAAATATTGTGACAACAGCAAAAATGTAGCGTCAGCGGGGTAGCTTTATGGTGTTTTTTTTTCAAGGCCAGAAGCTGGTAAAGTATTCCAGTTCAAAAAAAATTTTCAAAATCTATGGTGGCGCCATTCTCATTTCAACATTACAAACTTTTTGTAAACAGCAAAACTATACTGTTTTCAACACTATAAATTATTTATTCAAAGTAAAAACACCCCTGTTTTTCCTGTGATAAATAGAGATAGTAAATTACTTAATCTGTGTTTTTTTTTTAAGCCAGTACTAAGCAAAGTATTCGAATTCAATGAAACGTAGGGAAAACGATGTTATCGCCACCTATATACACAGTTTCAAGAACAACTTTTTCAAATCAGAAAAGGCAAATCGTAAAACCAGTGGAACGCACATCTTAATAATTTTTTGCAAAGGCAACATTGTTTCGTAAACAAGCTTACGACATATTTTGGTTATTAAAGTCAAAAACTTTTTTTTTAGTGTTTAACGTATCATAAAAAGGTATAACCTGGCACTACTTCGATCTGAAGCAGGATTGAATCCTAAGTGGAAATGAGGTATTTGAAGCATTCAAAAAAAATAAAATCCATGTACCAGTGAAATCCTCACCCACCTCTTGTTTTAGTGAATTATAGACTCTTCCCTAGTTCGTTTGACGTTTGTGTTGCCTATTTCAAAATAATTTTAGCAAATACACAACCGTTAAAACACCTTAGTGGAAATGAGGTATTTGAAGCATTCAAGAAAATATAATCCATGTACCAGTGAAAACCTCACCCACCTCAAGTTTTAGTGAATTGTCGACTCATCCCTAGTTCGTTTGACGTTTGTGTTGCCTATTTCAAAATAATTTTAGCAAATACACAACCGTCAAAACATCTTAGTGGAAATGAGGTATTTGAAGCATTCAAGAAAATATAATCCATGTACCAGTGAAAACCTCACCCACCTCAAGTTTTAGTGAATTGTCGACTCATCCCTATTCATCCGCTGGGACATTTCCGAAAAGCTCTGGTAGACCACTGAGAATCGGGCAGTCAGTCATTACTCGCAGAGCATTATAGTGTTGATCACACTACTTTTCTTCTGCATTCCTTTGTCAACACTCGCACTTACTAGTTTAGCAGGTCAACTCCGGGCGAAGCATCCCATTGCCCAGCGGTCACCACGTGGGGTTATAGTAAGCACAATTGATGTGCACTATAAGTTGTTACATTTAGGCGCCGACAAGTTGACACCAGTCACAGCCTTTCCAAATAGTACAACCACCAATAACTCTCAAGATGAGTTACTGAACCAAAAACATTTTTTTTTTTTTTTTTTTTTTTTTTTAAAAAAAGAGGAGGCTTATATGCTAACCTGGAGAACTCAGACCTAATATCCAGTCCATTGTACTACCAGAGTAGCAGCCTTCCCTTTTTTTTTGTGTTGCAGTAGTTGGAAATAAGTTGTTATTAATTTCACATATATAACCTCAAGGGCGGCGTCCATATGAAACTGGGAGGCTGAAAGAAAAGTAGATGCCCAGAGCGGGATTCGAACCCACGCATCCGGCCTCTCTACCAAACACTCTACCACTGCACCACGGCCGCCCTCCAATCAAAAACATTACTGATACTTTGTACTGGCTCAGCAATCTCAAATACAGGTGGACAGGAAAAAGCTTGGATTTGACTATGTACATTAATAAAGAATTCATTAAATGCATTAGCAATTAACAATTGATCAGAAACTGAGTAACCATCAATATTAATTGAGCTAGGAATTTTTGACGAAGAAGGATTATTAATTATATCATTTGCTCTATTCCATTTATTTTTTAAACTACCATTAACGGAATTGAATTGATTCCGATTGATTTTACCACGCAAATTGGAATTTCCCTTTTAAGTTCAGCACAACGTCTCTCATACTTCCTCTTTAGGATAATATTGTTAGGGTTCTTATAATACTTTAGTCTTAGTACGCTTTTAGCTTTAATTTTGTTAACTAAAAAACTGGAGACCCGTGGCTTAAGCCTTGTTGATACTTTTTTTCGAAGAACGACTTCGAAAGAATAACGGAGATAATAAACAGTTTGGGATCTTCAAACGTTTTGTGGATTGGTGATTTGAACGCGAGAATTGGTCTTGAGAAAGGAGTGATGAACGAAGTAAAAGGATGTTGCAGAGAATCAAAGGATACTATTTGTTATGCCAGAGGAAAGAGATTGATTGAACTATGTGACACTTATGGTCTTAGAATACAAAATGGAACCAGTTTGAGCGATTGTTCGGGAAATCTTACATTTGTTGGCAGACAAGGCTCATCAGTGATTGATTATGCAATCTTAGGTGAACATTGGGAGCCTTTTGTGACAGATTTTGAGGTCAAAGGATTCCCTTATTCAGACCATCTCCCGGTGGTAGTAACATTCCAACAACTTGTACAACCAAATGAAGAAAATCTTAACACGCGATTGCTTCCTAGACTCAAATGGAATATTGCAAACGCCCAGACATATAAACAACGACTCGACGTAAATCTTCAAACTCTACAAAATGTAGACTTTTCTATGTTGGAGCAGATTGTGAAGTCATCTTACCCTCATCAAAATTTCAGTGCAAAAAGAAGAACAGTTGCAAAGGAACCTTGGTTTGATGATGAATGTCATAAAGCTCTCAAGGTATCTTTTGCATGGTTGAGAAGTTTGCGTAGATCTACCCATGATCTATTTAGAAGAAACTACATCGAGGCCAATTCGCACTATAAGGAGATATGTAAGATCAAAAAGGAGAATTATGAAGAAATGCTAGCATCCAGACTGTCGACTGTCAACATGCAAAACTGCTACAGATTTTTGGAAACTTGCTTCGGAATTAAATGGCAAGCAATTCGGGGTGCCCAAGAAACTATGTGCTAACAGTCTATCCACCCATTTTAATGAATTACTGAATCCTGTCACCATAACAACAAATTGGCATTATGCGATACCTGGATTCAACAACGAAATACTTGATAAGAAATTTACTCTACAAGAACTTGAAATAGTTATAATAGTAATAGAAAAGCAGCAGGTGCGGATGGTATTCCCGGGGAGTTTTATAAATACGGTACGGTACCGTTATGCTAAATGAATGTCTTGTTACGCTTTTTAACAAAGTAATCGAAGAGGATCTCTCGGTAACTGAATTTCGAGATGCTATTATATGCCCGATACATAAAAAAGAATCCTTGTTAGATGCAACTAACTATCGAGGAATTTCCTTTCTAAATGCAACGTACAAGATATTCACAACGATGTTACAGAAACGACTCCTATCGTGGATTACAACCCAGAACCTTTTAAAAGAGTTTCAAGCTGGTTTTCGATCAGGATACTCTACAATTGATAACATTTTCATGCTTAGAAATCTTGCAGAACACTTCGGTATGCAGCGAAGAAAATTGTATGTATTCTTCATAGATTTTAAAGCAGCGTTTGACTCAATTAACCGAGTTGCTATATTCTACAAGTTATATGGTCTGGGAATGTCGCTGAAATTTGGACGTGTTCTGGAAAAGCTGTACAAAGGAACAAGGGCTGCAGTATGGAACGGGGCTGAGCTTTCAGACTGGTTCAATACTACATCGGGAGTTAGGCAGGGTTGCACATTGAGTCCCACCTTGTTTTCACTCTTTATAGATGACCTCGCCGATTACCTCCCAGGTGGTGTTGACTTTGCAGGAGAGCGTATTAAGGCTCTAATGTTTGCAGATGATATTGTCATCTTTGCGTATTCACCAGAAACATTTTAACTTATGAAACAGGGTATACCACTACTGCTGTCTATGGAACTTAACAGTCAATACTCAAAAATCTAAGGAGATGATATTTAAAAAAGGCGGTGGACGCAATGCATCGAATGAAAAATGGAATTACAACGGAGAAGATATAGAATGTGTTAGTAAATACAAATACTTAGGCGTAATTCTGTCAAAAAACCTGAGCTTGGAAAAGATGCTTTATGAATGTAAATAATATAGCTCACAGCAGTAAGCATAAGATATTTGAGGCAGTTGCGGAAAGTATACTTCTGTATGGCGCTCAAGCATGGAGATGTAATAAGTTTCACACTGTAGAGAAGCTCTTAACTCACTATGTGAAGAGATTATTTCGTCTGCAAATAATAAAAAAAATAATAAATACGTTATAATGCTGGACTTGCTCCTCTATTCATTAAAACCTTGAAGATGCAAGCTGATTATCTCCTGCACGTTTTCAGAACGCCTGAAACTCGGCTCGTTAGAAAAATAGCAATCAAAGCGGTACATAATAACTGGTACGGTGAGTGGTCACGTCTCGCAGAAGAATGCAATTTAAATTTTAATCTAAATACGGAAGATGTAACTCACAGTAAAACTCTTATGTACAAGGTTATAGCATCAGTAGATGAGAAGTGCAGAACAGAATATGCAGCCTTGTTCAGAACAACCTACAGTAGGCTCAACCATAATCTCGCAGAAAGAAATTACTTCCATGATGAGAACAATGTAAACGTTATTGCAACTATGGTCAAGTTAAGAAGCGAATTACTCAACTTAAACTTCATACCTCATAGGCCTGATCTACCAATAGAGTGTACTATTTGGAATTTAGTGAAGAGGGAGAACGTTATTCACTTCGTCGGAACTCGGAAGGTGTCCAACTCTCAGGGAAACTAGGAGAAGTATCCTGGGGAGTGATTTTCTAACAGAGGATCAAGTTATTAGTTTGCTGAATGAGATGGATGTTTCCAAACTTTATAATTATTGCAAAATTGCGTTAAAATACAGATCTAGAATATTCAACAAAGACTTCTGAATTGTGATACATACATGTTATTTGCTTTTTTGTTGGAAATCAAATTTATATGTGGTAGTGTATTACAGTTATTTAATTTACTAAATTGTCAACGGCAAATGCCATGATTATATGATTTTCGTATGAAATAACTGTTAATTGAATCGAAAAAAACGAAAAAAATCTACTTTTTTCGTTGAAAACTCGAATAAAAAATTACAATGATGCATCTGAAAATGAATAAACATTTTCCCAAAACTCATAGAAAAGTGAATCTTTAAGCATACTAAAATCAATGAAGATGAGTTACTATCTCTGGAAAATTAGCTCTTAAGTTTCTGACATTCTGATGAACAATAAAAAAATTTACTGTGGTAAATATGTTTTATCTGTATAAACCTTAATAATTTTTAGATTATTAAGGCCCTAGCCCATAGAAAGCATTGCGTGCGTGCGGCACCGCTTCCAACTGACAGCTCGATTAAATACACGCGTTCTTATGATAGGTGACCCATATGCACAAGTCATCAAATAAGTGAACATTTTCATTCATTGAGAAACAAACAGTCGTATTCATAAAATTTGCCTTGAACATCCTTAGACAACTGTCTAATTAGACGGTGTCTAAAGACTTGGACAACCCTTAGCCAATTTCGTATTTATAAATGCATTCCAACAGTTGTCTAAACAACCCTTCAAACTGTCAACTTCGAATGAAAAACTAACTGGTGGCGTTCATGATGTATCCGTACAGTACCATTTTTTATGTTTTTATATACGAGTACAACAACGAAAAGGCTCTGAAAGAGTGTGGCGTAGGACTTGAACTAGACCAAAAAAAACAGCAGATTTGACTTTGAGTTACAACTTTTCCAAGTCTCATAAAACGATGAAATTTGTGCAATTTATAAATTAAATTGTTGAAAGTAGTATTTTTGTACCTCAAACTACTTATTTTTTTCGATCTTAGAGCTCTCAACAGTGTTTTATAACATGTTCAACAAAATTGTTTTTTGCTGTAGCAAATGCCACTTTAGGCCATAGTTTAGACAACCAATTTCGGTGTCTAATGTTAGACGAGTTGTTATAAATACGATTTGGAGCTGGACACTGTTCTAAGAGCTGTCCAAAGTTAGACATACTTTGGAATGGGATTATAAATACGACTGAAAATGTTTCAATTTTCAATGCTATAAATAAAAGCAATATCATTAAAGTATTATTCACATGAGAACGAATAACGAACGACGAATGAACGAATATTCGTTATTTTTGACATTTCATTCACATTTGTGTTTTACATTCGTCACGAACAACGAACACAATTTACATCCAAAACAATAATGGAGAATGATTTTTAGGTTAAACACACGCGAAAAATTTATTCGTTGTGGTGTAGATTGTATGTGGTACGAGAATAAAGTCTGACAGTTCGTACCTACTAGATATTTATTCGTAAAGAATACATTTTTTTAATTCTAGGCTCAAAAATAAGAATTTGTCCACCAAAAAATGAGTATGAACTATATTTCCATCTTTTCCTAAAAATTTCGAGAAGAATTTATGCTTGTAAGGCGCTTAAAATCTGATTTATTCGTCGTTCGTTGGTTGTGCTCATGTGGATAGTCCTTAAAACAATTAATTGAGATGATTTTTCCTCCCCAAGCATTTGAGTTTCTTTGTACCATACAAATTGTACACCTTTCTGTCTACTTGTCTCGTTAGTTTTCAAAAATTGCGCGTGTGTCTACTTTGTGAGAGAATAATTTATATAAATTCAGGTTCCTTTGACTGCTATTATACGGTCAAATTTGTTTTCACGAAACTGTTCGAACACCATAAGTGCAAAAGAGAACGAAAGTTAGAAAAAGAGAGATGTACAATGGGCTTGTGTCGCATGGGTTATGGTTTCGTGAAACAGCTATGACGTTTTTCTTTGTCCTTGTTCGTGTTTTTGTTTATTCTGTTCCATTTGGTTCAACAATAAGTAATAATACTAAAAATAATGACTTTTTTGTTTTTCAATTGCCAATAAAAGAGGTTTTGAAGCAACCAGGCACTACTAGATAACTATTTTTCCCCAAAAATAAAAACACCGAATGAAAGATAAAGAGAATTGTGCAACTAGTTTCAAGAAACTGGATTTCATCGTGTAATAACACTTGCGACACGGGATGACAGAACATAGAAGAATTCGAAGTAGTTTCGTGCAACATATTTCACCGTATAATAGCAGTCTTTCTTTTTCGTTGCTGTTGTTGTAACTAGGACTACTACCTCTACAGTTGCTGCTCTATTGTTGTTGTTGCTGCTGCCGACATCACAAGCATATGAGTTTAACTTTTTTCTATTCTTCCTCTTTGCGTTCATTATTCGCTGTTTGGTGGCTAAATTTGCGAATCTTACATCGATATACGTTTGAACTTTCGATGAGAAGGTAGAATACTTTGTTATGTACTTTCCTTGCTTAATATATATTAGTTTTTAAACGTTATCAAATTTTAACGTTACCTATCTATGGACAATGCTTTGGAAAAAAATTTCTTTTGCCTTGAGTAAACCGTTTGAGTCATTGGCTGCGTTCGAGAATGGTATCCGGATAGCTTGTTGTTGTTGTTTACGTGTTAAACTTTTAAAAGAGACACACCCATTTCAACTAAAAAGCTATCTAAAGGTATCCGAGTATTTTTGGTATACCTTTCTAATCAAGTGATCAGCTGATAGAAAATTTATTTTTATTTCTTTTCATGTTGATTTTTTGTTTTGGTGTGCATTTATTTCAGCATAAGAGTCTTTTAAAACGGATGGGAAATTGAAAAAATTAAGTTATAATCGTCTAGCAATGATATTTTGAATGTTTTTCTGTTTTCAAAAGTCGAATTTTAATATTTCACAGCTGTTGTCTGCAGCTATCCGGAAAAAGATATCTGAATCGTTCAAAAAGGTATCTAATGCCGTTTTCGTTTGGTAAAACTAGAGTACCCTTTTTTTTATAGTACCCTGATTTTTGACAACTCAAACGAACATGAAATCAGAGTACTCCGTTTTTGTCAATGTATGTGTGCGTTTGACATATAGTTTGCTTTCAATGCAATTGCCTACGTTCAGAAACATATCTCTGCGTCTTTCATGAGCAATTAATAAACATTTTTTGTATGGAGTAAAAACTGACAAAAAGAACTTATAACTGAAAAAGATACGCAATAAACTTCATAAATGTCCAGATTAATTTTATACAAAAGTAATTTTAAGCAGTAAAAAAATTTTTTGAGCTCGGATAACAAGAAAAACAGCATGGACAAGTTATGCAAACCAAAACCGATAGGTTTGTGTTACTTAAACTACCCAATAATATAGCTTATACATCAGAATAACACATAGGCTACAATTTATCCCTAAGTTCCCACGGGAACGGGAACGTATACGGGAACTTAGAAACTACAACACCGATTTCAAAAATTTTTCCACTGTTAGAATGCTTCATTATCCCCGAGTAACATAAAAACTAATCCATCCCCATATTCCTACGGTTCCTTATATTCCCACGGGAGCAGGAACGTATACGGGAACTTTGACACTACAGCACCGATTTCAAAAATTCTCTCACCCTTAGAATGCTACACTATCCCCGAGTAACATAAAAACTAATTCATCCCCATATTCCTACGGTTCCCAACATTCCCACGGGAGCAGGAACGTATACGGGAACTTTGACAGTACAGCAACGATTTCAAAAATTCTTTCACCGTTAGAATGCTTAGAATGCTACACTATCCCCGAGTAACATAAAAACTAATTCATCCCCATATTCCTACGGTTTCCTATATTCCCGGAGCAGGAACGTATACGGGAACTTTGACACTACAGCACCGATTTCAAAAATTCTGTCACCGTTAGAACGCTACACTATCCCCGAGTAACATAAAAACTAATTCATCCCCATATTCCTACGGTTCCCTATATTCCCACTTGAGCAGGAACGTATACGGGAACTTTGACACTACAGCACCGATTTCAAAAATTCTTTCACCGTTAGAATGCTACACTATCCCCGAGTGACACAAAAAATAACTTATCCCCATATTCCTACGGCTCCCTATATACAACACCGATTTCAAAAATTCTTCTACCGTTAGAATGCTACACTATCCCTGTGTAACATTAACTTTAATTCATCCACATATTCCTATGGGAACGGGAGTCCTTACTAATATAATAAGTGTGAAAGGAGGAATATAATAAGTGTCTGTCCGTCGTTCTATGTTACCATCTCCCGCCCAAACTAATAAACCGATTTAAATGAAATTTTAAACAAAGATTGTTCAGAACCTGAGGAAAGACATAGACTATATATTTTTTCCTATATTCCCACGGGAGCAGGAACGTATACGGGAACTTTTACACTACAGCACCGATTTCAAAAATTCTTCCCCCGTTGGAATGCTCCATAATCCCAGAGTAACATTAACTTTAACTTTTCCACATATTCCCACGAAAACGGTCACCATATTCCCACGGGAACGGGAGTCTTTACTAATATTGAAAATGCGAATGTAGCTATGTGGGTATGTTTTTCGTATGTCTCACGTTCAAACTGCTAAACAGATTTTATTAAATTAGCTACAGAGATGGTCTAGAACATGCGGAAGGATAAAGGCTATATATCTATCCTTATATTCCCACGGGAACGGAAATGGGAATTCAAAAACTACGGTCTCAAATGTATTTTTAACAGGGCTACAAGGTGTTGAAATAGGGGTTGAATGTTTTTTTTTGGAAAACTTGTAAAATAATGAAAATTCCTTTTCTCCTTTGGATAGCATTTTACAATATAAGTTTTTAACAAATTCGAAGTTTTTGGTTGTTGGTGACAAATGTTAGTTGGACTAGAAACTTGAGAAGAAATTGGATTTCTGGAATGATTGGATATAAATAATGTAGTTGCAAGGAAATCAGAAGAATCATTTATTTCTATTTATATCGATGGCATCAGCATATAATCGATGGCATCAGCATCATTAGGTACACCCGCCGAATAATGCTCGGTTTACAACCCCATGATCTCCCTGCTATTCTTTTGCATATCATTAGGGTTTTCTTAGCCTTTTCAGTTGCTGCTTCTACTTGCTTTTTCCACAGGAGTTTACTATCTAGAATCACGCCTAGATACTTAACCTCTGTTGTGGGTACTATGGTTACTCCATCCAGTGTAATGTCTTTCATAAGTGGTAGGAGTCTTCTTCTGGTGAATGGTATAGTTGTATTCTTTGTTGGGTTGATGTTCAGTCCTACAGATGTAAACCACTTTTTCGTGATTTTTTTTTTTTTGTTGGAGGTTGTTAAAATACCAGCTGGAGCACTCAGACCTAAATACTGGTCCATTGTACTACCAGATAGCAACCTTCTATTTGTTATAGCTGTCCAGATATTCGGAGAAAAGCTGAAAGACGCTGCCATGATAAGGAGCCTAAGTTACCAGCTTTCACCATGTCTGCGCCGAGTATCTGTAACCTCATGCGAGAAAAAGCAGGACATTCACAGAGGAAGTGCTCTGCGGTGTCCTCATCTTCTCCACAAGATTCACAGAGTGTGGTATCACTTAAACCTAACACGTTTAAATGCTTGGCAAAAGAGAAGTGCCCGCTGGCAACGCCAATAAGCTTTCTACAGTCTTTTCTGCTACGAGCTAAAAAAAATGTTGCAGTCTTCTTACTAACGTTGGGGAGCATACGCTTGGTTTATCTGCATCCAATGGAGGCATGCCATCTACGGTTGTGCTCTTCACAGATCCAATCGTTGATTGAAGCCCTCACTGAGGACGCTGGCAGACCTAGCGACGGTTCAGGTCCTGAGAAAGCTGTCTGAGATCCCTGCCTAGTGAGTTCATCGGCGATCTCATTTCCAGTTATGCCGTGATGGCCTGGAACCCAAATGAGACTCAAGGAATTTAATCTTCCGATCGCATTCAGAGAGCTTTTGCATTCCTGGATCACTTTCGTAGTGGTTAGAGGGTTGAGAAGGGAATTAAGCACAGATTGGCTGTCGCTGGAAACAAAGATACTTCTCCCCGTCCATCCATTGTTCGTTACGTGGCTCAAGGCCATTAGGATGCGTATGATCCCAAAGATGAGTGCAGTCGTATGTCGTCGTTCTCAACAAAGGCACCCGCACCAGAACCCTCGTCGGATTTGGAGCCATCTGTGAAGATACGATAACAGTTCTTTCCAGGCTCAGATTCTGGAGCGTTTCGTGATTACTATGCCCCTCTGTATTATATCGCATAGGGTTTCTTCAAATTTCCTACAGGCTAATAATGTGATGTCATCAGCATAGCCAATGCATCTTATGCCTTGCATGGTTAGTTTTTCCAATAATTCATCTACTACTAGACTCCAAAGTAGAGGTGATAAGACCCCTCCTTGTGGGCAGCCTCTCGTAGTGATGATTCTCTGAATCGTTTGGCTAGAGTGTGTTTCTGCCGTTCTTGTACTAAGCATTGCACTTACCCACTTTATTATTGTAATCGGAGTGTCCTTCCTCTGAAGTGCTTTGTTAACCGACTCGTGTGAGGTATTATCAAAGGCACCCTCAATATCCAAGAAACAGCCGATCGCTGTTTCCTTTGAGTCGATTACTTTTTGAATAGTGGTTGAGAGATGGTATAGGGTAGTTTCCGTAGATCTACCTGCTCTGTATGCATGCTGTATAGTGTTTAGTGGATTGCTCACTAGAATTTCTGATCTTAAGAAGTTATCGATCACTTTCTCCATGGTTTTCAGTACAAAGGATGTTAAGCTTATTGGCCTGAAAGATTTAGGATGAGTTGTGTCTTTCTTACCCGTTTTTTATATAAAGATAATTTTTGCTCGCGTTCATGGACTAGGTATGTACCCTAGAACCAGACTGCTTCTGATAATTTTTAGCAAGTGTAGTAGGATCACTTCTTTTCCCATTTGTAGTAATGCTGGAAATATCCCATCTACCCCTGGAGTTTTGAAGGGTTGAAAGGTACTTAATGCCCATTGTAGCCTTTTCTTCAAGCAAACTATCGTTGCTGTCTTCCAGTCTTGCTTATCAGTACTGTGCACAGGTGTAGGTCTTTCATGTCCTGTTGTTAGTATGCTACCAGAGAAGTTAGTGTTAAGCAGGAGAAGAAATCTTTGCTCTTCATTTTCTGTGAAGCTGCTGTCAGCATGTTTCAAAGCCATGGTGGTTTGTGACTTTTCCCTTGAAAGGGCCATATCAAGTCTGCCTGCTGCTGGGGTTGTGGTTATGCTTTCACAGAAGTCTACAAAGCTTCTTCTTTTAGCTCACTTCTTTACTATAGGCTGTAAGTTCCGCATGGTAAGCATGCCAGTTGCTGTTACTTTTCACATTGTTGAAGAGCTTTCTTACCCTCTTCCTTTGCGCTTCTAGGTTTTTGTTCCACCATGGAGCATCTATTTTCTTGTTTGCGGAGCTTAAGGGGCAGCTTGATTCATATGCATCAATCGTAGCTGTATTGAGCTCGCTTACCGCATTTTCAAGCTCAAGACGACTTTTAGGTTCCCTGTTAGTGGCTATATTTCCTATATTGTATGTGAGATTATCTCTGTAAAGATCCCAGTTGGTTCTTTTTTGATTTCTCCTAGGGGTATTTCTACATAGGATTCCATCTAGAACAAATTCAATTATCCTGTGATCTGATAGCCAGGGCACATTCGAACCAGTTACTGATACAGTTTATCAAGACTGTAGAACCGAAAGTAATATCTAGTACTTCTTCCCTATTTCTAGTAACAAAGATAGGAGTGTTCCCAATGTTGTAAATTTCTAGGCATTTTTCTACAAAGAATTGTAAAAGGTACTCACCGCTTTGATTTGTATCTGTGCTACCCCAGATGCTGTTGTGTGCGTTTGCGTCGCAGCCTACCAGTATTGGTAGCTTCTGTTTCCGGCAGTAATCTACCAGATTCTTTACCTCAGATTGAGGGATGTTCGCTTCATCTCCCGGAAAGTATCCTGATGCGATTACCACCCACCTGGTTTGGCCTTCGATGTTAATTGAGGCCTGAATTGCTACCAGGTCTCTCGTCATGAACTCTGAAAGGCAAAAATGATTAATATCGTTTCTTACTATAATTGCTGCTCTAGGAGAAATCGACTCTTTATCTCATATTACCTTCGTGTTTCTAATGAATAAACCTTTAATTTGTCCCCCAAAGGTCCAGGGTTCTTGGATCAGTGCTAGTCCAATGCCTTCTCTTGTTATTTTCTTCGCTAAGACAGCTGCGGCGGCTATGGCGTCATGAAGATTTATTTGGACTAGCTTAGTACTGATCCCGCGTATCTCCATTAGATTTCTTCTTCGTCGGGGGTTTCTGCCCCGGACCTGTTAACAGGTCATTTTCTTCCTCTTTCGTGAGGGGAACTTCTTCTCCTTCCTCTGCTATCTCCATCCTGACGGTTGCTGGTGGTGATCGTTTGGGAGCTGGGATAGGGGTAGGTAGTGAACTGGGTGGTAGGATAAGGGATTGGGATAGGGTTGGAATGGGGGTAGGAAGTGGACTGGGTGGTGGGATAAGAAATTGGGATAGAGTTGGGATGGATTTTGCTGGGAGGTGTTTCGGTGGTGTCACCTGTTTCTCCTGCAAAGGGATGAGAGTGGGTGTATTGGGGATTGAGGAAGATGGCAGAGTACTAACTGGATTGGTAACAGTAGGTTGCTTGCCCTCTCTACCACTTCTTTTCTTCAGGCCATGCACCTGAACCTTTCCGAATCTATAATAGATGCTGTGGTTGTTTTTGGAAGTCACCTCCACAGATTTTTCATCAACGCCAATATAGTTTCTATATACAATGATATAAGTCTCTCAAAATGTCTTCCACGCTTGGTGCATTTTTGAGCTAGACAGGCATTCGTTAAAAATTATATTTTGCGCCATCTATAGCAAAAGCTGTCTTTTCTTTACCTCCTGCTTTGATTTTAATTTGGTGGAAACAATTTGGATGGAAGATGGTTATCCAGTTGATTAAGTACAGCAACCCGGTTCTGCACAATCATGATCGGACGGTTCCGGTGATTGAAAAAGAGTTGGTGGTTCGTTATCGATCGGCTCTTGTCATCCTAAATAAGGAGTTGTTATTACGTTGTTTTATGTCTCTTTATATAAATCTACAAATCTTACTCTTGAAATCAATGAAATTCAAAAATTCAAAAGTTTTAAGCAACAAAATTGCGGAGTGTAAGAGTGGGCATACGATTTTATTTAGGTACATGGTACACATTTGTGAACAGACCCTCTGACACCCATTTTGCTTTTGTTCGAGATACATGAAAGTTTCTAGACACACCAACATTTAAAAATGAAAAGTCGAAAAACTCATTCGATACTCGACTAAACATCAAAAATCTATCCCCGACCAAATTCTAACCATCCTTTTATCCATATTTGTTTTTGCAAAGGTATGTAAAATGATGTTATGTATAATATACATTGTATGTAACATCCTTGTGAAAAAACACGCCTATTGTTCAGTTCCCACATTTAATTATTTGATATCTTAATTGGTCAACAAAAAAAAAATGAATTGACTTGACGAGTGGTTTTGTCATAATGAGTTCGATAAAGAGATTTTAGAGCTCCCTGTTAACTCTTATGACCCCTTTCGGTTGCTTAAGGTTTATTCGGCTGTCCTAAAACTCAACATTGAAACGGAACTGTTCTTAAATAGTATAGCGGAGCGCATTTCTTACAACCATTGCCCTTTGACGGGTCTGCCGATTCCGAACGGCTGATCGAGAAAGCGTTTTTCATGGCAATTCACTATCAGAGGACTTGCCGATTCATCGCGAAAGGCGATACGCGTGGAAAATCAATTTTAGTTCTGTTGGTGTTTGAACCATGAACTTCCTGGTTAACAGGCAGTCATGCTTAGGCGCCGTGACTTAAGGTTAAGTGACATAACGCCAAACTCAAGTGTTTGCCCTTAAGTCACTTAAGAACCTTAACCAAGGGACAAAGAACAGCCTGTATTTGTGTCACTGGAGCAATAAGAACTACACCAACCGCGAGCTTGGAAGTAATTCTCAATCTCACACCTTTTAATCTCTATGTTCAAGAATCGGTATCAAACAGCGCACCTTGGCTAAATCAGTGCTATGCCTGGAAAACCAGCCAAACAAGACATTCACAGACTTTATCACGCAGATAACAATATCTGCTTGGATTATATAGCTTCATACCTGTACTTTAATAAATCCTTCTCAGCCAGCTTCCCCAATAGACAGGATTGAGAGAATGAAACATCTAATACGAAAGAGACGCCTACATAAATTTACAACGACGCTATGGCTCGCAAATGGAAGTTGGAGCAGGTACAGGTTTCTTTTCAGAAAGCCTCAACCTTGCCAATTCCTTCAAACTTCAAGATCACAGCAGTGTCTTCCAAGCCGAGATCTTGGCAATTACAAAAGTGGCAAAACAGGTGTTCATGATGACGCAATCACATGCTGGTATCACTTAACACATGCCCAACACTTAGCCCTTCTGTCACAAACCAATCAATCCTATTTCCATCCTGTGAAACTAAACAGATCATTGTTAACAAAGTAATACGAAAGTTCAAAGAAAAATGGGAATGCCTAGA
Organism: Melanostoma scalare; assembly: GCA_949752695.1. Taxonomy (NCBI): domain Eukaryota; kingdom Metazoa; phylum Arthropoda; class Insecta; order Diptera; family Syrphidae; genus Melanostoma; species Melanostoma scalare. Next base: position 120,822,962 of record OX456986.1, on the reverse strand, counting down.
TTCCTTTGTCATCTCCAGGATGCTATGGCCAAAATACGATAGGAACAGATCGGAAAGGCTACTATTCCTGAGTACGCCGCTTGTCATTATTCTAACAGGGCACAACCTGTTAGGCTACCACAAAAAGAAAATGGGTCTTTGAACCGATGACTTATATGTAGGGGATGCAATGAAGAAGACGAACATGAAGATACCACTCACTTCCCACACCATGAAAAAATTCCTGGGCAGTTACTTCTCAAAAGCAGGAATAATTGCAGCTAAAGAACAGCAGCAGCCTGCCACAACAAACTGCATGAACACAATGATTCACAGCCGCATACGGAGCCGCAGCCGCAAAATGTTAAGTACACGTGAATACAATGATATAACATATAAACAACAACGCAAGCCGGAGCCGCACAAGTAAACTTTATTTTAACTCTTGCGGCTGCGGCTGCGTTTGCAGTTCATTGTGTTCATGCAGAAAGGCTGCCATGAGGGACCGCGGCTAATAAAACCTTGGCAACGAGCTACAGCAAGTCCCAGAAGCAGCAGAAACAGCCAGAAGATCAACAGCAGTAGCCATCCAAACAACAACTACAAAAACAATTACAAAAATACAACAACAGCTGAAGACTGAACTACAAGCGACGATATATTTATGTAAGTTCACCATTGGCAAAAACTTTATCACTAAACGATAAGGTCAAGATTGACATGCGATCCAATGTCAAAACAATGGTGACCATTACACCGTTCGGGAGTTGTTGACAAAGACAACTACCGAACATTTTACTTACTCTCTCAAAGATGAGAAGCCAAAAACTATATTGTTGAGAGGGATAGAGCCTAGTCCTTTGGTGAGCCAGAAGAGCTCTTAACTGAACTCCTCAGGTTGGCAGGCGGTCGTTTAGAGTACATTGGGTTCAAAACGAGTTGGTAACCCTTGTACATCATTAAGTCTTTAAGCAGTGCTCCCGAGTCTTAATCGGTTTTCTCATTATATAATTCATGAAACTGCTGTAAAAGTTTTTTAACAATAACTTCAACTGTATGCTTATGAGATCACAGAGTTATACAGTGCTGGTGTACGAATTGCATAAATAAAAAAATAATGCTGCAAATCTACATACATTATTAACAAAACCGTAATATTAATACATTTTATTTGCTTTTTATATGTTTTGAAATTAGTACAATCTCAAAGTAAATTTCAAGTGGTTATTATACCATTATAAAATAGGGAATAGAGTTTATAAAAAGTGGCTATAAATATTTGTGCTATTTATAATACCGAAGTTATTGCGTATAAACTAAAACTACCAATAGTATTTAATCTGACAGTCTAAAGTCTAGGCTCTAGGGCATTCATTTATTCATTTTATTTATTTTTTATTTTGCGTAGCTCACTTTAAAAGCCTACAATCTTTTGTGTTACTAGCCATAAACGCCAATTTTCAACTTTTGTGTCGCTCACCTTAAACGCCCATATAATATATGGGACATATGAACATATTCAGCCGTATTTATTAGATTTTCTTAAGACGTCTCTTAGACGTCGATTAGTTAAGTTTCAATTAAAATTTAATTGGAACTTAAGAGAGGTTGATTAAATTCTTATCGATAATTGATTATGCGCTGATGCTAAACTAATTGATAGTTGTGTCAAAATAAAGTAGTAAAAACAGAAATCTAGTCTAATTTAAACAGCGTTTTGACAACCATTCGTTTGTAAACAGATGTGGTGCCTTTTTGCTTATCAAAAAAAAAAAAAACACTATGTACGAGTATCATCAACCTAAAATGTGATGAGGATTTCTTTCGAATATTCATTCAAAACTAACGCAACGCATTGTTCGTCTTAGGCCCTTATTATGAGAAGCAAATCGACCGCTCGACCATGGAACAATCTTTCTTTGCCAAGCAAAACTGCAATTCCCTGACAATCTCTTAGCTCTGGTTGTAGGCACACGACATCCATAGCGAAATGGATAAAGCATAACTACTGCGTGGGCGTTCGACCACCATAAACATCCAAAATGATTTTTCTCTGGTAGGTATCACCTCAAGGCAGGAAAATATGCCTTGAAGAATGCTATTCCAATTTAACCTTTCAGACCCGCACGAGAATGGTTGTTGCGAGAACAACGCGTTTGGCCTTGTAGCTCTGTGGAGCTTTTGTGCCAGCTTTTTATGTTTCTAGTTATTAATCATGACATCTGAAAAATTCTTAGCACATTGAAAACATTTAAATCGCGACGAAAATCTTCCATATTTTTATTTTAAGAAAAGTTTCATTTTATTACCAAAACAACAGAGCGAAATTGACACCGATTTTCCCGAAACGTCAGAATGAATTTTTAATTTGGATTTAAGAGACCTTTATGCTATGTCCGCACCTGAAGTTAACCTGGGTTTCGTTCCAGTATGGTTTGAGTTAACCAAGTAGTGTCCGCATATGCAGAAAAGTTTTGAGTTTATCTTTTTGTCTTAAGTTAAAAAGAGACAGACATACAAGTGTGAGCAGAACGTCAACGACGTATGAGAGAATTCATTCTCTCTCCACTCACTTCCACTCTCTTAAATGTCAAATTCAATGGAATATTGGAAATAGTGCATTCAGCGCCTTTGGTTTCGAGTAGGTTATCTCGAAACCCAGTGACTAAAAAGGTTTCATTTTGTATGGCAAACCACTTGGTTATCATGTTGGTTTGGGATTCTTTTGAGATAAACAAGTTTAACTCTCAGGTGCGGACATAGCATTAAACGTCATTATTGGCATTTAAGTTAAGAGGGCTCTTAGCAAGGTTACTTAAATGTGAAATTTGATTATCGATACGGATTCGTTACTTAAGTGTTACTTAAATGGCAATTAAATCTAATCGATGATTAAAAGTTCTTTATAGATACGGCTGATTATGTTCCCTTAAATAGTGATTATGAGTGAACTAATTTATAAAAAATATCTAATGAAATAAAGGATTCTTGTGCGGTCTGCCTCCAACAAGTCCATGCAAAATGCATTGGAATAAAAGGCAAAAGCAGACAAATTCTTACAAATTATTATTGCCGTTTCCACAAAAATATTTCTATTGAAAAAATTCAATGAAAAATGGTGAAACTAAAAAAATTAACAATAGCCACAATGATCCAATCCGGATCGGATCTTGATAATAAAACAGCTTTAGATCAGCTGTGTGAAACTCGTTCTTTCAACTGACATTTCAAAAGAGTTGCAGAGCTGCCCTACGAACTTTTTTTCAATGGTTAGTTTTTTGTTCTTTTTTTTAGGGAAAAATGATACTCATGCACTTTGTCAAATATAAATTTTTTGCACTTATTCTTATTAATTTCACGAATATATGTTTTTTTTTGTAGAACTTTTTCATTATGTCATGTATTATACAAAAATGAATAAGTGTGAAGTTTCTCGCTATCTATCTAAAATATATTTCATTTCACACAGATAAAAATGTTCATGTGGCAATACTGTTGTTATTGAAAATAGTGGAAATGATACCAACGTTATCAATGAAAAATCTCCTCTTTTGTGCAATAGAATGTAACGTGCGCTTAGTTCGCAAAAATAAAACTCTACCTTTCAATTTAATTCTACCACTTTTATTTAGTATCTACTTTCGATATATACTTTATTCGAACTCAACTCAATTACGTTTATTCAATATTCACACTATCACTTTCTAAATAAAACTGACTTCTGGTTGCGTCAGCTCCCTCTTTATATAGAAGTGTGAAACATCGAGAGCTTTCTGGTAGTTTTGCTATGAACCCCTCCCGGTATTTTTCTGCACACACACACACACTCACAACCAACGTCGTCCATTACACCATTCCATTATAGTGTTGCCACTTTTGTTTTCGGTTGAACGTTTTCGATTAGGAAATTGATATTAATGATGGGTGTACATTACAAGAAGAACTAATTCTTAGATCACAAAAATAGATCCAACTAAAAAGCAGGATATCGCTGTGTTGTTTTAATGCAAGTAAATCAATGATCCCATCTGGATCATCGTGATAATAAAATACGGCTAGTGCTAATTTGATTTTTTCTGAACTGAAAGATGTTCTTGATTTGGATATTGAAAACAATGAGGTTATGTCAAATTCTTTTTTAACTTTGAGCCTGGTGAGGTATGATGTCCCCATTGCCTAGGTATGAGATGCAAACTTGATTCTTTGTATCTTACTTTCTCAACTAGTTCTTATGATGTAATTCTAGTAACTTGGCTGACTGAAAATCAATTAACCTCGGAAATTTTCAATTCAAAATATGCATATTGTTTTCAGAAAAGATAGATCAAGTTTAATTACTGGTACCTAAGGATTGAGGAGTAGGCGTTCTGATCACTATAAATTCATCTTTATCATGCAAAGAAATACAATTAAGTTCAAATGTATTACATACCAACATCAACTAACGATTTTGATCAATTAATTGCTTCATTAACCTTAACTAAAAATATTGGACTATTTATCATTTTAAATCATATACCTCCTAGGAGTTCTTTGGAGAATTGCCAATCAAACAGGCTCTTTATTTAGGTCTTCCAAGTCAGCATACCTTCATATGTTTGAAACTAAAATGAAATTAAAGTCAAAACTCGATAGTTTTGACAACCAAAAAAAAAACTGACTATATCATCAAAAAATGTATGTATTTTCAATAATTTCCTTGATTAAGTTTTGACATATAGACTGAAAAAAGGAACGATTTTTTAATAACCCATGATTTGCTAACCAAGCTATGAAAAAGGTGAACAAACACTCTTTGTTGATCACAGATTCTTAATCATGGATTAAGAAGAATCCTTGATAACCAAATTACTTATTTAACCCGCTTTGAACAAACCGGCCCTTAGAGTATATTTTTCAATAATTGCAGACTGTAGAGCCATTTTTGAAAATCTTTGTCCATCCCAACATATTGTTTGTATTGGTGATTTTAACCAGGGGAATATCAAATGGTTGCTAGACAAAGACGATAAATACTTAGTCCCATTTCTTGCTTCCTCCGAAATTGAAATTAATTTAGTAGACCTCTTTAGTCTGTTTGATTTAATACAAAATAATCTGATTCCTAGAGCTTAGGTCGTTTTCTCGATCTTATTTTTGTAGATAAAGAGTTTAATATATATATACAGGGTGTCCCGTAATTCGTTTTACATACTTTGGGATATGATTCTTGGTCATATTCTAAGAAAAAAATTGTTCTACAGTAAAGTCCGTTTCTCAAGTTTGACATCACTTTTTGACAATTTAAAAAAGGCTAACTTTGGTGTACCCTGACCTTTGTTAAATTCGATATCTCTGTCACAATGAATCCAAAAACGGGCTCTGGCATGGATTCAAAACGAAGGATGGGGCTTTGAGCCCTTGTTATAATTGTATTTGTTTTAAATACATAAAAAAACTACTAAAAGTGATCATATTATTGTTTTATTCAAACAAACCTCAAAGCAAGAACTTTTTTTTATTTTTTTTTAAATTTTTCCCATTTCGTATTTTTCTAAGTATCATAAAATGTATGGGTTTTTGAGCTAACTTAATGCTGAGTTTTTTCTTTATTATTGTTTTGTTCATCTGTAAAAAATAAAGAAACTCTATGTTTATCAGGTCTTTTCTCCAAAAAAATGACTCTGAAAAAATGAGTCAAAACTTTGTTTTGGGAAGAAAATTTGAACACCACTTAAAATTAAAAATCTGGCAACCCTAAACCTATGGAAGCCTAATTTAAATACAGTCTTAAAGGTTGTTATTTCTACAAAAAATTGAGTCTAAGATTAGGTCTCTATCATCAGTATTGACAGAGATATCGAATTTAACACAGGTCAGGGTACACCAAAGTTAGCCTTTTTTAAATTGTCAAAAAGTGATGTCAAACTTGAGAAACGGACTTTACTGTAGAACAATTTTTTTCTTAGAATATGACCAAGAATCATATCCCAAAGTATGTAAGACGAATTACGGGACACCCTGTATATAGAAAAATCTGATACTACTACTGTGGGAAGTAGAGCTCATCATATCGCACTAGAGGGAAATATATGCTTATTTAATTATATGAAAAATATGTTAAAAAATAATACTTTTGTACCAAACTTTAATAAGGCTAACTTCGATGCAATGAATGAATATTTTTTGTCTATTGCCTTGGAAACGCTTATCTCTGAAAGTGATTTGAAGAATTCAAACAATAACTTAGTATCCATTATCAATAAAGCCATACTCAAATTTGTTCCGAATAAAAAAGTCAAGTCTCATAACAATCCAGCATGGTTTAATAAGAGGTAGATTAATCTAAAAAATAAAAATAAATTCAACTAAAAAAAAATCGTGAAAATATAAATTTTCGGTCTATTCATCTGAGTAATCAAAGGCAATTTGATACACTCAATAAGTTTTTATATCGTTCTCTTTTGAATCCAATATAAAAGTAATAGTTCATGCTTTTGGAACTATATAAATTCAAAGCGTAAATTTAATGGGTATCCAAGCTGTATGCATTACCAGAATAATTCAACGAGTAATTTGCAGCAAATTTGCAATCTCTTTGCTGATTATTTTTAGTCAGTACACTCTAGTAACACTCCTTCTTATGTCCACTTCCCAAATATTTCGGCCGTCGCTAAAAACTTACCTTTCAATTAAAAGACTTCGTATCAGAGTTTCAGCATGGCTTTACTTCTGGGAGATCAACATATACTGATCTGTTTTTAATGACTAGCTTTATTGTTAACAGTTTCGAATCGAATCTTCAAACTGACATAATATTTACAGATTTCGCTAAGGCTTTTGACCGCGTTAATCATAAGTTTTTACTATACAAACTTTCGAGACTGGGATTTAATTCAAACTTCTTAAAGTGGTTAAATTCTTACTTGCCTTCAAGAATTCAAGTTGTCAAAATCGATGAACATTTGTCCAATGAAATATTAGTACCATCCGGTGTTCCTCAAGGTAGTCATTTGGGTCCTTTATTGTTTTATTTATTTATTTTCTTTATTTTACTTCAGTATCTTTTACAATAGACTTAAATCCTTTAAAAGCAAAAGTTAATTTATTATAATTAATAAGTTATTTTAACTATAAACAAACTTACTATATAACCTTGCAGTAATCTAATTAACATAAATGGAAATGAATTTATTCATTTAACTATAATTTAATTAAGAGTGGTCAGGATTGTTAGCCAAATACCTAAAAAGCATTTTATTAAAATTTAAAGTACCTCGTAGTTTTCTAATGTCAAATGGTAAAGAATTCCATAGTCTTGTATATACTTACAAAGAATTGGCGTTAAGTGGCTAAACACGTATATGTTGGTTGAATAATAGTAAACGTTCTATTTGAATGCGAGAAAATCAACTTGTTATATATGTAAATTGGGTCTTTTTTAGTTACAACATTATTAAAAGTTTTTAAGGCAATGTAATTCAAGTATGCGTTTAGTGTACGTCCTAGTAAATTTTCCTTATATCCAGAAACATGGTCACAACGTTTGAGATGGTAAACATAGCGTATGCAGTTATTAAAAGCGACGTTTAAGCTTCTTTTCTTTTCAGAACTTAAGCAACAGAAAATTTGATCACCGTATGTGATTATCGGAGTAATGCGAGTTTTCACTAGCCGAAATCTTATGTTCTGCGGAGTGAATTGTTTAGAATACGACAAACTCCTAAGGCAACCGTATCTTACCAATAATAATTTAATTTAATTTACATTAATAATTTGAATTTTCGCACAGTAAAAATGCTTTACAATATTATGCAATCGCATGCATAAGCCACAGTATCTTTACGAAATTCTTCGCTTCGCGGAATCAAACCGTTCGATCACAATTATTCTTCCCAGATTTAATTGTCTAACATCTGAAAGACAATTTTTCATCACCGCAATCCGTCTCTGGAACTCACTTCCCTCTAATTTGATGAAAAACAACAACATGGAAAAGTTTCACAAAGAATTATTTGTTTACTGAAACAACCAAAGCAACTAGTTTCAGTCGTCAGTCTAATTTAATTTATTTTAATTTAGTTTCTCCTCTGCCTTAATCTTCTTTTATCTTTTATTACTCCCTCTTTCTTCTATTTCTTTTTTTTCGCTTTAATTTTAAAAATTTTTTGTAATGTATTAATTTGCTAAACGCATAGATATGTACCTACTTTGTTATTTAAAATTTATTATATATAATTGGATTTAACACAATACTCTTTTTGGAAACGTACATCATTTACAACAACTATCACTATTTATTTATTTTTATTATTAAAATGCTTTAAAATTTTGATTTAAATATATAATAAAGACTTGGCCGAGTGCCGTCTGTCTGAGTGGTAACAATATTTTTTTTTTCTATGACAAATTTATATAAATATAAATAAATAGATATCACAATATTCAAACATTTAATGCTGAGTTAAAATGGACTTTACATTTAACATGAATGGGATTTAATGCATCCAGGACGATGGGGGTTTGATTTGAACTATCACTATTTAATAAGATTTATCTTAATGTGTTAGCTTATGAATACTTAATAAACTTAAACTTAAACTAATACTTTGGAGATGGTAGTCCCAGCTTAATGTGGAATTGAACCAGATCCCCAAGTTTTTTACTCTTTTTTCTGACAAAGACATGATTTTACTAAGATCGCTGTTAAGTAATACAGCACCATTTTCAATTAATCCTAACTTGCAACTTAATCGAATCTGTACATCATCAGCATATAAGTCAATAGAACTGTGCTCGACTTGAGAGGGCAAATCATTAATGTACATCGAAAATAGTAATGGGCCAATAATCGATCCTTGGGGACACCTGTGAAAAAATTATATTAATTTAGATATTAGTATTTTGTGGTTCACCGTATCAAAGGCTTTCGAGAAATCAAGTAATCCCAAGAAGGACACATAGTCCTCATCAATAGCGCACCGCAGATCATCAGTAACTTTGAGTAAAGCCGACACGCAACTGTGGTTGTTTCTATAGCCAGATTGGTTAATGCATAGAAGATTGTTTTGTTTCAGGAAGGATAAGATTTGTCTATGTAGTATTTTTTCTAAAACTTTAGATAAAAATGATTTTGGGGGAGATCGAGTGTTTTGTTTTTAAGGAATAGGAATTACCTTAGCATCTTTCCATTTATAAGGAAAGGTTGACGTTATTATAATGGTGTTGAAAATGTGTAAAATACAGGGTAGTATGTGTGGCAAAATTATTTTTATGAACACAGGATGTATTTCATCGAAACCACTAGCCTTCGACTTAATTTTAAGAATGTTCGAAAATACGTCTGCTTCATCAATACCTTGAAAATAGAAGCTATGGTTTAAGTTATTTGGCTGGCGGATATCTTTAGAGTTTTCAATGGAATATTGTGAAGCAATTTGAATTTTGGCAAAATTGATGTTAAGCTCATCTGAGTCCGATTCAATAGGGCACACATCTATTTTGACGTCCAATGCCAAGTTCCCGAATATTTTTCCAAAGAGCTTTGGATGGAAGATCTGTACTCAGAAGGTTAGAGTAAGTTCTTATCTTCGCTTCCCTAATTCTTGTTCGAACTTTATTGCGAAGGATTCGAAAAGAATTTCGCAGTTCGGAAGGCCTGAACCCTGAAGCGCTTCCATTTCATATAGGCATTATCCCTTTTTTTATTAACTCCATAATTTCTGATATAAACCATGAACTGTTTACATTGTTTGAAACCATTTTTTTGAGTTTTACATGTTTATCAAACAAGTTTTGAATTGCTCATCATCAAATATATTTGTTGCCATTGTACTTGGAAAACATCATATACAAATTGTTCATATAAAATATTTTTTAAATCCCGGTATTCAAATTTAATTTTTTGATTTTGGAACAATATTAAACGTTGCAAATATTTAATCATGTTTCGAGTAGGCAGGAGCCGAAATTTGATCATAGAATAAGATGTTTTTAATATTATTTGTTAAAAACAAATCTAAAAGCGTAGTACTATTATTTGAAAAATGTGTAGGAGTGCCGAAATTGTTTGAAGTAAGGCCCAAACTGTTCATACCGTCAATAAATAGTTTTGACGATTCTTTATTGAGTAAATCGCAGTTGAAGTCACCACATAAAATAATCTGTGAAAAGTCAGATGAAATACTTTCCAGGGTATTAAATAAACATGAAAAATCAATACATTTATTTGGCCGGTAGACAACACCAACCTTATTTCGACCATTCAAAATTTTAACGAAACAATGTTCTACTGCAGATGAATCGTCTGAGCATAAAATAATACGGTCAATTAAAGAATTACAAACATAAATGGCCACCCCACCGCCTCTGGAATCACTTCTATCTTTCCGAAAAAAATTGTAACCCTTAATAGAGCACAAGTTGTCAGATAGATTCGATTTAAACCATGTTTCTAATACACAAATAATATCTACATTCGAGCCAACGAACACAAACCTGAACTCATCTATTTAAGGGTAAAGACTTTGCGTATTCAAATGACATATACACTGCCAACCACTAGGATGAGGCCACAAATTTTGCAATCGATTTTCGCTTTTTATAACTGGTGGAAGTTTTGTACCCGGAAAAGTTTATTACCAGTTAATAGGTACGTATTTTCCCATAACAAATTTATGAAATTAAAAGGTTAATTCGAAACGACCGACCGTTGGAATTTCCCAAGATCAATTAATGAACTACTGAAAATAGGTATGAAAAGACGCTCCACTAGGATGAGGCCATTGCGAATATTTCCGTGTAGGTGTGCGCATGTGCGAATTCTTGTATAAAATATCTAAGAGAGTGTTAAAAATAACCGTTTTATTTAGTTTGAAGCACATATGGGTTCCGGAAAGACTTTTACAGCGACAGAAAGAGCAAAAATAGATGCTTTCAAGGCAATAGGACTCTCTGGCCGTGAAAAAGCAAGGAGACTTAACAGGAGGAAGACTTTTGAAAGCAATTATCTTGCTGATCCACAAAACTATGGCAAAAATTAAAAAGGACGAACGGGAAAAGCCACAACACCAAGAGAAAATCGGTTGATTCTGCGAATTGCCTCAAATTCCACTCTACCAGCGACTACGATTAGGGCCAAAAGCGGAGTTTCAGCCAGCATAACAACGGTTCGAAGAATAATACAAAAAAGTGATACTATTCAAAGGGGGAAACTAAAAAAGAAACACAAGGAGCATCGTATGGACTTTTCAAGACAACATGTTGATTGGAGCAGTGAATGGAAACGCGTTGTTTTTCGGATGAAAAAAAGGTTAACCTTGACGGTCCTGATGGTTACAACTTTTATTTCCATGATATTAGAAAGGACGAGCTTATTTTGGCAAGACATATTATTGTTATTATTGCCGTACATCAGGTGTAATGGTGTTGGGAGCTATTACCTACTATGGCACGAATAGTAGAATTGGAGTTGGAGTTTTAGTCGACAACAATGAACGAAAATAGCTACAAATGTTTGCTGGAACGGTCATTTCCATAAATGAAAAACATTTTTGGACCTCTGACATGGATTTTTCAACAAGACAATGCCCCAATCCACACTAGCAGGGTTGTCAGAAGCTGGATTCAATCAGAAGACGTGGAATTTTTGTCATGGCCGCCATATTCATCGGACTTAAACATTATTGGAAACGTTTGGTCATGGCTATCTCGTAAAGTTTGTGAAGGTGGCAGACAATTTGAAGACAAGGACACCTTAATTGATGCAATTCGTAGTGCCCGGGTCCAAATTTCATATGATTATTTAAAAATGGGCACGACTGGGTCGCACGAACTTGCGATTGTGTTCTAAATACGATACCAAAATCTTAAGGCTGAGTAAAAGGTTTTGGTATTCGCTCTTTATAATATATTTGGTGGTACAGGGCTGCCAACTACACATTAATTAGGAAAATTTTATTAAATCACGCAAAATAATGAAAAAAATTAAATTAAATATTCAAAAGGTTTCAAGCGAAAATCTAAAAACGCCATTCTTTTGCAATTGCTAATACAAATAAACGCTAGAAATTTGATCAAAATCGTTGGACCAGTTTTTAAAAAAATCGGTTTTTTATTTTCCTTTTTTTTTTTAAAAAAGTTTTGTAAAATTCAAGTATACAAAATTTAAGATCTTGGCAGAAATTAATTTGACAAAAAATTTGAGAAAAATTAAAGCTCTGGTTTTGACGTTATTTCAAAAATTCAAAATTTTTTTAGAAAATTTTTAAAAATTTCAAAAACTAAAATTTTTCAAATGTTGATGTGCAGTTTTTCTTAAACAACTTAGATCCTCTAGAATTCAAAATTTCGTAAACATCGTGTCAACCATTAACAAGAAAAACGGTTTTGAAAAAAACGGTACTATGGGGGGTACCGTTTTTAAACATTTTCTAAATTTTTTTTTTACATCATAAGAAAAACAATCCAAAATTAATCTTTCACACAAAATTTTATCGAAATCGTTGGAGCCGTTTTCGAGCAAAATAAGTATTATCATATCGGTTGTATGGCAGGTACCGTTATATGAAGACCTAGGGACTCAATTCCAAAAATCCCTCTGTAGGCTGCCCCACAGACACTAACTGCAAGTTTTGAAGAAAATCGATCAAGCGGTTCAGGCTGTAGATCCATATACAGACAGACAGACAGACAGACAGACGGACAGACAGACAGACGGACAGCATTGCAGGACCCACTTTTTTCGTATTCTCTATCATCGTAATGTCATTTTTAATTGTTATCTCAAAATTTTTTTCCAGCACGATTGCAAAACTTGCCTATAGTACCTATAATCGCAAGTAAAAAAACTGTATGATTCTATTCCAAACCGTCTAATAGAGGTTATATCCAAAAATGGCGGACATACTCATTATTAATGTAAAAAAACGTTATTAATAAAAAATACTAAACCATAAAATGTAAACATTTTACTAATTTTTTTTTGTTTTTTCTAAAATTTTGTTAATTTTGTGTTTAAAATTTTCTGCTCATCCTAGTGGAGCACCTTTTTATACCTATTTTCAGTAGTTCATTAATTGATCTTGGGAAATTCCAACGATCGATTCGAATTAACCCTTTAACCCGGAAAATACGTGCCTATTAACTGGTAATAAACTTTCCCGGGTACAAAACTTCCACCATTTATAAAAAGCGAAAATCGATTGCAAAACTTGTGGCCTCATCCTAGTGGTTGGGAGTGTATGTGTTCCATTGCATTGTTTACATAAAATGTTTAGCAACATACGCATACTCTTAACTTCGGTACTGGCAGACATAAGTCTTATATTGTAACAAGTCATTTTAAAATAAAGTAAAATTGAAATTGAAACTTCCACACGGCACAAGACTTCACAAGGTACAAGATAGAGAAAGAAGAAAAATATTTAGGTATATGGCTTTGACACATCAAGGTAATTTAGCAAAAAATTAAGATTAAAATACAATAAAGATTCAAACAAAAGAAAATAGTAATAAAACTTACAAAGATTATAATAAAAATAACAGATTTGATAATATGGAGATCGCTGCTTACAGGTTGAGAGTTTCGTTGGCATTTATTTTGTCAAAGGTTTCGAATAGTGCGCCGCAGCCGTACATAGACTCTTCCGTCTCTGGTATACACACTTGTTAGAACTTTCTGACGTTTCATTAAAAGAGCTTTTCGCAGAATCAGATGGTTTGATGTTGTTAAGCTTTCGTTAACATAAATTGGTCTAGTAAGTAAACTTTATTGAGATTCTTTTTTCTTAATACTGTAATACTCAACTGCATTGAGCTTAAAAGTGAATAAGGTAAGCGAAATCTTTCTAGAGCGGGATCGAAAAATGAGCTTGTCCTGCGCTTGCGCAACTATTTGGAACAGCAAGGGGAAGACGTAAACACTTTTGTGAAACAGAAGTGGAGGAAGAGGAAGTAAGTGAAAATGTAAACTATGATGATGAAGCTTTTGTTAGAACAGCGAAACGAGCAAAAGAAGGAACAGCAGAATGTTCTCGAACAGCTTGAAGCACAACGAAGCGAACAAAAGAAGGAACAGCAGAATGTTCACGAACAACTTGAAGCACAACGAAACGAACAGAAGAAGGAACAGCAGAATGTTCTCGAACGACTCGAAGTACAACAAAAGAATCTGGAAGAGCAACGAAATGAGCAAAAGAAGGAACAACAGAATATTCTCGAAAGACTTGAGGCGCAACAGAATGTTTTGGAAGGTCAGAAAAATATTCTAGAAGGAAAATTGGGCAACATTGAGAAAAATTTATATGCCCTTGACGAACGCGTTGAAGGTGAATAAAAACAGCTTTCTGTTGTAGAGATACGTTTGGAAAGCCGATGCGATAAACAGTTCTCCGTTCTGTCCAAGGAATTAGACCAGATCCGAAAAATCAAAATTCGAGAATCTGCTGGAGAATTTGCAAAGAAAAAGGAGATGAAACCGCCGACATTTGATGGACAGTCTCTTGGCCAGTTTACAAGAGACAATTTGAGGCAGCCGCGACAACAAATGGCTGGGATGACGAAGACAAGTACATAGCACTGAATCTTGCTCTTAGAGAACCAGCAGGTGAATTACTTCAAACAGTTCCAAGATCGGTGATTTCAGTTCTCTCGTGGCAGCCACTTGAAAGAAGTAGATTGAGTCCAACTCAATAACAGAGTCCAGAAAAGGGGTGAAAGTCTACAGCAACTCCAAGCAGACGTCGAAAGACTGGTTCACCTGGCATACCCGGATGCTGGAGAAGAAATCATCAACCAGCTTGCTGTTACGCCCTTCGTTCGTGCCATTTCCGATATACATCTTCAGAGGCCTGTGCGAACTGCTGGAACACGTACTCTTTCTGAAACTTTAGCATTCGCATTGACAATTGAAGCAGCAGAACCAGCGGAGCGGACTAGCAAGATGTTGGAACTGCAACAAGACCGGGCACTTACAGCGTCAATGCCGACTACCACCAAATAAAGCAGCTTGTCAACATTGTGGAAGCAAGAGATCCAACCCAGAGCAAGGTTACAACAACACCAACGTTGCCTATCAATCTGTTTCCCAATAGGGAAACAAGTAAGAACCAACTTCGAGGGGCAGAAGCTGGTTTCTTGTATCGATGGCCCCAGAACCACCATCCAGGTCTCTCAGACCAAACGAGACAACAAAAGTCTGACTGTGGAGACTACTATCAACGGGAACAAACATGTGGCTACCATCGTCACAGAACCTATAGTACGTCCGGTGCCACAGAATCTATAGTACGTCGAGACCTGGTAAATATGACGTGGATTTATAACACCAATAGCTACCGTCTAAGAACCGCAACGGGAGAAGCAGCAAGAGTATATGGAGAAGGGTGTCTTAAGATCCGACTGCCCGATATAGTGTTTACTCTTCAATTCCTGGTGGCAGATATATGTGACGAGTGCATCATTGGAATCGACTTTATGAAACAGCACGGAGTTATTTTGGACATCGGTAATCAGGTTTTGAAGTACCAAAACAAGGAACTTCCAATAACATATTCGAACGAAAGTACGTCGACACTGAGGACTGTCGTCACGGAAGATCTGATTCTGCCTCCTTCTTCTGAAGTGTTCGTTTGGACAAAACTGGAAGGTGAGTTTGGAAGCCTTTGATACCTTATGGTGGAACCAGATTCAGAGTGTTCCTCCCAAAGCGTCATCATTGGGAAAACACTGGTAGCACCGAAAAACAAAATGGTCCCCGTACGATTACTAAACACCCGACCGTTGGATGTAAGGTTGAAGAAAGGAGAAGTCGTTGGACATTGCGAATCGGTTGCAGCAATTACGAAGATCACAGACGAAGCCCCGAGAAAAACTATAGCTCCGGAGGAGCTCAAATCCATCAGAGCTAAAATACTGGATTCATCCAACCTTGATCACCAACAAACAAGGATGGCTGAAAATCTCCTACAAGAGTACACTGATATCTTCGCATCGCAAAAGGGAAAATATGGTAGGACACAGTTGGTGCAGCATCGCATCAACACAGGAGATGCAAGACCGATACGTCAACCCTTCCACTGGCCAAACAAGGTGAGGTTGAGGAAATGATAACAGCAATGAAGAAGGACGGTCTTATCGAAAATTCCAAAAGCCCTTGGGCGTCACCAGTGGTGCTAGTGAAAAAGAAAGACGGAAGCACTCTTTTTTGTGTGAACTTACGAAGGCTGAATGATGTGACCAAGAAGGACAGCTATCCCCTGCCGAGAATCAATGATACCCTGGATGCCATGGAGGGAGCCCAGTGGTTTTCGACGCTGGACTTTAAGAGTGTTTGATGGAGTGCGTTCTTCAAGGACTGACGTGGAAAGCCTAGTCTACTTGGACGATGTCATTGTTTACGGGAAAACATTTGACCAACATTGCAAGAACCTAAAAGCCGTGTTTCAGAGACTTCGAGAGGCTAACCTTAAACTGAATCCAGAAAAATGTGCACTTTTCAAAACCGAAGTTAAGTAGTTGGGACACAACATCTCTTCCCAAGGAGTGAAGACTGATCCTGAAAAAGTTGACTCCGTCAAAAATTGGCCAACACCACAGGACAAACATCAACTCCGAAGCTTTCTTGGTCTTGCCACATATTACCGACGTTTCGTTAAGAACTTTGCTGGAGTTGCAAAGAGTTTGCATCAGCTCACCGAAAAAGAGAAGCAGTTTAAATGGTCAGGTGAGTGTGAAAAATCTTTCCAGGAACTCAAATACCGCCTCTGTAACGCTCCAGTGCTGGCACATCCAACACCTGGCAAAACATTCATCATCGACGCAGATGCAAGCAGCGTTGGAATCGGGGTAGTACTATCCCAAGTGCATGATGGGTAGGAGAAAGTGGTTGCATATTACAGCAAGGTCCTCTCGAAGCCCAAAAGAAACTACTGTTCGACCAGAAGGGAGCTGCTAGCTCTTATCTTGACAACAAAGCGCTGCCATAAGTACATCTATGGACAGAAATTCCTTCTGCGGACAGACCATGGTGCTCTGAACTGGCTGTTGAACTTCAAAAATCCAGAAGGTCAAGTCGCAAGGTGGATAGAAAGACTGCCGACTTATGATTACCAGATTCAACACCGTAGAGGAAAGCTGCACTCAAACGCCGACGCATTATCCCGAAGACCTTGCAAAGTGGATTGCAAGCATTGTAAGAGGCACGAAGACAAAGAAAATATTACCACTAAGCGATTAAGAGCTGACCCAATATGCGGATGGAGCAATGAGGAAGTGAGGACTGCTCAACAGGAGGATCCAGATATCGAACCCATTCTCGCATGGAAAGAAAATGAAGAGAAACCTGAATGGGGAGACATTTCTGACAGTCCAGTTCTCAAAGCCTATTGGGCACAGTGGGACTCACTTTATGTGCAAGAAGGTGTCCTCAGGCGAAGATGGGAATCCGCTGACAGTAAATCATATGTGATGCAGCTGATCGTACCGCAATCGAAAGTCAGTGAAGTTCTTCGGGAGATGCACGACGGACCTTCTGGAGGCCACCTGGGAGTTAACAAAACACTGGAGAAGGCGCGACATCGGTTCTACTGGTTACATGCTAGAGATGACGTGGAGAAGTGGTGCCGAACATGTGACAAATGTGCTGCAACCAAAGGACCTGGTAGGAAGATTCAAGGTAAGATGCATCAGTACAAAGTTGGATCGCCTTTTGAGAGGATTGCAGTAGATGTGGCTGGGCCTTTTCCAGAGACCAACGCTGGAAACAAGTACATTCTTGTTGTAATGGACTAATTTAGCAAGTGGCCTGAGGCGTATGCCATCCCAAATCAAGAAGCCAAAACGCTGGTCGACCAGATTGTGTTTAACTGGGTGAGTAGGTTTGCACGCCAAACCTACTCACCCAGTTAAACACTATGGAACTCCATTCCGACCAAGGGAGAAACTTTGAGTCAAACATCTTCCAAGGAGTGTGCGGACTACTTGGCATTAAGAAGTCGAGAACCACACCGCTTCATCCACAATCTGATGGGATGGTTGAAAGATTCAACCGGACCTTGAAAGAACACCTCACCAAGGTCGTAGGTGACTACCAAAGAGACTGGGATAGGCACGTACCGCTATTCCTGATGGCCTATAGAAGTGCGGTACAATAGCTCGACAGGACAAACACCATCTGACATCCTGTTTGGAAAAACTATGCGGCTGCCCAGCGAACTTAAATTTGGATGCCCCACAGAGGAGCCACAGGACACGAACGAGTATGTGAACGACCTCAAGGAGAGACTCGCTGACATCCATAAAAGAACAAGGGAACGGATGAAACCGTCAAAAGGGATTGTCACCGAAACTTCAGCAGAACTGGGAAGGTCCTTATACTGTTGTCACGAGGATTAACGACGTGGTTTACCGCATCCAAAGAGGACTAAGAGGCAAGTTAAAAGTAGTTCATTGTGATCGGCTGCATCGATATAGTGGCGAGGCTGCTGATGGAATTATTCGGGACGAAAAATCTTAAGGAGGGGGCAGTGTAATGCAAACCCAACTTTTAATACCAATTTCCTAATCGAAAACGTTCAACCGAAAACACAAGCGGCAACACTAGTGTAAGTGTAGAAATATACCAGGAAGGGAAATGTTTGACAGCAAATACTGGAATGTGGAGACCATGTAGAAATTACTGGGAAGTTCTAGATGTAATGTCATTCGATATAAATAGGCCGCCGAGGCAACCAGATGTCAGTTTTGATTAAAGAGTGATAATTTTAAGAGTGAGAATGTTATTATTGGTAGAGTTGAAATCGAATAAAGTAGATATCGAATAAAAGTGTTAGAATTAAATTGAAAAGTAAAGTTTTATTATTGCGAACTAAGCGCACGTTACAATACATTTTCCTCTTTCTTACACTAGCACTTAGACCATTCTCTCCCATTGTAGCTTTAAAAGTACAGTAAAATGCTTTTAGCAAATGGCCATGCTTCCAAATAAAAATCATCCGTTTGAATTTATTTTCCAAATAAACAATATTATCTGAATTTTTCATGTCCTTGTTGTGTAATAACATTCATTCGAAAAGAGCCACAACCAAAATACGAGATACAAACAAAAAGCACGTTTTCATTGATACTTGATATCATAGTAAAACGATGTACACAATTTTGTTGTCCCCTTTGGCCAACAACAGCTAAGTGCAAAGACATCGTTTTGACTACGTTGCTTTGTGAGTGGCACTGAATGTATTTTGTTGCACTACTCCCGAATGCAAGTTTGACAACATTAGAAATGAGACGACTGCCCCAATAAGTTACTTATGAGAAGCAGAATGCTGATGCATTCTTATTTGTAATATAGTTCATAAGAGGGGATATCCCAAATAGATGTGTAATATAATTTAGGTATAAATAGCTGTAAGAAAATGTAAATAAAATCAATTCCATTCCTTACACTGTGAATTCATTATTATTAAACTGCGGCTCTCTAGCCATCAATTTGAAGCGAGCTGCGCTTATACAGCAAAAGTAGGAAAGTTAACAGTTAGAACTTAACATGGCGATCCTGCCAACTTGTTGGGCTAACAACAAGACGCGGACCAAAATCCCTTTCAAGTTGAGTCTTATCCCTCAGTTGAATCGCTGACAGCCGTCCAGCAATCGCAATATTTCAATGAAAATATTTATTATATGTATAGGTGCTTGCAAGTTTATGATAGTTCATATTGAAACCAATGAAAACAGATTAAATATGTCTGCACCAGCATTTAAAGATCTTCCAAAAGTTGCCAACGACCTTAAAAGCTAACTCGAAGGTTTCAACACCATCATCATCTACATTACATGACGATCTTTTGTGGATTTCAGGACAACCAATCCAAAAATTAAATAACATTACAATGGGGCAATCACAATCGAAGGAAGTGATAAATAACAACCTGAGTAGCAGCCAGCAGATTCTAAGCAGTTCGAATATAAACAATATAACTCTAGTAATACTTATCATTCAATAATTAATCTTATTATAAGAAATATGTTAGGAAACAAATAATACGAAATAGAATAAATAATGTTTAAAAAAAAAAAAATTTGTAATTTCCGTTCAATGAATAATAAAAAAAAAAAAATTATATATTGTGAAATCTAATATCGAAGTCAACATTCTTACTATAAACAAAAAAAAAAAAAATTTATAAAATACATTTGAAGTCATTTCTGTTATGGATAGTATAAAAAGCATTTACAAAATATTAGTAAATTTAAAAAAAAGTCCAAACAGAGAATATTCACAAGAATACATTGACAAAACAAAAAAAGAAATTGACAAGATATGGAGAGAAATACTTATAGAAATTACTGACGAAACGGAAATAGAAGAAATATCAGTAAACTTCAAAGAAATAGAAAAACGAATTTTGGAAATACTTAAGCCAAAAACAAAAAAAACTGAACCTAAAAAAATGGCAGAATTCAATATGATAACAGCTACAAAGCTAATTACAGAATTTAACGGTGAATCGAAAAACCTTTCAAATTTTTTTGGGCTTATTGAATTCTATCATGATACTTTAGGTGGAGAAAGTGAAAAGAAAAAATTAATTAAATTTGTTATTGCAACTAAAGTAACTGACAAAGCAAAAAACAGGCTTCTGACTCTAGACAAAGAACCCGACAATTTCTCAGATTTAAAGAAAGTTTTAACAGATATTTACAAAACAAAAATAAACCCACTGAAACTACATAATGATTAAGCAAGACAGCATCAGGGAACACAAGAAGTTAACAAATTTGCAGAGCGGATAGAAGTACTAATTTCACAATTAAATGAGATTCAGATAGCTGAACAGGGTGAAGCCAATAAAAGAATTATAATAAAGTTAAATGACCAACTAGGATTAAATGAAGCATGTAGACAGGTAGTACAAGCATCAAGAGTAGCTACATTTAATGAAGCTGTACAGATAGCAATTGAGGTTGAAGCGTCTACACGACAAAATCACATCATGCAATTTAGGACAAATCATAGTGGTAGATACCAATACAACCATAATTCTTCCCTTTCAAAATTTACAAATAATGATAGAAACAACAATTATAATAGACAGTACAATAACAACAATTATAAAAATGGTTATGAAAGGAATAACAATAGAGGTGGAGGTATTGCAAGGGGACACCACAATAGTAACACTAGGTCAAAAAACTTAGACATCCCCGGGCAGCAGAATCGGGGAAACCAAAGAAGGTTCTAAATTTCTATGGGGAATGCGACACAAATTTCGTTAACATAAGGATAAAACATTTAAACAAAACTTTTAAATTTTTAATTGACACGGGTGCTGATATTTCAGTTTGTAAAGAGTTTCTTGTTAAAGATTTTAATGAATATTCGTCATGTCAAATAAACGGCAGAACAAATAAAACGATATTTTCGAAAGGTATAACAGAACTAGAACTCATGCTTGGAGAAACAAATATAAAACATCAATTCCACGTGGTTAGTGAGGAAATAAATATATCAACAGATGCAATACTAGGTAGAGACTTTTTATTACAATATAACTGTAAGATTGATTATGAAACATGTGTACTAATAATTCCATTAGATGGGGAAGAAATGGTTTTACCAATGAATATGAATACAAGAGACATTAAAAATGATATTAAAATTCCAGAAAGAACAGAGATAATTCATAAAGTCGATTTAGACGTAAAAGAAGATAGCGTAATACATGGAAAAGAAATAAAAAAGGGAGTATTTTTAGCAAATGCATTAATACCAGCAATAGGAATCAAACATGTGAAAATACTAAATACAACTGATTCAGAAGTAACGCTTAAACATATCTCATTAGGAATAGAACCAATCTCGAGTTATGAAATATTACAATTCAAAAATTGTTTAGTAGATGAAGATCGGTTTAAGAAAATAGAAAAGGAAATAAAAGTAGATAGTTAAGATGACAACGCTAAGACAGAAATACTTAAATTATGCAAGCAATTTCAAAATATATTTCACTTAGAAAATGAAATACTAACAAAAAATAATTTTTATGAACAGAAAATAACAACAATAGATAAAACACCAGTATACATAAGAAATTACAGACTCCCGCATGCTAATTTGAATGAAATCAAAAACCAAGTTGAAAAGTTGATAGATGAAGATATAGTTGAACCATCTATAAGTCCTTATAATTCACCTTTATTAATAGTTCCAAAAAAGGACAAAGAAGGTAACAAAAAATGGAGATTAGTAGTTGATTTTAGATCTTTGAACAAAAAAGTAGTTGATGATAAATTCCCACTAACTCGTTTGGAAGACGTATTAGATAAATTAGGAAAAGCAAAATATTTTTCAACTTTAGATATGACAAGTTCATTTCACCAAATTCCATTACATCCGAAATCCAGACCATTGACAGCATTTTCTACGGACACTGGTCACTTTCAATTCAAAAGATTACCTTTTGGATTAAAAATTTCAACAAATAGCTTTCAGAGAATGTTATCAATTGCACTTAGTGGACTGCAAGCATCTGCATTTCAATACGTAGATGATATAATAATTTTTGGATCAAATCTTAGAGAGCATAATAACAATCTAACAGAAGTTTTTAAAAGGTTACGTAAATATAATTTAAAACTAAACCCAAGCAAATGTAATTTTCTACGTCCAGAAGTAGTTTATCTTGGACATTTAATAACTGCAAAAGGTGTAACTACAGACCCAGATAAATACAATGTTATTAAAGAATATCCTAAACCAGATAATGTAGATGAAGTTCGAAGATTCGTAGCTTTCTGTAATTACTATAGACGTTTCATACAAAATTTTGCAGAAATTGCAAAACCACTAAACCAATTATTAAAGAAAAATCAAATTTTTAGCTGGACACAAAATTGTCAAATTGCTTTTGAAACACTTAAATTAAAACTAATGTCACCACCTATCCTATCTTACCCAAATTTTTCAGAACCATTTATACTAACAACAGATGCATCAAACTATGCACTAGGAGCGATTTTATCTGAAGGAGAAGTAGGCGATGATAAGCCCATTGCATATGCCAGTAAAGCATTAAACAAACACGAACTAAATAAATCAGTAATAGAGAAAGAATTACTTGGTATTCATTGGGGAATAAATCATTTTAGACCTTATCTGTATGTTAGAAGATTTATTGTGTACAGTGTACACAGATCACAGACCATTAGTTAGTTTATTTACACATAAGAACCCTTCATCTAAGTTGACTAGAATTAGAGTAGATTTAATGGATTACGATTTTGATATAGTTTTTAAACAAGGAAAAATGAACACAAATGCTGATGCATCATCTAGGATAAAAATAAGTTCAGAAGAATTAAAAGAAATGATACCAAAACTAAGTATAAATGTCCTAACTAGAGCAATGAAGCTGAGAAACATAGAAAACACTAATGAAAAAGAAGAAAATCCGGAAACTATGCCACCAGTGGAGACTGATCACCTTCACATATGGGAATGCATATCAATTTCAGACACTAGGAATATTAAGAAGTTGCAACTTGAGAATATAAAAAATTTAATGGGTACCCAAAAAGAAAGAATATATGCAGTCAAAGATAGAATACATGTTGGATACAGTGATAAATCATTATCAGATTTAAAATTGATTCTGAGGAAACTGTTGTCCTATGCAAAGCATGTGAAGTTAGAAAAGCTAGCGTTAGCAATGAATAATGAAATATTTGAAACAATATCAGTGCACAAATTTAAGAAGATATTTAATGAGCTGCAGAAAAATGAAAAAGAAAATTGTCTAGACATTAAATTATACAATGCGCCAAAAAGAGTGCATGATATAAAAGAAATGAATGAAATAATAAAAAGGTATGATGATGATAAATTAGGAGGACATATAGGTATAAGAAGATGTATAGCAAAGCTTAAGCAGAAATATGTATGGAAGAATATGAATAAGATGGTTAGAAATTATATAAATAAGTGCAGAATTTGTAATGAGGTTAAAATAACAAAATATACAAAAGAACAATTCGCAAAAACAGAGACACCAAATACATCATTTGAAACAATAACAATAGATACAGTAGGACCACTCAGACCATCAAATGGATACAGGTATATTCTGACAATTCAATGTGAGCTTACAAAATTCATTGAAGCATTTCCATTAGTTACAAAAGATGCCGTTTCAGTAGCAAAGACTGTAGTAGAAAAATTCATTTTAAAATATGGTTGTTTTAGGAAATTAAAAACAGATAAAGGCACAGAATTCACAAATGAACTATTAGTAAACATATGCAAATTATTAAAAATAGAAAAAGCTACATCTACGCCATTTCACCATGAAACTTTAGGCTCAATAGAAAGAAACCATAGAGTTCTGAACGACTATTTAATGACTATGAACGGAAAAGACGAATGGGAAGAGTTACTACCATATTACACTTACACATACAATACTACACCACACAGTACTACAAATTATGCACCATTTGAATTAGTATATGGAAAATTATGTGCTTTACCTTGTGAAATCATTAAAAATAAACAGAGCATTTATAACTTGGATAATTATGTTAATGAATTTAAAATAAAGTTAAAGTATGCACATAATAGAGCTAAGGAAAACTTAGAATTAAATAAAACTAAAATATGTAACAATCAATTAAATGTAAAAGCATCAAATTTCGAAATAGGAGACTTTGTCTATATAAAAGTAGGAAATAAAAGAAAACTAGATAAACCCTTCAAAGGTCCATATAAAATCATTGCACAAAATGGTCCAAATAGTATTATAAGCATTGAAAACAAAAACAAAGAAGTACACAATAACAATTTAATTAAAGGCAGAAATACAAACTAACAATAAACATCAATAGATAACACAAACCTAAATCCATATATATTAGACCGGTTCAAAAAAAGTGACTTTTTTCTTTTTCTCGATGCACATCGATTTTTACCTTCGAGTAGGTGTAAAAACAAGCCTGTTAAAATTTGAGCTCGAAAAATTAATATTTAGAGGTCGCTCATCGCAGATTTCCATTTCCCATACAAATTGTATGGGAAAAAAAACATATAATTTTTGGAATTTTATATTTCGGTCTAGAAGCAAAGTGCCGAAATGAGCGATACATATTCTTATAGAAAACTTGTTGTTCTACAAAAAAGGTTTCTTATGATTTTTCAACAAATTCACTCCTTCAAAAGTTATACAGGGTTAAAGTTTGAACAAATATTTTTTTTCTTTATATCTGACAAAATGTTAGAATGTATCACTTAAAATCATAAAATCATTCGCTTATGACACATTTTTCTAGAGAAAATTAATTGTTCTACAAAAAAGGTGTTTTATCATTTTTCGACAAATTCACTCCTTCAAAAGTTATTCAAGGTTAAAGTTTAATTTAGAGTAAATTTAAGTTTTTTCTTGATTTCTGAAAAAATTAATTAATTAATTAATTATTTAATTAACCTTGAATAACTTTTGAAGGAGTGAATTTGTCGAAAAATAATAAAACACCTTTTTTGTAGAACAATTAATGTTCTATAAAAATATGTGTCATAAGCGAATGATTTTATGATTTTAAGTGTTAAATTTTAACATTTTGTCAGAAATCAAGAAAAAAAAATTTTTGTTCAAACTTTAACCTTGAATAACTTTTGAAGGAGTGAATATGTCGAAAAATAATAAGAAACTTTTTTTGTAGAACAACAAATTTTCTATAAGAATATGTATTGCTCATCTCGGCACTTTGCTTCTACACCGAAATATAAAACTCCAAAAATTATATGTTTTTTTCCCCATACAATTTGTATGGGAAATGGAAATCTGCGATGAGCGACCTCTAAATATTAATTTTTCGAGCTCAAATCTTAACAGGCTTGTTTTTACACCTACTCGAAGGTAAAAATCGATGTGCATCGAGAAAAAGGAAAAAGTCACTTTTTTTGAACCGGTCTAATATATACAGTACGGACTCGATTAACGCAACTAATAGAAATTCGGGCAGTTGCAGTAACCGAGGTTGTTGCACTTACTGGGTCATATTTTCTGTATGAATTTTTAGTAAAAGAGGCGTTCAGATGATCCAATTTGATTGTCAAGCACCAAGTTTGTCAAGCAAATTTGTTAGTGTGAACTCTCCATCAAGTGGCTTGTCAAATTTGTTGGATGTATTTCAAAATTTTTTGATATTTTTGCAAGTTGGACAACAAGTTTGACGAATGTGAACGCTACTCGGCAAACTTGCAAGAAATTTCATCTCCCAAATAATTTCAAGTAGTGCACATCGCACGGAAAGACTATTTTTTCTTTGCTGGGTACATTAAAAGTGGAATTTACGATGGTTTCAGGTAGTGCACCTCTTTAGTCCCAACACGCTTTCTTTTGTTTTTCTTGCATTTTATCCCTTATAAGCGCTGCTCCTACTATGTCCTTCATGGTTAAAATTCAAATCAGAATGGAGTTTGTTAGTTTGACGATTTGTTTGATGAGTGTGAACACTATGGGTATTTTCCGTCAAACTTTTCATCCTACAAATTTGACAAACAAATTTAATAACCCCTAAACACTAACGATCGCAACCCACTCAAACAAACACAAATGCATTTTATGTTCTTTTATGCATGTTCTTGCAAGAAATATGTTCAGACAAACTATGTAGCTGTAAAATGACAGCATGAATAAAGAATCAAAAGAAGAACGTGAATATAAAAAACGGATAAATAAACACATGAAGTTGCACTTATCGAGGTAGCTTTATTGAAAAGTAGCATTTATAGAGTCAAGACGTGTTACGATTTTAGTGTTGCGAAAATCGAGGAGTTGCACGAATCGAGGGTTGCGCAAACCGAGTCCGTACTGTATGTACATACAAAAAAAAAAAAAAAACCGAATAATATTTATTTAAATTTTACAAATGTAAACAAATATCATTTTTTAAAGGGGAGAGACGTAATGTAATAACATTCATTCGAAAAGGGCCACAACCAAAATACGAGATACAAACAAAAAGCACGTTTTCATTGATGGTTAGGTTAGGTTAGGTAAAATGGGCTGACGGTTGATCTTATTACCATCACACTTAGATCAATGTAGATCCGTTGTGATACCCTGACGTATTGTAACGTCCCAGAAACCTATGATTTTATGTCTGTTCAGTATTTAACCATTTTGTGTTCTTAGTGAAGTTTAACAGGCTGCTCTTTGGAGCGTCTGATAGTTCTTCTAGTTCATTAAAGAAGTAATTTCCTAGAAATTTTTTCCTAGTATGACAGAGTGCTGGGCATTGACAAAGGAAGTGACTAGTGTCCTCATGTTCATCTTCGTCATTGCATCCTCTGCATAGGTCATCGGTGCAAAGACCCATTTTCTTTTTGTGATAACCAAGTAGGTTATGTCCAGTTATGATACTGATAAGCGTTCGCAATGAAATTCTATTCAATGATAGCAGCTTTTCAGATTCTTTCTTATCATATTTCGGCCATAGTTTCCTGGAAGTAACACAGGAATCTAGGCATTCCCATCTTTCATTGGATTTTCGCATTATTTTGTTACCAATGATCTGTTTCATTTCACAGGGTGGGATCCTGATTGCTTTATCAATGAGAGAAAGGTCAAGTGCTGATCCTTTCCTCGCTAGTTCGTCCGCTTTTTCGTTTCCCGGTATACCACTATGACCGGGGACCCAGCAGAGTCTAACGTTATGCTGCGTGCCAAGAACCCTTAGCTCTTCGCGACAGCAAGAAACAAGCCTTGATTTGACAAGAGTGGCAGAAATCGCTTTTATTGCTGCTTGGCTATCAATGAAAAAAGTGATATCAGCATGTGATAGCGCCATCATGGACACCTGTTTTGCAGCGTTTGTAACTGCCAAGATCTCGGCTTGGAAGACGCTGCTGTGATTAGGAAGTCTGAATGAACTGGCAAGTTTTAGGCTTTCTGAAAAGAAACCTGCCCCTGTTCCAACTTCCATTTTTGAACCGTCGGTATAGATTGCTATAGACGTTTCGTAAGGTGTTTCATTCTCCCAATCTTGTCTATTGGGGAAGCTAGTTGTGAAGGATTTTTTAAAGTCCATAACGTTATAACGTTTTCATTGATACTTGATATCATAGTAAAACGATGTACACAATTTTGTTGTCCCCTTTGGCCAACAACAGCTAAGTGCAAAGACATCGTTTTGACTACGTTGCTTTGTGAGTGGCACTGAATGTATTTTGTTACACTACTCCCGAATGCAAGTTTGACAACATTAGAAATGAGACGACTGCCCCAATAAGTTACTTATGAGAAGCAGAATGCTGATGCATTCTTATTTGTAATATAGTTCAAAAGAGGGGATATCCCAAATAGATGTGTAATATAATTTAGGTATAAATAGCTGTAAGAAAATGTAAATAAAATCAATTCCATTCCTTACACTGTGAATTCATTATTAAACTGCGGCTCTCTAGCCATCAATTTGAAGCGAGCTGCGCTTATACAGCAAAAGTAGGAAAGTTAACAGTTAGAACTTAACATCCTTTTTTTTTGTTTTTTGGTCAAGTAAACTATATGTCCAAGCGTCTTTTCTTAGAAAGCATTTGGAATTATTTCTAGTTTTGTCTATATAAGCAAAATATTTGAAATTATTTTATAATTTTCTATTCTAAACAATCATAAAGCTTACGAGAATTAAAGTGTCTTCATATTTTTGTATTTATATACAGAGGTAAGCAATGCCAAAGTTGTATGTACTTTAAAAAGTACATTGGGTTCATGCATACATTATTCTTCTAGAAGTCTAAATGGATTTTAAAACTATCTCTACTAAAAATTTTAGCAAAACTTGACTGCAACACCGTTATGGACAAAATCAATTTCATCAACCGAGTTTGAACGAACAGAAAACTATTGAGATAGAATCCTTGACTGCTTCAGACTTATTCGGCCTTGGATAGAGTGAGAGAAAATTGATGAACAAAAATAACAAAAGAAAAATAAAAAGTAATGAACAAGAGATAGATGCGACAGAAGTCACCTCTATCCATAACACTAGTGATGTGTGCAAGCGAAATGGGTAGAAACCCAAGTTTTAATCGTATGAATACTGTATAGTGTCTTTTCACTTAGAGTGCAAACAATTGTATGTATTAAAAGCCACAATGGTGGGTGTCGATTTATACATTTTTCTTTTTCGCTCTTATTATTTTGTGTTTTTTTTTTAACTTCTGGTAGTTTGTTTACATTTGACATTTTAGTTTAGGTATTCTTATTTCTAAGCTAATTACATTATCTACTCACAGCTGGTTGATGTCTTATTTTACTTAAACTTGAAAAAATATATTTTTAATTCTACTGTTAGCTCTCTTAAATCTATTTGACAACCAAGTTAATGGTGGCAGGTACAATTGTTTTTCCTAGATGTTGGTTTTGAGTTTTTTTTCGAATTCTTTAATTAGTCTTTTTTTCAGTCTTGTAGATTACATTTGTTATTTTGATTGTGGAACGTTAGACTGCTCAGCCTCTATGAACAATATATGATTGCTTTTTATAAAAAGGGCAAGTGAACAGGTTGTCATTATCCCAAACTTGCATTTTTGAACTGGAACTCTCGTTAATTATGCTAACCGGCGAGAGATCAGATAATATCTATCGTAAAGGAAATATCCAATGTTGCTCTCGAAAATGGTTCAGACTTCAGAGGCTAGGGTTGTTGTGATGCTCCAAGCAGCTTAACCTTGTTTTAGTGAGAGAGGTAAGGTAATCAAGCAATGGTGTAATTCTTGATTCTTGATAAAGAGTTTTATTGCTAAACCATTTACCTGAAGCTCTCCGTCTTTTAGATATGCAGTTCCTAATGACTCTGCGTTCAAGCCTATGCAGTTCAAGGGCGACGTTTGGTGTTATTGTAAACCATAGAGGAAATCCATACGCGATCAGAGGACGTATAAGAGTTTAATACATAAAGAGCTTAGTAGATTTCTCTACGTTTCTGGAATTTAGAAGTAGTTATAGCTTTGCAGCCGCAGCCTTGCTGTTATTCTGAGCTTTTCTGGCATGGGGGTTCATTTTTAAGCGTTCGTGTAAGTGGACACCGAGATATTTTAAAGAGTTTTTTAGAGGGATCGAGTTCCCTTCAATGGTTAGATTAAGGTGTCGACTCTCTCGAACGGCAAGGTGATGACCCCTGCCGCCTGCCAGAGGCGTTACGAAAGCAAATCATTTCGCATTTATTGAAATTAAGATCGATTCCCCATTTTTTTTAGTAGGTGCTCACTACGTTGAGGTGAGAAATGATTTGATTAAGAGCTGCATGTGGTCTTTCATGTGGACAGAACAGGATAGTGTCATCCGCGTACAGAATAGCTTGTGAATTATTGTGTTGGATTGGAAAATCGTGCAAAAAAATGTTAAATACACAACCATTGAGTAATGAGTTGGTGAGCAGACGTGCTTTAAAGTGCTGTAGTTCAAATAATTATTAAACGCGCCAAGTTTTTAAAAATAACCCTTTGACACTTGCCATTGGAAGGCTCAATAAACAGACTATCGTTTTAAATAAGAAAATTGTGGTATTTTGGTTTCAGTTCAAGTGAAATTAAAGTTTTAAATTTGTAAAACAATTAAAATCAAATTGAATATAGCTCAAACCAACCAAAAAAAAAAAAAAAAAATCCGGCATCAGGTTGTTTACTCTCTCTCGTTTGGCGGCGATATCATTATCAATTTTTTCAACAACACATGAATACAAGTCCAATAAGTAACAGTAGGGTTCCACAGACAAGGCGTGATTCGCGATTTAACTCTACTAGTGCAATGCTTAGAATTTTTCGTAATAGGTATGAAGGTATTTCTGTTTGTCACATAAACGCACAAGGTTTGTGAAAACATTTAGATGAATTTAAGCTTACTTTTGAACAGGATGTTGTGGATGTTATCTGCGTATCGGAGACTTGGTTGAGGCCAGAAATAAGCAGCAGTGTCTTTGGAATGACAAGTTATGATATTTTCAGGTCTGATCGTAATGGCAGAGGAGGGGGTGTTGCCATATTTGTCAAGAAAAAATTCAATGCACGAGTTGTAAAAAAATCGGATGGAAATGGTTTGGAGTTTGTTTTCGTTGAATCCGTAATTGATGCAGAAAAATGTCTGATGGGAGTCATGTATAAACCTCCAGATGTATACGATTCTAGTTGTTTGACGAATGTTATTGCGGAAATTAGTCCATTCTACCGTCATATTTTAATAGCCGGTGACTTCAACACAAATGTTTTTGACAAATTAAATAGTAACGTTATTAATTTTTCTAGGAGTTTAACTTCGTTAAATCTTTTCCCAGTTAACGACTCTGTTGCTACCCATTTTACGCAGACTAGCTCTACGCTAATAGACTATATGCTCGTAAACCAACTCAGTAAGGTTAACTTTTATAATCAGTTGAATGCATCTGGCTTCTCAAGGCACGACTTAATTATTGCTTTCTATGACCTAAATGTTTGCCAATCTGTTGAATCAGAAACAATACAATACCGTGACCTTAAATCAATCGATCTATCATTTCTATCTGCTGAGACCTCTAATGTTAACTGGGAAACCATTTACTTCCAACCATCTGTTGATGAGCAAATACAGTTTTTTACAGAAAAAGTTAACCATCTGTTCAATATTTGTGTTTCAACTAAAACTATCACAGTTCGTAGTCGTCGATGTGGATGGTTTAATTACATAATCGAACAACTGATCTCAAAAAGAAACGCTCTTTTCAAGAGATGGAAACGTTTTCGATTTTCTTCTTTTTATGAAGACTACAAACAACTTCGAAATATTGTAAATAAAGAAATCAAGAAGTCTAAATGCAATTACTTTAAGTCTAAGTTTAATGGTTTGTCGTCAAAACAATTATGGCGTAATGTCAAAAGCTTAGGTATGTATAAATAATAAGCCCAGCAACTGTAACATTGAATGTGACCCCAATTAATTAAATAAATTGTTTGCTAGTTCTTCTTCTCAAAATTCAACTGATCAAAACAGTACTTCTTCCCACTTTAATTTTGTGAGAGAACATTCAAATGGATTTAGTTTTCGATGCATTACCGACTTCGAAGTATTAAAGGCAGTCCTTGCAATTAAATCGGAGGCAATAGGTTTGGACGAAATTCATCCAAAGTTTTTAAAGCTTATCTTACCCCAAGTTTTGCCCTTCCTTACACATATATTCAATTTCATGTTAACCACCTCTTCTTACCCTTCTCTTTGGAAAGTTGCCAAAATTATCCCTATTCCCAAAAACTCAACTTCAAACCACGTAGAATATCGGCCAATTTCAATTTTGCTTTTTATCTCGAAGGCTTTTGAGAAAATAATGTCTCAACAGATTTCCATGTTTTTAACGGAGCACAAGCTTTTATCTTCAATTCAAGCGGGCTGCAGAACAAAGCACAGTTGTCTGACCGCACTTTTAAAATTAGTGGATGATATTCGTCAAGAAATTAACAATGAAAATGTTTCGACCTTAGTGATGCTTGACTTCTCAAAGGCATTCGTCATGAGATTCTTTTGAGAAAACTGAATTTGAATTTTCGTTTTGAAAGAACCGCGATTGCTCTCATTCAAAAATATTTGCAAGGAAGAACTCAAGCTGTGTCGATCAATAACAAGCTTTCCGATTTTTTGTACACTAACGCCGCCGCCGGTGTCCCACAGGGCTCTATTCTTGGACCCCTACTATTTTCGTTATTTATAAACGACCTTCCTGATGTTCTCAGGTCTTGTAAGGCGCTTATGTACGCAGATGATGTCCAACTGTACTATAGCTATCGAATCGGAATGATAGATGACGCTACCGTCCGGTTAAACCTTGACCTGAGCAAAGCATTTCAATGGGCAGTGGAAAATAAACTGCGATTAAGCCCGAAGAAAAGTCAAGCCATTGTCATTAGCAAAAATGCTTTAGATACGACCTGCTTCCCAGAGGTAGAACTTGGTTCTTCCATTCTTCCTTACATGAAAACAGATAAAAACTTGGGCATCATTTTCAACCAAACTTTAACTTGGGAGGACCATATTTCTTGCGCCGTTGGCAAAACGTATGGTGCGCTTAGAGTGCTCAGTTCCTCAGGGACTACTATCTTCCGATTAAAACTAAAACCATTTTGGCTAAAATTTTAATCCTTCCCATCATGCTGTATGGAAGTGTAATTATCTGTAGCAATAGTCACCGAAAACTATGAGTTGCTTTTAACAGTATAGCACGTTTTGTACACAGTCTTCGCAGGTTTGACCATGTCACACAGGATGCAAATGGTATCTTCAACATGTCTTTTCAAAATTACCTAGACAGCAAGGTGTTATTGTTCCTTTTTAACTTAATACAAACAAAGACTCCGGACTACCTTTACGATAAAATAGTTTTTGCACAATCGCAGAGAAGTAGAATACGATTTGAATCAACAATTTTGCCATTTTTAAAAAATCTTTCTTTTTTCACTTTTCTTTTGTTTTTATTGATCTTAAAATAGTTAACAGTTATTTTTCTATTGTTTTATTTGTAAGATTTACTTTGTCTCCATTCAAAGATTTCTTAAGTAACCTAAAAATTGTACCTCTTATACTAAGTATTATCTAAAAAACATTATGTTTTACTGTACTTATGTTTAAAATAAAATTTACTTTACTTTAAAAAAAAAAAAAAAAAAACAAAAAAAAAAAAAAAATAGAAAGGTGCCCAGTATAGATCCTTGAGGGACGCCTGCTAGCACCTGGATTTGAGAAGAGCTCTCAATTTCAAAATGGATGTAAAAGGTTCGGCTAGAGAGGAAACTTTTTATTATTTGGATGAATTTAGCAGGGAAATTTAATTGGTTTAGCTTAAAAATGAGACCAGCATGAAAAACTGAGTTGAAAGCTTTAGTCAAATCAAGTGCACAAGCAATGGTGCATTCTTTTGCTCTTAAATTTTAGAAGATTTGGTTTTGGAAATAAAGTTAGGCATGTTCGGTGGAATGACCTGGTTTAAACCCGAATTGTACTGATTGGGTAAGCTCAGTACCCTCAAAAAAGTTTTGAATATTTGAGGATATTACCTTTTCAAGGATTTTTCCTAGATTAGATAGGAGGAAAATAGGGCGATAGTTAGTTAGGCTATTATCGCATTTTTTTTTTTTTTTTTATTGGAATGAGTTTTGCTTTTTTCCAGGCAAGAGGGAAGTATAGCAATTATTAATGCAATTATTTATCAGGGGTGTAAGGTTTTTGGCTATTGTAGTCTTTGATTTGCGAATGATAAAATTTGAAATGTTGTCAGGACCTGCTGACTTTTTAATATTTAGGGTTGATATGAGGCTCTCAACAAAGCTGGGTGCTACAAAATTTTCATTATTAGGTCCATCAGATTTAAATGAAGAAGTAAATTCGGTAATTACAAGGTTGTTATTCCAAGATGTGAAGGAGCTATTGAAAGTCTGAACTTCCAAAGACGTTTCTATATCCCCATTTGAGCCTCAATTTTTTTAGATGGTGAAACAAAGGTATTATTGTTATTAACTAGAACTTGCGGACTACACACTAATTTCCTCTTACGGCCAGTTATCTGATCTATCACTTTAAAGACGTTGGAAGATGGTCTTAGACTTCTTAATTTTTCTGAGAATTGTTCGTTGACGTCAATAATGACTTTATCCTTGATAATTTTGCTAAGACATCTTATGCGGGCTGATAGCTCTTGATAGTCCTGATTGGGGCGATCGCCGAAGTGGTGGAACATTCTCTTTAATTTTTTTTCCAGATTTTCCTGGTTTTGAACAAGTTGAGGGTGGCGTCAGAGACTAATGCAATTAGGATGTAACGAAATATTTTTGCTATATGCAGACATGCCGTTAGATATGCTGTTGGTGAGAGAATTGATGAAAAAAACTATTTCAGAGTTATCGAGGTTTCTGTCTGTTGGGATTTGTAGGTGGTTCAAATCAGATGCTAGAGTAAGGTTGTAAGGTAAAAGTTTTTCCAGTTGGTGTTTTTGTAGCACGTAAAGTTTCGCGGGCTATCGGGATAAGTTGTTTCATTTTGTAATTGTATGCTCATAAATACTGAGAAATGATCGGACATTGGGTCTATTGTTAAGCAGGCTAAGTTATTGTAGGATCTAAGGTTGTAATAGATGATGAAAAAGTCAATATGGGAGCCCGAGCTGGGTCGAGTTGGACCGACAGCGGCTACAATGTCAAAGTTGATGAAGTGGCTATCTTGGTACCAACGGGCCAAGTGAGAACCATTTGTGTTGATCTTTGAATCACCCCACGATGGGTGTCTAGCATTGAAATCCCCACCTAGGATGATGTAGTCAGAATCTGATAGATAGGCAAGTAAATCTTCTAAAGCTGTGGGGAGGTTTGACCCGGTGTCACATGGGAAGTATACCGAAACTATTACAAGAAATTTGGTGAAATTTTGAGCTTGGATTGGAATAATTGCTGTGGTCGCTGATAGAAATTCTTTTGAAAAATGTTTTTGAGTGCATAGAGTTGCATTTGCATAGAATACCTGTGCATCTTCCTTTATTACTCCTAATAACGTCGTAGTTGTCGTTAAAACGACATTTGTTTTTGTTTTTTTGCAAACAGGTTTCTTGCACTAGTAGCGCAGCTGGTGAAGTTTCTTTTAGTAATAAGTCGATTTCGATATTCTTTTCATTGGATAGTGAGTTGACGTTAGCTGTGATAAGGTTAATGTTCATAGTGATTATGGTGAAAGAGAAGCGATGAAACCAAGGTTAGCGCCTGGTTTTTGGTTTTCTGAAAGCTTTTGATAGTTTTGCCAAAACTCCCAAATTTTTGAAGTCAGGGTGGTTATTGGTAGCCCAAATAGTCTTGTAGACTCATCTATAAAATCACTTATTTCTCCCTTTGACGGGTTGTTGTTTAAGACAGGATTAGATTCCTGCTTCTTTCTGGTACCATGCTGACTGTCTCACTAAAGGATGGGCCGTGTGCCACGGATCCCTAGGCATATTAACAGTGGGGCTGTTCATTGATTGTTTGCTTTTGTAGATAGGAACCATAAAATCATCTTTCTTTTTTTAGGAGTTCCACCCTTTTCGGACAACCCTTATAACTTGCCGGATGGCCCGTGGAGCCGCAGTTAACGCACGAAGCGACAGAAGTGTTTGATTTTGGACAAAGTTTGCATTGGCCCATCTCATGGGCTGATAGGCACTTTACGCATCTAACTGCATATGTGCAAAAACTTGCCACATGCCCGAACCTCTGACACCTGAAACACTGCTTAGTACCAGAATTTTTCACGGCTTCCCATTCAATTCTATGTCTTGAAATAGTTTTAATTTTTTTGATTTTATCGAGACTTTCCCCATCCTCCAAACTACAAAGGAAAAGATCGAGTGGGATCTCATTAGTCTTAGACCATTTGGTCTCAAATTTTTTTATGGTTATTTTTAAGGAAGGGTCCAAACCAATGAGTTCCCTCTCGATCTCCTCAGGTGAGAAGAAGCTGGAGATTCCCTTTAGCATTTTATTGAATTTTCTTAGCTGCTTAATAGGAAAAGAGAATGATTCAATGTCAAGTTCATTGATATGTTTCAAGAATTAACTGTGCAGTTGAACGTTTCTAACTATTATCTTAAGCCTACCAAAGCCATTAGATGAAAATTTAATATCGTTTACATTGAAATTAGACTTACTCATGAATTCTAAAATAGATTTTGCTGATACTCCTTTTGTAAATATTGGTGGGTTCCATGGGTCGACTGTTGCAGGTGGACCTGCCGTGTCCTCAGCGGGGTTGTCGTTAGCGTCGCTGGAGTTGATTCTGCTGGAGTTGATTCTGCTGGAGATGCCTTGTTTTGTTGTTCCTTTTTCTGCATATAAGTCCAAGAGGTCTTGACTCATTCCATTGTTTGTGTCATCCTCGTCGAGATATCTATGGTCTATCTCTTGATGTTTCGATGTATGTGGTTCGCCTTCATTGAATGCGCGCCATTCTTCAGAAGCCGCCATGATAATTTTTTTTTTGTCATCTGCATTTAGCATTTGCGATGGCAATTTGCACTGATTACAATTAAATTGTTTATCTGGAGGCAAAGTAGGCCATCCAGGAAATGGAGACTCACCTCCTTCCATTATAAAAATGATTTTCACTTTACTTTTGTTTTTTTCCTAAGTTTGTTTTGAATAAATACGGAGCACAAAAAACCACGTCTACCTACTTCGGCATTTACAAACGCAATCAACATAAATTGGTCTGTCAGAATCAAGCTTTACATCATGTAAACAAAGATTTTTTTTTTGTGCATCCCATCTGTGACGTATCGATTGAAAAAATTTAATTTTGTCAATCAGGGTGCAACATTTTATAGCTTTCGATGTGTTAATATTACCAATATTGCCTTTTGGTTTGACACGATAGATATTTTGCAGTAGTACAGGTGTCGATGTACATTCTACAGATTCACAGAAGTTGGAGAATAAAGTCTTCCAGTCTTCGTTGTCCAGTTTTGGAATTCCTCGTTTGAGTGCACAGGTTGAAAATTTCTATCGTTCTAGTTCATCAATGCGCTGGATTAGATGAGCATGGTTTGGAGGGCTAATATTGGCAGAATCTATTGTTTTCGACTCAAGTTGATTTAATCTGATTTTGAGGTTAGCCATTTCCACATCAACATTGTTGAGACGATGATTAAAATCACTTTAAATTTTTTCGAGTTTGCCTGTTAATTTGTGAACTGAAACCACTGTCTTATTGTTTTTATGTTTCATCAATAATAGTCCCAATATTTTTGATAACTCACACTGCCTGCTTTTTGCAGATGATCTCAAGTTACATCGCGTAACTGAAAACATTCAAGACTGCGCTTTATTAATGAAGATTTGAACAAGCTGGCAAATTGATGTAGCTCAAGTTTCTTACATTTGAATACTTCAAAATGCCAAGTAATGTCGTGTTTTCGCAATAGTTCTCCAATTTACCACGATTATAAAATTGATAGTACATCCTCGTGTAGTACAAAAAAAGGATTTTTCTTTTTCTTCCCCATATAGATTATATAGTAAATAAATCTAACCAGATGCTAGGATTCATCAAAAGGAATAGTTAGGAGTTTACTGATCCTTACACTATAAAAACTCTATTTAACCCACTTGTTCGATCGGTTATAGAATGCTGCAGTACGGTTTGGAACCCATATTATAATAACTCGAGTGATAGAATCGAACACATTCAGAGAAAATTAGTAGATTTAAGTATTTTAAACTCAACTGGGGTTCTAATGTTATTCCACCATATAAAACTAGATATCTCTTATTATTATACGTTCTTACTTTGCAAAAATGATCATTAGAGACAAGCATACTAGCTTATCATATTAAATGTGCTCCACTTTTGCTGCTAGTATTCATATGCATTTTTATGAGCAATTTCACAGGAAACAAGATTGAAACTAGTGAAGACACTGATTTTTCCTTTAATTTGTTTTTCTGAAACAGTATATTGTAAACTTGACTCTGTGTCGCAAAACAAACTTCAAGTCGCGTTCAACAATTCTATTCGTTACGTGTATAATGTTCGCCGATATGATCATATAACACGTTTCAATTTACTTGCCTTGGGCTGTTCCTTGACACAGTTCTTAGATGCAAGAAAGTTAATTTTTCTACATAAGATACTGACTACGAAAGAACCTTTTTATTTGTTTGAAAAAGTGCAGTTTTTGCAATCCCGAAGAACGCTTAGCCTCATTGCACCAACTAGTAAATTTATAAACTCAGCACGGTTGTTTTTTGTCTGTACTATTTAACTTTGGAATGCTCTGCCAACTCGTTTAAAACAAATTTACGGGACTAAGGAATTTAAAAATAAAATATTACAGTATGTATCTGAGCAGCGTTAGTTTTACATACTGATGTATTTATTTTTTTTTTCTCAAATTTTTCTATTCTTCTATAATAATCTATCTTCTTTACTTTGCAACTCACTCTTCATTCCTACATTTATGTACTTCTATTTTTTCCTACCTTTTCTTTTTAATTTACTTTATCTATCGCACTATATTATTTTGGCTCTTAGTATTAAGGTTTTTCAAATTAAATTTAGTATCACTTAATGTACTATAAAAGACTAGGTCTTACTTGTACATAGTAAATAAATAAATGAAATGAAAATGAAACTAACTATGGTCGTAATGAACCAATCTCTCGTTGCATCCGGGAAGCTAATTTGGTTTACGCTATAGATTTTTTCAGTAATTGCCCAAGAAATATATTCAAATTCTCTATATTAAATATACTTAATTCCAATAAATGTACTTTTAGTCATAATTAATGCTGGCACTCTTCAAACCCAAATGGGCGGACTATCTCTATCTACCAAATAAGTGAGTAAGCGCGTAGAGTGGATGTGATCTACCGTGCAGTGACTTCGCTTGCGCTACTTAAAGGTTAAGTGACGTGCTGCCAGGGTGACCTTTCAAGATCTAAGCTGTGAATCTGAATTCGCTAGTTAGGATAGAACGACGAGCCAACTTTTTGGAGTTGTTGAAAACCAACGTCCAAACGAATAATGTACGGTTAACGAAACTGGACTAAGCCAGCATCACGAATTGATGAATAACAATTACATTATAGTAAGGAAGGACGGACCCAACTCGACTCTCGCGGGGGGGGGGGGGGGTTGCAATCTTCAAACGAAAAGGTATTGCTCAAAAAGTAGGTAGTGTATAGTGGTGAAGATTCCGATTGCTGGAAATACACGTTTCCATATGCATTCTTCTCGAACAGGGGAGGCGGTTGTATGTGGTCGCGCTTTTTGCACCGCCACACCGCCGGTAGCTTCTCAAACCTTATGTTTCTTAACAGAGCTCGAATCACATTTTCAATGTCTGATTCTGAACTCAAAAGAAAACAATTTCTTCATGGCCGGTTATTACAATGCTAAACACCAAGATTGAGGAAATCAATTACCCAATCCAAGGGGGACCCGGTTATTCAATTGGCTGGGGCTTCACAGTATTGAGTGTAAAGTCAACTTGCTGGCTACTGACAGGTCTTCATACCCTCAAAATGGCACATATTTGAATCTATTACTTTAAGACACAAGAACAAGACTTAAACTGACCGATGATATTCTGCGACAGACCAAAAATTGTTTGACGACCGACGGTTGAGTTCGACAGTGACCACTGTGAACTCACCTTCGTTGTACTGCTTCCGAACGATCTGGTGGAACTGGAAGAGTAAGTGGCGACGAACTCTTACAATTACGGTAGGACACGTTGGTCGCACTTTTCCGGTGCCGTCTCAAGGGAACCTCGTTCATACGTAATGACTTTTTTAGGACCTAAAAATTATTTTCAAAAACAAATAACTATTTTTGTGTAGAAAGAAAACAACACTTATGTATGTACATCTCCATTATTTTTTTTTCATTTTATTTTACTTACTATCAAAAAAGTTGTTTGTGATCAATACATTTGTTCAATTAGAGAATAAATAAATTTATATATAAATATATTATTTTTAGTAAATGAATAAAATAATTTTCCGATTAAAAATAATTTTTTAGTCATAAAAAAGTCATCAGTATGAGTTTAATAAAATAAAATTCATAATTTCATACATTTCCAACTTTGAGTGTGAATATCCTTAGAACGGCTCACTCTATGAAAAAAATAGAGCATTCAATTTCCTACTAGAATAACTTGCTTAAATGTCAAGCTACAACAATAAGAAAAAATAAAAAAAAAAATTCTGTTATTTATATGGAAATTTGAAAGTTAAGAGCAGGCACCTCTTAATGTTAATATTAAGAGTTCAAATTTTAAGAGACTTCTTTTTTACCATCCTGAAACTATTTAACCTGTTTTTTTTTGTGGAAAAGAAAAAGTTGCCCAAAGATCCTAATTAACTTCTTTATATGTAAGTAATCTAATTTTTTTAGTTAAAATAAATAAAATAAAAAATAAATAGGGTGGCGCAACAGAGCGAGAAGCCCCTGGGCCTAGCGCATTTCTCACAACCATGCCTTGTGAGCTGTGAGGGAATGAAGGGGACCTACAATTTTCTGCCGGTTCCGAACGGCTAATTGAGAAAGAGCTTTTTATGGCAATGAATTTACTAACGGAGGACTTGCCAGTTCGCGAAAGGCGATACCCGTGAAAAAACATTTTTGCCCCTGCTGGGATTCGAACCTCGAACCGTGTAACCCGTGTTACTCATTGTTAAATAGTTGTTTTTACTTTGCTCAATATAGTATATATAAAAATATTGTTTAGTCTAGAAGAGTTACATATGAGCTCGATAGATGGTAAATAAATAAATAAATAAATCCACTTATTGATCTTACCGAGGTGTTAAGGTTCTCCCAAACCAAAGCGTTGTTGCAGTTGCGACAACGACATTTACAGTTGTCAAAATTAAAATATACTTGGGCATAAGAGAGTCAGAGTAGCCACACCAACGCGACGAAGCACTCTCATATGCCGCTGTATAAATTAATTTTGACAACTGCAAATGCCGCTGCCGTAACCCGCAACTGCAAAACGC
The DNA here is from genome assembly GCA_949752695.1 of Melanostoma scalare. NCBI lineage: Eukaryota > Metazoa > Arthropoda > Insecta > Diptera > Syrphidae > Melanostoma > Melanostoma scalare. The sequence continues at coordinate 120,781,471 of OX456986.1, read as the reverse complement.
ATTGTGGGAGAACCTTTAGGCTTTCGTTCATGTATAGACACTCATCCACAGCGACACGTGAAGCGTCATTAGGAAGAAGCTGATTAGGTATACCAATACTGGCAAAGTGATATTATAACTAATGAAGACTTGGTGGTTTGCATAGAGGAATAAAGAACAAGATGGAAAAGCAAAAGTGGCAAGAGCAACGCAACTTCCATTTGTTTACTGTTACTTTTGTAACACTAGATCTATATGTGACACACTTATTCAGCTGAATATAAAGTTGTGTCAGTGAAATCACTTTCCCCACTTTATTTTCGGATTCCAAACTCGTTTTGAAATCTGAAAATCAAGTGGTGTTTGTAAAGTCAGTTTTAGGACAAATGCAGTTGTGTGTGTGTTTTGCCTTCTTGTGGTATCTCTCCTGTGGTGGTTTGCTAACATTTTTCATACTAGAAGTAGTGGTTTGCTCTCATTTTTCAAATGACAACTGAAACAAAGTATCAGTAATAAAGCACCCATATTAACTTTTTTGTTCAAGCTAAAATATTTTCGAGTGCTATTGCATCACAATGATTCAATCCGTATCGGATCTTGATAATAAAAGGGCTTTAGATCATCATATTTTTTTATCGTGAAATTCGTTCTTTCAAATGACATTTCAAAAGAGTTGCAGAGTTGCCCTACGAACTTTTTTTTCAATTCTTAATTTTTTGTTCTTTTTTAGGGAAAAATGATACTCATGCATTTTGTCAAATATTCATTTTTTTTGCACTTATTCTTACTAAATTCATGAATATATTATGTTTTGTTTTTGTATAACTTTTTCATTATGTTATGAATTATACAAAAATGAATAAATGTGAAGCTTCTCGCTATCTGTATAAAACATATTTCATTTCACACAGATAAAAACGTTCATGAGGCAATACTGTTGTTATTGGAAATAGTGGCAATGATACCAACGTTTCCAATGGAAAATCTCCTCTTGTGTGAAATAGAAGAATTAATTTTTAGATCACAAATATAGATCCAACCAAAAACCAGGATCTCGCTTTGTTGTTGTACCGCTAATAAGCCCATGATCTGATCTGGGTCAGATCAATCATAAAATACGGCTAATATGGGCTGTCAAAACAGCCATTTTCCTGTATACCTAATAGAGTTCGAAATCAACCCGGCAGGGACAGCAATTCTCAATTTGATGAGTCCAAATAAAAACAGGGATCACGCAACGCAGAATGTTCAGAGAAGAAATGTCAGGAATTTAACTTTTTTATATTAATTACTATTTTTATTGTATTGGCGAATTGCTCTGTAATACAGATGCACTTCCTTTTCAAACGAAATTGTGTTAAAAATATGTTTTTTTTTATTTCAAATAAGAAATTTAGTAGTGCTTTATTTGGTCACTGTTCTTATTTTAAGTCGATTTGAATTTTAATTTCAATTGAATATTGTAATGAGCGCTGCTTACGAGCAGTATAACGAGCTTTACAAGTAGTGGAGGGCCGTAAGCTTTTTACCTAGGAATCCAGGGCCAGTATATGGATTTTCATGAAATTTTCGGAAATATGTTTTGAAGTAAGTTGAAAAAAGAAAAAAGAATAGAAAAAAGTTAAAAAAAAATTTCACCGCTCTCAATTTTTTAATTATTTTTAAAATTAACTTAATAACTTTTAGAATTTTCTTTTATTTATGTAGGATGTTTTAGATACGGTTTTCCAAAGGCTCAGGATGGATAGGTTTGGTTAAGACAAAAACAAATTGTTTGGGAGGGGGGTCCCGTCCGTGTAAGCGCGAGGGGCAGTTTTGTTTGAAAAAATTATTAAAAATCAACTAAGCCACTCACTACCTCATTGTATAATGTTTTTGAAAGCTAATGCCTTGTTCTTTAATAAAAATTATTAATTAATAATTAGTTTGAGTTCATTAGTTAATTAGTTTTTGAGAAATCAAAAACTTTGAAAGTTTTTTTTTTAATTTTGCCTTACTAAGGGCCCTTTTTTCAGTTAATTTTTACTCAAAAACAAAAAAGCGAACGAAAAAATCTTTCTTGGTTTTTGGGAAATTAAAAAAAAAACGAAAGGGACTTTTTTCCAGAAAACAAAATGTCGTTAATTTCCCGCTGATTGAACTTTATTCCCGGAAATGAAATATTAAATGAGTTTCAAATAGCATATAAAAATCATACAAAATTGCCCCTCGCGCCTACACGGAGGAGACCCCCCCCCCCCCCCCCAAACAATTTTTGTCTTAACCAAACATATCCCTCCTGAGCCTTTGGAAAACCGTATCTAGAACACCCTACATAAATAAAAGAAAATTCTAAAAGTTATTAAATTAATTTTAAAAATAATTAAAAAATTGAGAGCGGTGCAATTTTTTTCCTTACGCTATTTAAAATACATTTCCGAAAATTTCATGAAAATTCATGGACTGGCCCTGGATTCCTAGGTTTTGCCATTTTTATGTCTAACGGCCCTAAACTAAAGGAGAAAAGAAGGGAAGAACACCGATTTCTCAAAAAGAAAAAGAGGCATCATGAGAAGTGCATGTTTGAGGAAATTGAGAGGTGCCATGACATAACGAAATTCGGGAGCTTTACCAAAACATAAAAAGATCCTGCCAGTGTGGCAAGCCCCGAACTTAGGCCTGTAAAAACTAGCAGGGAAACATAGTAATAGGGTCACAGTCGCTACTGAGGATCTGGAAAGATCACGGCTGCACCCTGCTTAACGGCAATGAAGACACAAACTCCGCTGTCTGGCAGATTGCCCCATTCAGCTTGGACGATGATCAAGAATGCCGTCCTCCCGACCTAGAAGAAGTTAAGCTTGCCATATGCAAACTTAAATCAAATAAGACTGCAGGTGCAGATGGCCTTGATGCCGAACTTTCCAAGGCAGCTGGAGATCAGTTGTAAAGGAGCATGCTCCAGCTGATCTGCTTGATATGGTCGGAAGAAGGCATGCCCGATGAATGGAACCTCAGTATCGTATGTCCGATCCTAAAGAAGGAAGACCCTCACAATTGCGCCAATCATAGAAGGATAAACCTCCTTAACGTCGCTTATAAGATCTTGTCTTCTGTAATATGTGTACGTCTGAAACCACACGTCAAATACTTGATAGGTCCTTATCAATGTGGTTTTAGATCAGAGAAGTTCACAATACGGCAGATCTTGGAGCAAACCCGGGAGTATAATATCTACAAAAATACACCATCTGTTTATCGATTTCAAGGCCGCGTATGATAGCGTTTACAGAGACCAGCTGTATAGAGCCTTATCTATTTTCGGTATTCCTGCAAAACTCGTACTACTATGCAGGATTACTTTGGAGAAATCACACTGCTCTGTTAAGGTCGATAAGGAACTCACCGAGACTTTTGAAGTTGAAGAAGTCTTTCGACAAGGCGACAAACTGTCATGCGATTTCTTCAACATTATAATTGAAAAGATTGTAAGAAACGCTATTATAAACACCAGAGAAACAATCTTTCTAAAGTCTGTACAATTACTCGCCTACGCAGACGATATTGGCGTAATGGGAAGAAAAAAGCGTGATGTCATAGGTGCTTTTGCGAGTATTGAAACAGAAGCGGCAAAAATGGGTTTGATGGTTAATGAGGGCAAAACGAAGTATATGTTGTCGTCAAACAAGGACACAGAACATCGACGAATTGGACAAAACATCACAATAAACAGACATAACTTCGAGGTAGTACAGGACTTCGTTTACCTAGGATCCGCTATAGACACGGAAACAACTTCAGTGCTGAACCACGCCGCGCCGGCCGTTGCAATCAACAAGAAAATCATTGCAACGTTCAAGCACAATGTATTGAAGACTACTACAGAATTTTCTCTACATTCCGTTTCTTGATACGTTCATTTCTCAACTCAAAAGTCGGTTCTCGGAAAACAAATCCATTTTTCAAAGTTTCGGGCAACTGTTTCTTAAACAAGAATTTAACGAAAAGAAATGCGTTGGCCTATACACATTTTACGAAGATATATTGCATTTTTAGAAAGAAAATTTTCTGTCAGAAGTCAAGATGTGGAAATAAAGAATCCACGGCCAGAACATCCAAAATGCGCTTGATGCTTTACTGCTTACTATCTTTCGATCAAAAATTTACAGTTAAAATATTTATATGCGACATTATCCGAGAAAAAGAACCTTTTAAGCAAAAGTTCTAAGCTAACACGGCACGCTCTGAAAAGCGCTGATGTACCATTCAAACCCATGTAAAAAATCGTTTCTCTGAATTTATGTTTTGTGAAATAATAGCGATGTTACAATTTCTGATTGCTCTTCATGAATATTCAGTAAAAGAACTTGTGTAATCAATCATGATCGAACAACCGATTTTTTGCCTTTTATCGGATCGAGTCACATATGCAAACATCAATCTGACGATATTTTTCACTTTATCAATAGCAAGTCGTTCAAGAATGTCAATTTTATTTTGCGAGTCTTGGCAGTACTAGGTACTAGTGCAGTCATTGAAGCATTATTGGTCCGAATTTTTTTACTGTGAACCGATTTGCATGAAATTTTGGAATTAGGCTCATCTTATGGTGGATTTACATGCATCTGCAAGTGCAGATGAAAATCGGAAAAAGACAGAAGATGTAAAATTCATATTTGTCTGATAGAGAGGGAACGAACTTCCTAGTTATGGTTGCAGATGAAAAATTATGGGTGCAGATGAACATGTTCATCTGCAACCATAATCCTATTCGTCTCTCTTTTTAACTTTTGTGCTTTGTAATCTTCATCCGTCTCGCTTTACTTTGCTGCACTTCCGCAGTTGCAGATGCATGAAAAGATGTAAACCCAGCATAACTCTTAACTTCAAAATTGAAAATGATTTGAACACCGCCACCACCCTGGGGGTGGTTGCCACCCCTTCTCGGGGGTGAACTCTTTTTTTTAAATAAGTAACCTCGGATATCGATAGAAGGCCTAATTTTAAGCAAAAAATCATATATAAAGTTTTTCATTAAGTCCAATACTTTTCAAGTTATTGGCAACTGAAAATTCGCAATTCTTTCAAGTTTTTCATCTATTTTTTGCAAATACAGGGTGGACAATTTAAAACTCCCCACTTTTAAACGCGTCGTATTTTAAAACTATAATACCTTGAAAGACGATTCAAAACAGGAAATAAAGTACATACTATGCCATTTAATATCCGCTTTATTTTTTAAAAATGACACCATTGAGATGGTGGCCACGGCAACGCTTGCACTCACGTAGCCTTTTACAAAAATTCATCATTACATTACTTAACATTTCGCTCTTAATTTCGTTGATGTGCCTCGTAATCGATGTTTTGAGGGCCTCGATGTCTCGTGGCTTGTCCGCATAAACCTTATTTTTCAGGTGACCTTCATGTGCGTTTCATCGCTAAAGAAAACGTCGTCCAAATCAAGTTCTTCTTCGTCGAGCATATCCGAAAATCGAGTGCAATATTCCAATCTTTTCGGATAGTCGGTGGGTAACAATACTGGGGTGACTTGTAACTTGTACGGATGCATGTTTAAATCATCTTTAATGATTTTTCTTAGAGTTGAACGCGGAGTGCTTAACGCGACGGACTGTTTACGCACTGAACTCGCAGGATTTCTCAACACAGCGCTACGAACTCGTTCAACAGTTTCAGGGGTTCTCACCGACCTACGACGCTTCCGAGTGCTCGATGTTGCCTTGGTCGAATTTCGAAAGTTTTTAACCCATAACAAAATTGTTTTATGGTCGGGAGGGTTTTCATGACGCTTTAACTTGAACTTTCTTTTAAACGCACGACGAACTAGGACCATTTTTTCACCATACCGAAAATACGCTTCCACGCAGAAAGCGCGATGTTTCGCGTTCCAGTAAAACATGTCGACTAACCAACAATATCTGACGGAAATGGCATAGTCTGGAGAAGCGCCCTGCAGTGTTACCACCTTTGTAACTCATCTAGTTTTTTTTTCACGACGCGTTTGAAAGTGGGGAGTCTTAAATTGCCCACCCGTATCTCCAAAACTATACGTTTTATCGAAAATTTTATAAAAAACAAAATTGTAGCAGGTAAAACAATGAATAATTTTTTATACTTTTTTTTATAAAGTATTTAAAGTGCAATATTAAGCTAGATATTAAATATCAAAGCCATTTTTCATTTTTTCTGAAATTTAATTGTGGCGTATGACAGATGAAAGTAGAGAGAAAAATAAATAGAGAGAAAAACAAAGTAGAGAGAAAAAGCAAGTACTCGTTTTAGTCATAGGCAGCGCTGTCATCAGAAGAAGGAAAATTCGAATTCAACCGATGAAAAACACATAACCTCAATTCATCATTGGAAGCGAGATAGACAAGCAGCAAGACGCCAAGCGAAGACAAATCAAATACACTTGAAATACTTTATCATTGTAAAACATTTAATGTAATTTTATATCTTTACAGAAAGATTAATAAACTTTATAGTATCAACACTATAACTGGTGACCCCGACGTGATCTCTTACAAGAGATTTACACAGCAGGCAGTACATGCCGTATGACCTACGCAGTGGAAAAGGCCGAAGACTGGATTTCTCCAGTTCAGAAACGTCTGACGAAGACGGAAAAGGTAAAACAATCTCTCCAGGAGTAAATAAACACCAGCCAACAATGACTAGCGCACAAGAGGAGGCAGATAAAAAAATTATAGAGCAGCTACGTGAAGAGTTGCGAGAGACGAAGGAGGCATTCGACTCGCTCAACAAAATTCGACAACTGGGTACGACTGAACAACCAGTAACAGCCGCTGGAACTTCTGGAACACAACATCTTGCTCCCACGAACTTCGCAACATCATCATCTCCGTCAGGTAGTTCAGGGCAAAGTCTATCTGCAATACAACGCGTTCGTCTACCGAAATTTAATTCATTGTATCCTCAACTCTGGCTCAATCAAGTAGAAATGGCGTTGCAACTTGGAGGTGTTGTCAACGATAACGATCGGTATGCCAACTTATTGGTCAGCTTGGAAGGCGATACCTTAAGAGCAGTTGGTGACCTGGCAACTAACCCACCAACAGACAACAAATTTGCTGTCCTAAAAGGACGACTGTTGAACCATTTTGCTCCCACTCCAGAATCACAACTGAGACGCATGCTACGAGGAGAAGACATGACCGGGAAAAAGCCGTCAGCTATCCTCGCACATATGAGACACCTTTCTGAGGGACGCTGTGACTCATCCATCATGCGCACACTTTTCTTCGATCGACTTCCCGAAAATATGTGCACGGTGCTGATAGCAACTGGCCAAGAGGATCTGGACAAACTTGCGGAAGTAGGAGACAAAATTTTTGACATGTCTAACGCACACCTGTGTCCTGTCTCTGCTTCTCTACCAGTAGCAACATACGAAGAAGAGGTACAAACTGTCTCAAGGTCTGGATCATCTGCACAAACTATAGACGATGTCTTAAAAATTGTCGAGACACTTCGGAAGGAAATTCAATTCCTCAAAGCTAGAGGCAGATCAACATCCCGAAAACGATCACAAAGCAAAACTCGTTCAACAAATGGTGATGAAGCTGGTATGTGCTACTTCCACAAGAGATTTGGAGAGGAAGCACGAAAGTGCAAACCAGGCTGCACCAAATGGACGGAAAACTAACTCCGCCGTCGGGTGTTCAGACGGTCACCCACGGCAACAACGATCGCCACCGTCTGCAAATAAAAGACAAAACTAGCGGAATCCACTACCTTATCGACACGGGCGCTGATATCTCAGTATTGCCTAGGAAGTATGCAGCTAACAACACACCAATTTCATCACAACTTTATGCGGCAAATGGAGCTACTATTTCAACATATGGTTCAAAAACGATGATACTTGATTTGGGTCTTCGACGAGAATTTCGTTGGCTTTTTACCATCGCTGACGTTAAGCAACCCATCATTGGAGCGGACTTCATACACCATTTCGACTTAACTATCCGACTGAGTCAAAAACTAATCAGTGATAACAAAGTAAATCTAAGGGTTCGAGGTAGTCTCAGCAACAGTTCGCAGCCAACATTAAGAACTATAGATGAAACAAATCGTTATGGAGATATTCTAAAAGATTATATAGATATCACACATGACAAGCAGACTTGCGTCGAGGAGCATTTTGTCCAACATCACATTATCGTCAATGGGCATCCGGTTGCTGAGAAAGTGCGTCGACTAGCGGGTGAGAAACTTAAGGCAGCCAAGAACGAATTTCAAAATATGATGCTTCAAGGTATTTGTCAGCCATCCAAGAGCGAATGGGCATCTCCACTTCAAATGGTTCAAAAGAAATCGGGAGGTTGGAGACCATGCGGTGACTATCGCCGTTTGAACAAAATCACGGTTCCAGACAGGTATCCAATTCCACACCTCAGGGATTTTAGTCATCAGCTGACTGACTGTCAGATTTTTACAACGCTGGACTTGAAGAGAGCATACCACCAGATACCACTTGCACCAGAGGACCGACCAAAAACAGCCGTAATAACACCATTCGGCCTCTTTGAATTCAACGCAATGACCTTCGGCCTATGCAATGCCGCTCAGACAATGCAACGTTTCATGGACGCTGTTCTCAGGGGACTCGAGTTCTGTTTCTGCTATATAGACGATATTCTCATCGCGTCAACTAACGAGGAAGAACACAGAAAACATCTACACATCGTCTTCAAGAAGCTTCAACAGTATGGCTTAGTCATTAACGTATCCAAGTGTTTCTTTGGACAGCCAGAGGTAAGGTACTTAGGATACACCGTTAACAAATTCGGTATTAAACCTCCAACCGACCGAGTAGAGGCCTTAATCAACTATACGAAGCCAAGTACGATGGATCAACTTCGAAAGTTCCTAGGATCATGGAACTTCTATCGGAACTGCATGCCAGGAGCTTCAGCAACACAATCTCCACTAGTTGACTTGACGATAGGAGCAAAGAAAGGTGATAAACGTCAAATTGAATGGACACCCGAAGCAGACAGAGCATTTGAACAATGTAAAAGCAAGCTGAGGGATGCTGTTCAATTAGCTCATCCACGTTCAGATGTACCATTGGTTTTGCGATGTGATGCATCAGATGTCGCAATTGGAGCCGTCCTTGACCAACGCATCGATGATCAGCTACAGCCTCTTGGTTTCTTCTCAAGCAAGCTAAACCCGAGAGAAACAAGATACAAAGTTTACGATCGAGAACTGCTAGCTATCTACAGGGCAGTTAAACATTTTCGTCATCTCATCGAAGGACGAGAACTTATCATTCTCACCGACCACAAACCATTGGTCTACGCATTCGACCAGAAATCGGACCACGCATGTGATCGCGTCGCACGACAGCTCGAAGAAATTGGACGTTTCTCAACAAGAATAGAGTACGTGTCTGGAAAGGATAATGTGGTAGCCGACGCATTTTCTCGCTTAGAAGTCATCAACATGCCTGTCATAGTCAGCACAACAGACCTAGCGCAACACCAAAAAGAAGACGACGAGTTAAGAGTGGAATTGGCAACTCCTAGTAAGAGCTCCCTTCAACTTCGAGGACTTCGCATAGATGATACGGACACCATAGTCTACTGTGACGTCAGAGGTCCAGACATTCGACCATATGTTCCTGCAACGTTGCGCCGAAAAGTGTTCGACAGTGTTCACAAATTATCGCATCCGAGTGGAAGAGCTACAAAACAACAAATACGAAGAAAGTTTGTATGGCCCAGCATGGGGAAAGATGTACTATCGTGGGCCAGGTCTTGCATACAATGCCAACGCAGTAAAATAGGCAGACATGTCAAGAATAAACCACTACATATTCCAATGCCCAATGCTAGATTCGATCACGTACACATGGATATCGTCGTAATGCCACTAGTAAACGAGTACCGATACCTACTGACTATGATCGACCGCTTCACGAGATGGCCTGAAGCAATTCCACTTAAGGACATCACAGCTCAAACAATTGTCACTACCTTTTTCAACTCGTGGGTATGCAGATTCGGTTCACCAAAAACCATCACAACCGATAGAGGAACTCAGTTCGAATCCGCACTATTTGACGCCCTAACTAGATTGATCGGAAGTACACACATTAGAACCACTGCTTATCACCCTGCCTCAAATGGAATGATAGAACGTTGGCACAGATCTCTGAAGACTTCCATTAAGTGTCATGAAGCAACAGACTGGGTAAGTGTACTACCAACAGTTCTCTTAGGTTTACGTACGAGTTACAAAGAGGACATCAAAGCAACTGCTGCTGAACTTGTTTTTGGAACAACACTGAAACTACCAGGTGAGATGTTCATGCATGAAGAAACTCTACTGGATCCGGAGATTTTTGTCGAGAAGTTCCGAGAACACATGCGACAAGTAAAATCAACACCGTCAGCACACCACTGCTATACAAAACCCTTCGTACACAAAACATTATACACCTGTACTCATGTTTTCGTAAGAGTGGACGCGGTACAAAAACCATGCGAGCAGCCTTATAATGGTCCATATGCTGTAATGGAACGAATATCGGATTATGTATTCAAAATCAACATAGACGGAATACCAACAACGATTTCTACTGAGCGACTCAAACCGGCGTTTTACGAACACGAACAATTCAACACACCAACAACTACACCAAGTACAATTCAGCCAACATCTGCTTCTACTCCAGTTCAACCAGCATCTTCATCTAAACCACTTCAACCGCCATCCGAATCTCCAAGTTTTCCAGCTGGAATCAAAACTTATTCTGCAACGAAAAACAAACGTAAGCAAGTTCGATTCGCAAAATAAAAACATCCTTCGTTAACGCTGTCACTTGGGGAGGAGTGCTGTGGCGTATGACAGATGAAAGTAGAGAGAAAAATAAATAGAGAGAAAAACAAAGTAGAGAGAAAAAGCAAGTACTCGTTTTAGTCATAGGCAGCGCTGTCATCAGAAGAAGGAAAATTCGAATTCAACCGATGAAAAACACATAACCTCAATTCATCATTGGAAGCGAGATAGACAAGCAGCAAGACGCCAAGCGAAGACAAATCAAATACACTTGAAATACTTTATCATTGTAAAACATTTAATGTAATTTTATATCTTTACAGAAAGATTAATAAACTTTATAGTATCAACACTATATAATCGATATGTGCAATGCCATCTAGCGGCGAGCAGATGCATTTAATGCATTCTAATATAAAAGAAAAAAACATTAGATGCTCCTTTTGTTTTTACAGCTTGCTTATTTTACGTGCAAAAGACTTTTAATAGTGCTCATTTTGAAGCTAATTTCAAGCACTACAAAACATCTTTTTATATTAGAATGCATAAAATGCATCTGCTCGCCGCTAGATGGCATTGACCACATGGATTAAATTTCAGACAAAATAAAAAATGGCTTTGATCTTTAATATCTAGCTTAATATTGTATTTAGAATACTTTACAAAAAACCAAATTGTTCATTGTCTTACCTGCTACAATTTTGTTCTTGATAAAATTTTCGATAAAACGTATAATTTTGCAGATATTTGCAAAAACCAGATGAAAAACGTGAAAAAACTGCGAATTTTCAACTGCCAATAACTTGAAAATATTGGATTTTTTGAAAACTTTATATATGGTTTTTTACTTGAAATTAGGCCTTCTATCGATATCATAGGTTATTTTGAAAAAAAAAATTCGCCCCCGAAAAGGGGTGGCAACAACCCCCAGGGTGGTGGCGGTGTTCAAATCATTTTCACTTTTGAAGTTAAGGGTAGGATGAGGTTAATTCCAAAATTTCATTGCAAATCGGTTCACAGTAAAAAAATTCGGAAGGAAGACCGTATTTTTCGCTTCAATGAATGCACTATACCTTTAATTACAGCAACTCCAAAACGATCATTTTTGACGTTGAGGAGGATCAAAACTTACCTGAGAAATACGATGGGACAGCAACGACTTAATGGTCTTGCTTCTTTAAATATTCATACCCAAATTGAACTTACCGAGGACGAAATTCTTGTGGAATTTTTCAAAACACCTCGAAAATTTACTAGTGTTAAATAATATAAACAATAAAGTTCTTGAGTTTTTAAAATAATAATATAAAAATAATAAATGTTTTATGCTCCCGTCCGGCCCCGAACCCCCCCCCCCCCCCCCCCCCCCCAGTGGATCCGCCACTGGGTTTTGTAGTGATCTAGTTTTGTGCTGACACACAAATTTTAAACTAGTCTTAAAATAATATTTGACATGTTAGCACTTTTATAAGTACTTTTTTTTTTCTAGGTGAATGTAAAGTACGAAGACCTCCCTTCTTTTCTAAAAGTTGCTGAAGCTATGAGAATAAAAGGCCTGCACACTGAGGTAAGCTTTCTTTTTAAACTAATACGAATACCCTAGTCGGCAGTGAGAAGAAAAACAGACAAATACAAGGCACAAGGGAAATAGTCTCAATTTAATTATTGTAATAGGTTATTGTCATAGAAGTACTATTTATATGGACTGCTATCTGCTAGTCAAATGTCATCTCCATATAAGACTGGCAAGGTTTTTGATGTCGGCTACACTGTGCAATAGGTGCAAATAAGCGGCCAAAATTGTAAGTTCCAACTTAGAACTAGCTTCCAACTGCTGCTGTTGCTTTCGGGTAATCATAATCAGCCAAAAAGTTTATCAGTTCCAATAGATGTCTCTTTTTTAGCTCAAAGAAGCAGTGGCTGTCTATCTTCATTCACTTAAGGTTTTTGTCTTTTTGTTGTAATATCGGAGGCGGCCGGTGTCAAATTTTAGTTCAAGAATATCCTAATATGCACCAAAAGGAGCTGGCCGAACGAGCTTCAGTGTAAAGGACCTGGCCCATAACACGCCTTGCATGCGTGCGGTGCCGCTTCCAAGTTCCAACTGACAATTCGATTAAATACCCACGTTCTTATAAGAAGCGACCCATAAGCGCCGCGGGCAACGCGCCGAATGAGCCAAGTAACCCAAATTTTGACATTGCGGCGACGCTCACGTGGTGATATTAGCTGTCAAAACCAATTTGAAGGTCTCTCTTGTTGCTTCTTATGGTATATTCCCACTGAGACAAAAACGTGGTTTCGCAACAATTCCCAAAAACTAACATATTTTCACATTGATTTTCCTAAAACCACATGTTTTCATAAACGAAATGTTTCCGAGTCGTACATGGTAAAACCCATAGCAAATAAGTGATGGAATTGAAGCTATTCCAAGTTCTTAATTTGTTCACCATAAACAAATGATATAACAAATCTTTTCCCTTCACTTCGAACACATGATTTTTTAGGTGTTTAATGATATAAATTACCTACTTTGTGTTTTACTCAATCTTTCCATTCAGCAACAAATGAGTGTAAGAATACAATACAACAATCTAAATCCAGATTGGGTACTATTTATCTGGATTTCTGAATTTTTTTATCGTGCAGCCCATGAGTAAGCTTGGTACACAATCTGGAATTAGATTATCCAATTTGAAGTACTTATTAATGACCTATCTGTATTCAATCTTCTACCTGAAATGAAATGTATGGAACAGGCACGAGCCAATTTAGTGTTCAGATGTTTCCTATTGATAGCAGCTAATCACAGTCAGCGCCTTTCCTCCGAGAGAATTTTTAATCTAAGAGATCTATTTTATATTCGAGGAAAACCATAAAATCTACAGATTTCTGTCATCATTGCATGGTTTAAACATTGCTTTACACAGCAATCCACGGGCATTTTCACAACACTTTTCTATTATTTTGTTTTTAAAACTTCACAGTTTCCATTAACACACTATTTTTTCTCTCTGAATTTACTTTGAAAAACAATTTTAAAACTACGTATTTTACATTTCTGAGTACTGTCGCCAGCAATGTTTTCATACATGTCATTAAATTCGCTTCGCGAAAAAACCTATTGATTGCGTGCCCATACATCAGTTGCCGCGACGCTTCCAACACCCACAAGGCGTTGTATGGGCCGGGGCCTTAAGGCTATGGCCCAATGACTCCGGCAAGCGTTCGACTTCAGCGGCCACAACTGACAGCTCGATTAAAACACATGACATGTGTACATGAATACATTGTATTCTTACGGAGAATGGCCAATAAGCGGCGTTAAGATTAAAACATTTTTAATATCAACGCACTTAACGACTTTGACATTTGCTGTTCGTATTTTTGTTTTGCTGATAGACACACATGTTCAGACACATGTTCCTCTGTGAAACGAAAATGCACTAACGCGACGGATTCATTGGGCCATCCAAGATTTTCACGTATTTCAAAGTTGAAGTTGAAACGTGACGGAGTCATTGGGCCATGGCCTTTAAAATGGCCTGCTGGCAGTCCATATCTAGTATGTCAATGGCTATTATTTGTAATAGGTTGAATTGTGAGAGATTTGCTTAATAGCGTAGCCATTAAAGATTGCCAAGAATAAAAAAAAGATCCTACCGATTGTCCTTCATTTATGTCGTCTTCGTTTGGTCGTACCGGAAAGAGGGGACATGCCAATGACTCTTCTAAAATGGAGAAAAAAAGGAATAAACGTACAATCAAATCAAGTAAAATATCGTCATCGAGTAAGATATGGAAATAATTATTCCCCATTTAGGCATAAGTTAGTATGAGAATCATAAGTGCATACTGTAACGTGCGCTTAGTTCGCAAAAATAAAACTTTACCTTTCAATTTAATTCTACCACTTTTATTCAGTATCTACTTTATTCGATTTCAACTCTACCAATAATCACATTAACTCACTCTTAAGTCTTAACATTATCACTCTATAATCAAAACTGACATCTGGTTGCCTCGGCGGCCTATTTATATCGAACGACATTTCATCTAGAACTTCCCAGTAATTTCCACATGGTTTCCACTCTCCACTTCTGTCAAACATTTCTCCTCCTGGTATATTTCTACACTTACACTAGTGTTGCCGCTTGTGTTTTCGGTCACAATGAACTACTTTTAACTTGCCTCTTAGTCCCCTTTGGATGCGGTAAACCACGTCGTTGATCCTCTTGACAACAGTATATGGACTTTCCCAGTTCTGCTGAAATTTCGGTGACAATCCCTTTTGACGATTAGGATTATAAGGCCACACACGATCTCCTGCTTGGAATCCTGCCGCTGTCGCTTTAGTGTCGTACCGTGTCTTCATCCGGTCGCTGTTGGCTTTCATCCGTTCCCTTGTTCTTTTATGGATGTCATCGAGTCTCTCCTTGAGGTCGTCCACATACTCGTTCGTGTCCTGTGGCTCTTCTGTGGGGCATCCAAATTTAAGTTCGCTGGGCAGGATGTCAGATGGTGTTTGTCCTGTCGAGCTATGTACCGCACTTCTATAGGCCATCAAGAATAGCGGTACGTGCCTATACCAGTCTCTTTGGTAGTCACCTACCACCTTGGTGAGGTGTTCTTTCAAGGTCCACTTGCTAAAATATTCCATTATAACCAGAATGTACTTGTTTCCAGCGTTGGTTTCTGGAAAAGGCCCAGCCACATCTACTGCAATCCTCTCAAAAGGCGATCCAACGTTGTACTGATGCATCTTATCTTGAATCTTCTTACCAGGTCCTTTGATTGCAGCATACTTGTCACATGTTCGGCACCACTTCTCCACGTCATCTCTAGCATGTAACCAGTAGAACCGATGTCGCACCTTCTCCACTGTTTTGTTTACTCCCAGGAATGCCTCCAGAAGGTCCGTCGTGCATCTCTCGAAGAACTCCACTGACTTTCGATTGCGGTACGATCAGCTGCATCACATATGATTTACCGTCAGCGGACTCCCATCTTCGCCTGAGGACACCTTCTTGCACATATTGTGAGTCCCAATGTGCCCAATAGCCTTTGAGAACTGGACTCCTGTCAGAGATGTCTCCCCATTCAGGTTTCTCTTCATTTTCTTTCCATGCGAGAATGGGATCGATATCTGGATCCTCCTGTTGAGCAGTCCTCACTTCCTCATTGCTCCATCCGCTTATTGGGTCAGCTCTTAGTCGGCGAGCGGTAATATTTTCTTTGTCTTCTTGCCGCCTACAATGCTTGCAATCCACCTTGCAAGGTCTTCGTGATAATGGCGATAATGGCGTTTGAGTGCAGCTTTCCTCTACGGTGTTGAATCTGGTAATCATAAGTCTGCAGTCTTTCTATCCACCTTGCGACTAGACCTTCTGGATTTTTGAAGTTCAACAGCCAGTTCAGAGCACCATGTTCTGTCCGCAGAAGGAATTTCTGTCCATAGATGTACTTATGGAAGTGCTTTGTTGCCAAGATAAGAGCTAGCAGTTCCCTTCTGGTCACGCAGTAGTTTCTTTCGGGCTTCGCGAGGACCTTGCTGTAATATGCCACCACTTTCTCCTCGCCATCATGCGCTTGGGATAGTACAACCCCGATTCCAACGTTGCTTGCATCTGCGTCGCTGATGAATGTTTTTCCAGGTGTTGGATGTGCCAGCACTGGAGCGTTACAGAGGCGGTATTTGAGTTCCTGCAAAGATTTTTCACACTCACCTGACCATTTAAACTGCTTCCCTTTTTTGGTGAGCTGATGCAAACTCTTTGCCACTCCAGCAAAGTTCTTAACAAAACGTCAGTAATATGTGGCAAGACCAAGAAAGCTTCGGAGTTGATGTTTGTCCTGTGGTGTTGGCCAATTTTTGACGGAGTCAACTTTTTCAGGATCAGTCTTCACTCCTTGGGAAGAGATGATGTGTCCCAAATACTTAACTTCGGTTTTGAAAAGTGCACATTTTTCCGGACTCAGTTTAAGGTTAGCCTCTTGGAGTCTCTGAAACACGGCTTTTAGGTTCTTGCAATGTTGGTCAAATGTTTTCCCGTAAACAATGACATCGTCCAAGTAGACTAGGCACGCTTTCCACGTCAGTCCTTGAAGAACGCACTCCATCAAACGCTCGAATGTTGCCGGAGCGTTGCATAGCGATGTAGAAAACGCCGTCTTTTCCCGATCATCAGGGTGGATGTCAACTTGCTAACATCCACTCTTCAAGTCCAGAGTAGAGAACCACTGGGCTCCCTCCACGGCGCCCAGGGTATCACTAATTCTCAGCAGGGGATAGCTGTCCTTCTTAGTCACATCATTCAGCCTTCGGTAGTCTACACAAAAACGAGTGCTTCCGTCTTTCTTTTTCACTAGCACCACTGGTGACGCCCAAGGGCTTTTGGAATTTTCGATAAGACCGTCCTTCTTCATTGCTGTTATCATTTCCTCAACCTCACCTTGTTTGGGCAGTGGAAGACGTCTTGCGGGTTGACGAATCGGTCTTGCATCTCCTGTGTTGATGCGATGCTGCACCAACTGTGTCCTACCATATTGCCCCTTTTGCGATGCGAAGATATCAGTGTACTCTTGTGGGAGATTTTCAGCCATCCTTGTTTGTTGGTGATCAAGTTTGGATGAATTCAGTATTCTAGCTCTGATGGCTTTGAGCTCCTCCGTAGTTATAGTCTTCTCGGGGTTCGTCTGTGATCTTCGTAATTGCTGCAACCGATTCGCAACGTCCAACGACTTTTGGTCCCCGTACTAGTAATCGTACCGCCTCAAGTCTTTCGAGAATATTCTGTTGTTCCTTCTTTTGTTCGTTTCGTTGCTCTTCAATCAGCTTCTTTTGCTCGTTTCGTTGTTCTTCAAGTTGTTCGAGAACATTCTGCTGTTCCCTCTTTTGCTCATTTCGTTGTATTTCGAGTTGTTCGAGAACATTCTGCTGTTCCTTCTTTTGATCGTTCCGTTGCTCTTCCAGACGCCCGAGAATATTCTGCTGTTGCTTGTTTTCTTCTAATAAAAGCATTCATTATACTAGACTACACCTTTCACTTACTTCCTCTTCCTCCACTTCTGTTTCAAAAACAAAAGTGCTTACGTCTTCCCATTGCTGTTTCAAATAGTTGCGCAACCGCAGGACGAGCTCATTTTTCGATCCCGCTCTAGAAAGATTTCGCTTACCTAACTCACTTTTAAGCTCAATGCAGTTGAGCTCTTCCAACAACTTACCCATTTTCACTGTATTAAACTTTTTTTTTTTAAACTTTACTAGTCTTTTTTTTATCAAATAAGTTATATTTACATTTCTGAGTTCTGACACCAATGTAACGTGCGCTTAGTTCGCAAAAATAAAACTTTACCTTTCAATTTAATTCTAACACTTTAATTCAGTATCTACTTCATTTATATATATATATCGATATATATATATATCGATTTTAACTCTACCAATAATCACATTAACTCACTCTTAAGTCTTAACATTATCACTCTATAATCAAAACTGACATCTGGTTGCCTCGGCGGCCTATTTATATCGAACGACATTACATCTAGAACTTCCCAGTAATTTCCACATGGTTTCCACTCTCCACTCAAACATTTCTCCTCCTGGTATGTTTCTACACTTACACTAGTGTTGCCGCTTGTGTTTTCGGTTGAACGTTTTCGATTAGGAAATTGGTATTAATTGTTGGGTTTGCATTAGAATACATAAGAACTATAATTTAAAGAAAAAACGTCTTTTCTTGTTTATTTGGCGTTGTTACGCACAGAGCTATTCCGAATGACCAAACGAAAATAGCATAATTTTATTTTTTCTCTTCCCTTAATATTCTTATTTCTTTTTCTTATATCTCTTATAGAAAGCCGATGGAAAAAGCTTAAAGGAAATTCAGTTTTCTCATGAAAACAGTTCAGCTGATTTACAGGCACTACATTCTTCAACTTTTGATGAACAGCCTTCAACCGCTTGCCTTTCACGAGGAGATGTTGAACAAAACCGAACAACTTTTCGCCCCATTGAACACAATAAAAATTCAGATCCCTTCCGGGATCTGGATATCGTTAATTTTGAGCAAGCAAGCAAGTTTTCTGTTCTTAAGACCAACGCTGGCAAAAAATTGATGGAACATTCAAATCAGAAGTTTTTGACAAAAAGAAAAATATTTGTGAATTATGAAAATGACCTGAACGAAAAGCGAACGGCAGATATTTCAGAACAAGACCAGCATAAATCACATATAAAAATGTTTGATAAGCAACCAGACAGACCTTGTGGATTTAATAACGAAGGGGTATTAAACCTTGCACCTAATGGAAACCCAAGTGTTTCAGTAAAATTTGTACCCACAAGTTCAATGGAAGTTATTAATTCAAGTAATTGCAAGCAAACTACGTTTACCGAAATTATAAAAGAAAATTGCATTACGAAAACTAACTTTAAAGAGGAAATGTCCTTCTATGTGCCTCAATCATTCGAAGATGGTTATAAATGCAACGATTCAAACCAGAGACCTATCAGTGGATTAAGAAAGGACAAAATTGTGGTTTACAACAACAATGATAATAATAATAATATTGACTTGCAAACGGAACAAATAACTAAACCAATTGAAATAAACAAAAACATACATGATGATAATAATAATAACTCTATGAACTCAAACAGCGAAATTAAAATCAGCCTTGTAAAAAAGCATGCGGACAACAATAATAACGTTTTCCTCACAGTTGGCAATCCTGAAAGTAATGAAAATAAAATTAAAAGTAATTTAATTAGTTCAAATTCAAAACCTTTTGCTTCGCCTTTTTAACCAGTTATATAAGGCTTTTTGTTATGCATTCAAAATGTAACTTAAGCTTCTACAGAAAATTTTGTTCAGACAATAACTTTCAAATATATATTTACATACACACATCATATCACAAGAAATAACTAAGAATGTAGTAACATCTATATAGTTTCTAAAAAACACTTAGCAAGTATTTTTTAACTTAGGACTAGATTTAAACAGTTAGTTTAAATGTTTTTTTTTATGAATATTTATTTTGTGAATTCAAAACAACATGGAGATATACTTTTTCTTATTATTTTGTTTTCTTTTTTTTTAATTTTCAGGTAAGGAGTATATGTTCAAAACCTTGAGCCCTTCGTCTCACAAATAATAGGTATAAAATAATTAAAACTACTAAAAAATTGCACTTTGTGTAAAATTCTCAGTCACTCAGTAAGTTAAACTTCATGCGAGCCCTGAAAAATAAGTCTAATCTTTCCAGTTTTGTTGAAGCTCAACAATCTGAAGTGAATTGCATTGACCAAGTAAAGCTTCTCCTTTGTGTAAAAATATAGGTCTGTTTCTTTACTTTCTGTGTTAAGTTTGGGGTCGAGCTTTTCAATGTTGTTTTGGTAATATCTATCCGGAATAGAAAAGTAAAAAAGTTACGCATTTCGGGATGTTTCTGGCCCCGTGACATTTATCATGCACTCTCAGTAGAGATCAGAGAGAGAATCCTGTTAGAATTAACTCATAGCAATAGCCGTATTTTATTAGCCTTATTTTACTATCAAGATGATCCAGATCGGATCATTGATTTATTGCATTAAAACAACAAAGCTTTTCGGTTGGATCTATTTTTGTGATCCAAAAATTAGTTCTTCTACTTCACACAAGAGGAGATTTTCCATTGAAAACGTTGGTATCATTTCCACTATTTCCAATATCAACAGTAGCCGCGTTTTATTATCACAATGATCCAATCCGGATCAGATCTTGATAATAAAACAGCTTTAGATCATCATATTTCCAGTTGGAAGTTGTGAGAGACTCGCTCTCTCAACTGACATTTCAAAAGAGTTGCAGAGTTGCCCTACGAACTTTTTTTTCAATGGTTAATTTTTTGTTCTTTTTATTAGGGAAAAATGATATTCATCCACTTTGTCAAATATATATTTTTTTTGCACTAATTCTTATTAATTTCACGAATATATGTTTTGTTTTGTAAAACTTTTTCATTTTGTCATGTATTATACAAAAATGAATAAATGTGAAGTTTCTCGGTATCTATCTAAAATATATTTCATATCACACAGATAAAAATGTTCATGTGGCAATACTGTTGTTATTGGAAATATTGGAAATGATACCAACGTTTCAATGGAAAGTCTCCTCTTGTGTGAAATAGAAGAACTAATTTTTAGATCACAAAAATAGATCCAACTAAAAAGCAGGATTTCGCTTTGTTGTTGTAACGCTAATAAACCCATGATCTGATCCGGATCAGATCAATAATAAAACGCAGCTAGTATTACCACATGAACATTTTTATCTGAGTGAAATGAAATATATTTTAGACAGATAGCGAGAAGCTTCATATTTATTTGTTTTTATATTATTCATGACATAAAAAAAAAATGTTGCATAACAAAACATATATTCGTGAAACAAATGAGAATAAGTGCAAAAAAATGTATATTTGGCAAAATGCACGCATTTTCCCTAAGAAAAAGAACAAAAAATTAACCATTGATAACAATGTTCGTAGGGCAAATCTGCAACTCTTTTGAAATGTCATTTGAAAGAATGAATTTCACACAGCTACCAATTTGAAGTAATTAAAAATATGATGATCTATTAGCTGTTTTATTATCATGATCCGATCCGGATTGGATCATTGTGATAATAGCCGCGTTTTATTATCACAATGATCCAATCCGGATCAGATCTTGATAATAAAACAGCCTTAGATCATCATATTTCCAGTTGGAAGCTGTGAGAGACTCGCTCTCTCAACTGACATTTCAAAAGAGTTGCAGAGTTGCCCTACGAACATTTTTTTCAATGGTTAATTTTTTGTTCTTTTTTTAGGGAAAAATGATATTCATCCACTTTGTTAAATATATATTTTTTGCACTAATTCTTATTAATTTCACGAATATATGTTTTGTTTTGTAAAACTTTTTCATTATGTCATGTATTATACAAGAATGAATAAATGTGAAGTTTCTCGGTATCTATCTAAAATATATTTCATTTCACACAGATAAAAATGTTCATGTGGCAATACTGTTGTTATTGGAAATATTGGAAATGATACCAACGTTTCAATGGAAAGTCTCCTCTTGTGTGAAATAGAAGAACTAATTTTTAGATCACAAAAATAGATCCAACTAAAAAGCAGGATTTCGCTTTGTTGTTGTAACGCTAATAAACCCATGATCTGATCCGGATCAGATCAATAATAAAACGCGGCTAGTAAAACATACGCTTATAAACCCATGACCTGATTCGTATCAGATCAATAATAAAATACGGCTAGTGTAACAACAACAAAGCGAGATCCTGCTTTTTGGTTTTACCTATTTTTGTGATCTAAAAGTTAGTTCTTCTATTTAGGAGATTTTCAATTGTAAACGTTGGTATCATTTAAACTATTTCCAATAACAACAGTATTGCCCCATGAAAGTTTTTATCAGTGTGAAATAAAATATATTTTATATAGATAGCGAAAAGCTTCACATTTATTCATTTTTGTATAATTGAAAGAGTTTTACAAAACAAAACATATGTTCGTGAAATAAAAAGAATAAGTGCGAAAATGCATATTTGACAAAATGCATGAGTAAAGTTAATAAGAATTAGTGCAAAAAAATGTATATTTGACAAAATGCATGAATATCATTTTTCCCTAAAAAAAAACAAAAAATTAACCATTGAAAAAAAAAGCTCGTAGGGCAACTCTGCAACTCTTTTGAAATGTCATTTGAAAGACTGCTATTATACGGTGAAATTTGTTGCACAAAACTACTTCGAATTCTTCTTTGTTCTGTCATCCCGTGTCGCAAGTTTTATTACACGATGAAATCCAGT
Organism: Melanostoma scalare; assembly: GCA_949752695.1. Taxonomy (NCBI): domain Eukaryota; kingdom Metazoa; phylum Arthropoda; class Insecta; order Diptera; family Syrphidae; genus Melanostoma; species Melanostoma scalare. The sequence continues at coordinate 120,758,816 of OX456986.1, read as the reverse complement.
TTCATGAAACTCGTTTCACATTTCTCTTTATCTTTCATTCGGTGTTTTTATTTTTGGGGAAAAATAGTTATCTAGCAGTGCCTGGTTGCTTCAAAACCTCTTTTATTGGCAATTGAAAAACAAAAAAGTCATTATTACTAGTATTATTACTTATTATTGAACCAAATGGAACAGAATAAACAAAAACACGAACAATGACAAAGAGAAACGTCAAAGCTGTTTCACGAAACCACAACCCATGCGACACAGGGTAGCTCATTGTTCATCTCTCTTTTTCAAACTTTCGTTCTCTTTTGCACTTAAGTAGTATTCACATGAGAACGACCAACGAACGACGAATGAACGAAAATTCGTTAATTTTGACATTTCATTCACATGAGTGTTTTACATTCGTCACGAATAACGAACAAAATTTACATGCAAAACAAAAATGGGGAATGACTTTGAGGTTAAGCACGCGCGAAAAATTTATTCGTTGGAGTGTGGAGTATGTGGAACGAGAATAAAGTCTGACAGTTCGTACCTACTAGATGTTTATTCAGAACGAATAAACTTTTTTTCTCAATTTTTTTAATTCTAGGCACAAACATAAAAGTTTATCCACCTAAAAATAAGTATGAACTATGTTTCCATCGTTTCCAAACAAATTCGTGAGGAATTTATGCTAGTAAGGTACTTAAAATCTAATTTCTTGATTTATTCGTCGTTCGTTGGTCGTGCTCATGTGAATAGTCCTTTATGGTGTTCGAACAGTTTCGTGCAACAATTTTCACCGTATAATAGCAGTCAAAGAACGAATTTCACACAGCTTCCAACTGGAAATAATAAAAAATATGATGATCTAATGCTATGTCCGCACCTGAGAGTTAAACTTGTTTAACTCAAAACAATCCCAAACCAACATGATAACCAAGTGGTTTGCCATACAAAATGAAACCTTTTTAGTCACTGGGTTTCGAGATAACCTACTCGAAACCAAAGGCGCTGAATGCACTATTTCCAATATTCCATTGAATTTGACATTTAAGAGAGTGGAAGTGAGTGGAGAGAGAATGAATTCTCTCATACGTCGTTAACGTTCTGCTCACACTTGTATGTCTGTCTCTTTTTAACTTAAGACAAAAAGATAAACTCAAAACTTTTCTGCATATGCGGACACTACTTGGTTAACTCAAACCATACTGGAACGAAACCCAGGTTATCTTCAGGTGCGGACATAGCATAAAGCTGTTTTATTATCAAAATCCGATCCGGATTGGATCATTAGCCGCGTTTTATTATCACAATGATCCAATCCGGATCAGATCTTGATAATAAAACAGCTTTAGATCATCATATTTCCAGTTGGAAGCTGTGAGAGACTCGCTCTCTCAACTGACATTTCAAAAGAGTTGCAGAGTTGCCCTACGAACTTTTTTTTCAATGGTTAATTTTTTTTTCTTTTTTTTAGGGCAAAATGATATTCATCCACTTTGTCAAATATATATTTTTTTGCACTAATTCTTATTAATTTCACGAATATATGTTTTGTTTTGTAAAACTTTTTCATTGTGTCATGTATTATACAAAAATGAATAAATGTGAAGTTTCTCGGTATCTATCTAAAATATATTTCATTTCACACAGATAAAAATGTTCATGTGGCAATACTGTTGTTATTGGAAATATTGGAAATGATACCAACGTTTCAATGGAAAGTCTCCTCTTGTGTGAAATAGAAGAACTAATTTTTAGATCACAAAAATAGATCCAACTAAAAAGCAGGATTTCGTTTTGTTGTTGTAACGCTAATAAACCCATGATCTAATCCGGATCAGATCAATAATAAAACGCGGCTATTGTGATAATAAAACGCGACTATTGATTTATGCATTAAAACACAAAGCAAGATCCTGCTCACAGATGAGAAAGTAACTAGATGGCAAACCTTTACTTCTCTTGCCCCGCAACAATCATTTGTTTGCATTGTTGTTTTTGTAATCACATCCTCTGTCTGTGAGTACGAGCGAGCTGAAAAAAAATGGCGTAAATAGTTAATGAAAGTGAGTGTGAGGTGAGTTTATTTTCATTTGACGTTAAAATATTTTTTTATTAGCGCAGTTCACACTGTTCAACTAGTTGGATCAATAGAGTGGTATAGAACAAAAGTGAAACCGCTTACTTCTCTTGCCACACAACTTCCATTTGCTTATATTGATGCTTTTGTAACACAAGATTTATCTGTGACAAACATATTAAGCAGAATACAAATTAGTATTAGTGAAATTACACATACCACTTTATATTCGGATATAAAATTGATGATTTGAAATCCGAAAATTAAAAGCTGTTTGAAAAATAAGTCTGTGGATGGATACAGTTGTGTAAGCTATGCTTAAGCTTCTTTATGTCTCCTCTTCGGACTGATGCTAGTTGGATGATCTTTTGTTACTAGCTTCAGATTGTCAAATTAGTCGTCCAACTTTACTTTTCAATAAATTTTCACAAATAATTCATAGCCAAATGCGCAACAAGTCCTTTCTGGCAAACAAAACCATTTATTTTACTTAAATTATATTTTATTTCACCTTATTTTAATGGTTTACATGAAATTTCTCAAGATTTTAATAGTTTCTTGTTTACTTTATCAGAATTGTCTGTCGAAGTTCAATATCACACAAGTTGGAAAAGTGGTCGTTCAGACCAAAGTCTTTCCAACTATTTGTACAGTGTGAACTGCTCTATGTTAAAAAATGGAATGGTATTTTTACTTTCACCATGAAAAAATGGCCGCAAAAGCGAAAGCTAAGGGCAAGGCTAGACATGAGTTAGCTTCTGTGAATAACTGAAAAAATTGCTCCCGTAGTTTTTCCAAACTGAACCAAATGAATTTATTATTAGTGCTGAATTTAGATTTTTATTCATACTTTTTCTTTTCAAGCTCATTTCAAAGTAAAATACTGGTTGTCAGTACATACGTCAATGCCTTTCATACACAAATTTAAGCTAATACTGCTTTGATTTCTGATAAATGCTACCTTTTCGTGTTTTGTTACTGTTCTCTGACAATGATGATAAGAATAATAATAATAATCATGATAGTAATAACTCTTATTTTAGCTTTAGCATACCTTTTTGACACAGTTCCTATCGAAAACTATTAGTTTAATTCACTGTTTCTAATAGATAGTTTGTTTGAAATAAAATACAATAAAAACTTATGATAGTTCTAGAAAAAGCTCCCCTATTCTTTCTAAATCGACTATTATCAAACGAACATTTGTTGATCTGACAAATTAAACGAAAAGAATATTGAAAAAGTGGAATGCGAAAAAGAACACAAAATTTTTCACAAAAAGTTTTAAAGATTGCAGAACGCTTTCAAAATCCAAAAAGTCAGACCAGACTGCGGTAGTAGTGAGATTTTGTGTAAAGTCAATGGTGGAAGCTGTACTCAAAGTAGTAAAGGTGATTTTCGGTAAATGTATGCGTAAATCAGCTTGTAGGCAGTTTCAATGTGTGTGTGAAGTTGGGCATCTATTTAATTTTTCATCTGTGATCCTGTTTTTTGGTTGGATCTATTTTTATGATCCAAAAATTAGTTCTTCTATATCACCAGAGATAAGAAATTAATTAGATGGCAAACTTCACACACACATTGAAACTGCCTACAAGCTGATTTACCGAAAATCACCTCTACTACTTTGAGTACAGCTTCCAGTCCACACACAAAATCTAACTACTACCACTTTGAGTACAGCAAATCTCACTACTACCACTTTGAGTACAGCTTTCACGTATTCACAGACAGAGGATGAGATTACAAAAACAACAATGTAAACAAATGGTTGTTGCGGGGCAAGAGAAGTAAAGGATTGCCATCTAATTAATTTCTTATCTCTGTATATCACACAAGAGGAGATTTTCCATTGAAAACGTTGGTATTATTTGCACTATTTCCAATAACAACAGTATTACCACATGAACATTTTTATCTGTGTGAAATGAAATATATTTTAGATAGATAGGGAGAAGCTTCACACTTATAGACATTATATAGACGTTACCTCTTTTGGATCTAGGGTATGGCCCAAGGAAATCTATATAGATATGTTGGAATGGGCGTTCCACTTCAATGGCTTTTCCCATTGGCTGTCGTAGAATCTGATTGGAAGCTTTTGACATCTTACAAGTTTCACAACTATTCACGTAAGACTTTAACTGTGAGGCCATTTTCGGCCAAAAGAATTGCTGTCGTAACCTTTGTAGAGTTTTACCTAAACCACCATGAGCAACCCTTGGTGGCCGATGAGCCAAAGTAATCAGTTTGGTCGTCAGCTGCGACGGAATCCATGGCTTCCATCCTAGGTCATCCTGTAAGGGATTCCCTGTGCTGTGTAGAACCTTCTTGTACACGAAACTGTCCGAGACTTGAAGGTCCGGCAGCTGTTCTTTTTGTTTTGAGATGGTGTCAATGATCTGAACATATTCCGCAGATTTAAAACTGGGGTCTGTTAGATCTACGTGCAGCACATCCGCAGGATATTTCTCCGAATCGGCATGTAGATTCAACTCGTCAGCTGCAAAAACTCTGGACAGTGCGTCTGACACGACATGCTGCAAACCTTTACGATGCTCGATATCGAAGTCAAAGCCTTGAAGCTTCAGGCTCCATCGAGCTAAACTCCCGCTGGGGTCCTTTTGACTCATCAACCACTTTAAACTAGCATGGTCGGTCACTACTTTTAAATGGTATCCCTCTACATAGGAACGAAATTGTTGTATACTCATAACCGCGGCCAAGCACTCCCGTTCAGTGACGCTATAATTACACTGAGCCTTGTTTAATTTGTGCGAGTAGAAAAAAATGGGGCGTTCATTGCCTTCGGCATCCTTCTGACATAATACACCTCCAATGCCGGTCGACGAAGCATCGCACAAAATGACGAAAGGCTTGGTATAGTCAGGGTTCACTAAAACGGGTTTCGAAGTTAGTATATTCTTAATCTTTTGAATGGACTCTAATGCTTCTTTGGTAAGTACGAATTTGGTGTTCTTTTTTAGTGTATTTGTGATGGGGGCAGCAAGGGTACTACAGTCTCTCACACGGCGATACCAGCCAGACATTCCAAGAAACCTACGAACTTGCCTCTGATTTTGGGGAATAGGAAAATCTCTAATGCCAGAAACCTTCGCAGGGTCAGTCTTAAGACAACCATCGCCTATAATATACCCTAAGTATTTCAGTTCTTTAAAACAAAACATAGATTTTTTAAGATTGATTTTTAAACCTGCGGCTTTGAGTTTCTCAGCAATGATGTTTAAATAGCGGATATGTTCCTCAAAGGTGCTTGTGACTATCAGAAGATCGTCCTAGTAAACGAAAACATTTTCTTTTAATTCTTGAGGTACCACTTTGTCCATCAATTTGCAAAGACGTTGCGGTGCATTGCAAGACCAAAGGGCATTACCTTGAATTAGTACAGGGGCCTGCCAGGTACCGTGAACGCTGTCTTTTCCCGTGAAGTCTTCTCCAGCGGTATCTGCAGAAAGGCGTCCTTCAAATCTACACTAGAAATGTGGTGTGTATTTGAAAGACGGCTTAGCAAAGACTGTATATGAGGCAAAGGATAAGCACTTTTCTTCGTCTTAACAACATACGGTTTTTACCGGGTTTTCGTATCAAGACTACCGGAGAGCTCCATGGGCTATTGCTCTCTTCGATTATTTCCAGTTCAAGTAAACGATCCAATTCCTCACATAATAACCCTTGTACCGCTGGAGACACAGGATAGTGTCTTTGTTTTATCGGTTCAGCATTGCCTGTGTCGATTTCATGTTCCTCCAGCATGGTTTGCCCTAAGCGAAGAGTGGCAAAAGACAGGAACTTACTGATGGCAGTTTGTAGTTTACTGGATTCTTCCTCCGACAGTTCACGCAACTCTGAGGAAACATTATTTTTAGGAGTGGCTACTGGAGAAATTTCCGAAATTAAATGAGTAGCAATATTGAAAGCCTTCCAAAAATTAATCCCTAGAGATAATTTTTGTTGTAGAAAAGGAACCAAATAAAACTCTAGGCATTTGGTTTCATTTTTGTAGGTGATATCAGCGATGAATTTACCTGTGATAGATTGGTTACGACCATCCGCAGTCTTGACCTTGGAAGAGAAATTTGTTATGTTTACCTTATGTTTCTTGCTAGCCCCGCTGTCTATCAATCCTAGCATGCTTTCACCGAATATCGTTACATTCGCGTAGATGAGGGGATCCCCTGAGCAACACAAGGTTGTTGCTTCTATACTCTTCAAGGCGTTCTTCTTATTTTTCGTTAGATTTCTTATCCTAGTAATTCTCTTTGAAATAGGTAATTTTGGACTACCGAGTATCCTCTCTCTGGCTGCGTAATATTCTAATTGACGTTCGTGTAAGCTCTTAAATGGATGTACAATTTTGGATTGGACAGGAGGAACTTTCGATTCGATCTTTTCTAAAACATTTGGTCTTTTCAAAATCTGAACAAAATTTTTTTTTTTTTTTTTACAAAATCTGGGGGTTGAGGTCTTAAATTGTTTTTGGGATTGGTTAAGTCTAGTTTTCCGGTCTCTGGTTCCGAGAGCAAGCCATCCCGGTTGAGGGAATGCTCTTCCGTAAGTTTTGCAAACATTTCGGACTTTTAAATTGAAGAGAAGTTGTACCTTCCACTATACAGCGGTAGCAAAACAGGAATCCTTGGGGAGTTGGGCACTCCATGAACCCGTGGCCTACCTTCCTGCAGCTCCAGCAAGTGTAGTTAGTACGGTCTCTTGGTGTCTGCAGGGCTTCAACCGCATCTGTGGTTGACGCTAAGAACTCATCTGAAACCTCAATTTCACTTATGTTTCTACGGAATGGTTGAGCTATGGGATTTCGCATATTGTTTCTATAGTTTTGCTCTTTGATGTATTTTTCCATGTCCCGACAAACATAAGCCATTTCGTTAAGACTCTGAGTTCGAAACGTCAACAACAATTCCCCCATACGGCTATGTATGTACATTTTGTTTTAAAAGAAGGATGAGTTCGCTACTAAGCTTTGGACATAGTAATCTGGTATTAAGCTTTTGACTGGCCATGAAAAATTCATCAAAAGTTTCGTTAGGCTTTTGACGCCGATCATAAAGTTGTTTTGAAAGTTCTGCATCTGTCTCAAGAGAAAGAAACTGCTCCATTAACGAAAAACGGAGTCCGGCCCAATCTTCTCTTGGATTCGATTTAGGAAAGACCCAATACCAAGTTTCAACCTGCCCGCTTACAAATTGGTGAAAATTCAACACAATTTGCTCCAATGAAGCTTTGTAGCAATCCTTCAACCTCTCTAAATGAAAGATGAATTCATCAACCGTCATATTAAGACTGTCATACTTTAAACCCCATTTATGGTAACTACGACCTTTGTAATAAGAATTTGAAGGTAAATTTCGTCGTAAAATACTATCTTGCCCAGCAGAAGTATTATCAAAAGTCATATTTCTTATTCTTGAAAGAAACTTATCGGCATCAGGATTAAGAGTTAGCCACTCTTGATGCTGATTCAGGTATACCAAACTGATTTTGTGTTGCAAAATTGGGAGCTTCAGTTGTAGGTGATCGTCTGCGAACTTCGTATTCGCTTTGCATAGAGGGGGTATAAGGTGAAGACATAAGGTTATTTTAAAAACCACAAGTGCAACACCTTCTACGAATACGAAAACTAATCATGAACCGCCAAAAATGTATATTAATAAATTAAATAATTTCTAAGTTGACTGCCGTTGGGAAAGGAAAAAGAGAGAAAAAAACAATGGAAAAAATATTCGAAAATAGAAAATGAAAGAGTTAAGTATTATTCACATGAGAACGACCAACGAACGACGAATGAACGAAAATTCGTTAGTTTTGACATTTCATTCACATGAGTGTCTTACATTCGTCACGAATAACGAACACAATTTACATGCAAAACAAAAATGGGGAAATATTTTGAGGTTAAGCACGCGCGAAAAATTTATTCGTTGGAGTGTGGAGTATGTGGAACGAGAATAAAGTCTGACAGTTCGTACCTACTAGATGTTTATTCGTAACGAATAAACTTTTTATCTCAATTTTTTTAATTTTTGGCACAAAAATAAAAGTTTATCCACCTAAAAATAAAGGCCCCGACCCATAGAACGCGTTGCGTGCGGTAGAAGCGGCGCGGCAACTGATGCGGTGGGTTTTGCCTCGCGCAACTGATGGGGGTGACCCATAGAATCCGTTGCGGTGTTTTGACAGATAAATTAAGTCAAAATGGGGGCGTTCAAGAATCGTATCCGGAAAGCTTGTTGTTGTTGTTTACGTGTGGGAAATCGAAAAAAATAAGTTATAATCGTCTAGCAATGATATTTTGAATGTTTTTCTGTTTTCAAAAGTCGAATTTTAATATTTCACAGCTGTTGTCTAATGTCGATCGTTCAAAAAGGTATCTAATAGCGTTTTTCATTGAAATCCGAAAGAACTACTCTCTAATGTAGAACTACTCTTTTCAATGAAACATTTTTCAACAGTTTTGTCGTAGTATTGATGACAATTGTCAGGAATAGCATTGGGTGCATTCACTTATGTAGTCACTATGGAGTCAAAATTCAATTAGTTTTGTGAATGTAAAATTGTACTACAAACACAGTAAATCCTTTTTTGTTTGTAATCTTTCGTATTTTTTCCGAACAGCCGATTGTGAAACGTCGCGTCGTAATGATTCTAAATTAACTTTATATCTGAAATTTTTACATTACATGGGGTGAAAAATTTCCAACTCATTTCGCAGTTGTTTCTTATGACTTGATTACGTAGCTACTAAAGAAGTGAATGCGCCCACTTGCATCTTTTCAATCTTTTTTTTTAACTCCATGTAGGTGATGGATGGAAAGGGATAACGACGAAGTAGATGACAACAAATAATGCAGCGAACTAACAAATTCTAAATTATTTACATATTTCTGCACTCATATTCAATTAACTTCGTTTTTTTTTTCAATTTTAATAATCACCAAACAAATTTCACAACATTTTTTTTCCATTTGACGTTTGATAAAACATATGTTTTTGCATTTTCAGAGTAGATCTCCCAACCGATTGGGAGTAGATCTTTGGCGTTTAGAGTAACTCCAGAACTACTCTTTTTTTCAATGAAACATTAAAATTGGAAAAAGAGTAGATCTTTTCACAAAAGGAGTAACTCTTTTTGTCAATGAAAAACGATATAAGATACGGCTATCCGAGATAGGCTATCCGATAGGTTCTTGAACACGCCCATTGTCACTTTTTCCATATAAGAGAAAACTTCAAATTGGTTGTGACTGCGCATGTCTCTCTTCTGTCACCGCGTGAGAGCCGCGGCAAAGTAGAAAGTTGGGCTACTCGGCGCGTTCGGCGCGTTACTCGCTGTGCTTATGGGTCACCTCTCACAAGAACGTGTGTATTTAATCGAGCTGTCAGTTGGAAGCGGTGCCGCACGCGCGCAACGCGTTCTATGGGCTGGGGCCTTAAGTATGAACTATGTTTCCATCGTTTACAAAAAAAATTGTGGGGATTTTATGCTTGTAAGGTACTTAAGATCACATTTCTTTATTTATTCGTCGTTCGTTGGTCGTGCTCATGTGAATAGTCCTTTACCTAAAAAAAAAGAAAATCTCAAATGTTAATAAAAAAAAATTCAAATAAAAAAAAAAATATTATTCTATATCTATCTATATTTTTGAATATATGTACATACGAGTATAATCATAAATTTGTAGAGTGGATGTGACAAAAATATAAAAGAAAATCTGAAGATTGTAGAAAAAAAAGTTTTATTTAGTTTTTATCTAAACTCGCTTGAAAATTAATATGGAAGCTGAAAAAAAAATATGAGGTTAACGGAAACTCATACTACTAAGACCCGCATACTGATACGAAAAATAAATTGGGAAACCAACAACACGCAGCAGGCATAGTTAGAACATTGCTTCCAGAGGTCATACTATCGGTCGTCATTGCTTGTTCCCGTGGGGTATTAAATCAAACAATAATCTGAACAACAATAATTTCGGCTGAATCAAAAGAACGGATTCAAAAAAATTGATTGAAATAGTTCAGATTTGATATTTGTTTCGAATCATCAGATGATTGTCACGACAGACTAAATAGGGAAAAACTTCTACCCATTTACTGGACGTCCAAACACCGCTCCGACTCTCACAAATACAAAATAAGATTATTTATCAGTATGCATAAAACATCCATAATAGCAATGAAATTTCGTTGTAAACGAAAAAAACTAGGTATATATATTTTTTTGTCTTATGTTCTTAGCTTCTTACAAAGGTATTTATCATTAAAAATCGGGCCCCACGTTGGGTGCCATCTGTAACGGTCCGAGGTTTTGTCGGCACAAGAACTTCCGATGAGCTGATCCATTTAACTTAACCCAGAGGTGCTATAACCTCTAGACCACAAAATCACGTCAGCACATTTTGGAATTTGCACATCAGAAAACCCCTATAACATTTCCCACACTTACCACCATTACGACCTACTGCTTACAGGCACAGAAGGTCGGTCCAGGCATCAGGAAGGAAAGGTGTTCAGGTTACGACACGGCGCGGCGTGGCATGCTAGCTTTATGCTCATTCTTGCTCGTCGGTTTGGGGGGGTACTTGCCATCGCAACGCTTAACGGTTGTTACGTACATTTTACATGCCGGATGATGTTTGAAACTAAAGTTCGGGTACAAATGATGGAACCCGCATTCGTCCTGTCCAAATACCCTCGACTTATTACCACAACTTCCAAGTGAGGAGAGCGCTAGATGTAATTGCTCTCTGAGGGATTGCCCACCCTCGTATCACAAAGGATACTACCATGACTGTTATGCCCTCGATTTGTATAACAGTCCCATATCTGGATAATTAAATTACTATCAGAATATCATCTTAACATAATTTTCCTAATCTAAAATATTACTTAAAGCAATACAAAACGTCAATGCTTAATCTCCATTCTCCTTCCCATCAATGACTTTGTTAATCTTCAGATTACCTTCTCTTTACTTTGCCACATCCACTCATGACGTCACTTAAACCAAATGCATCCTATAGGGCCTCAAAGAAAATATTTACGACCAAAAAAGAAAATTCTCAAATATATTTCCATCTGCGGTAACAATAAAAAGCTTTAGTTATGTTCTTTTATATCATTTGATCGCTTTTATTCAATTCAATTAGCGATTCCAAACAAGCAACGATAATGAAGGTGAATTTAAGTGTTAAACCTAAAGTAAATTTACATAGATAAGTACAACAGTTATACGAAGGAGAAACTCAATGGAAACCCCAAAAATATAAAAAAATTACAACCAACAGACGATCGAGAGGGGTCTTATTTATTATATATCCTAATATTAACATTTAAGTTATTTTAACTATCAGCAACGTTTAAACAGAATAATCATATACAGAATTAAAAAAAATGAAAATGGTAATGAAGTTTAAAACTAGTAAATAGAATGGAAAATATTATAATAATTTCAGAATTCACCACATATAATAAAATTGTCCTCTCTCTGAGAGTATCATCATAACTCGTATGCAAGTTCAAAATCGACTTACTTGTAAACTTTACCTTATTTTTTTTTTGTATGTCAATTATTGTTGGTGGTGTAACAAAATAATTTGTTTCTTCAATAAAGATTAGGAAATTAAAATTACCACAGCTTTTAAAATAGTTCCCATTGAACATTGATGGTGCACCACACCGCTTCATTGGTTTGTGGACTCGTACTTAGCTGAAATGAATAACTTTAGAATTGAACTGCAAATGAATTCACCACACCTTGTTTTATGTATTGTGACGAAGCGCCACTTTTTTTAGCTCCTTCGACTAGCCAACCTGCCGACACTTTGACAACCTATAGGCAACCGCCTGACCCCCAGGTCCCACACCGGTTAACGTTGAGCTACGAAGCAGAGCTAATGAACGTCGTGCGAAAGTGGGGTCTGCGACTCGATTCTTCCGGTCAGCCTCTGGAATTCTTGTTGAGGATCGAGGAACTCGCGCAGTGCTACGAAATCCCTCTCGATTAGATGGTGCGTACCCTCCCAGACATCTTCAAGGGATCAGCCCTCGAATGGTTGCGCATCAACCGAGACGACTTCCATGATTGGCGCGACTTCCATCACGCTTTCATCAATTACTTCCAACCGGCACGTTATTACGTCAAATTAGAAGATAAGATTTTGCGGAAGCGACAAGGCTTACGTGAGAAAGCTAAGGATTACATCCGATCGTTTTTATATCTGATCCGCCAGCATCCACGGATGACAGCCGCAGACTACTTAGAGAGAATGTACGACAACCTCAAACCGGAGTATCGCTTGTACGTAAAAAGGAAGGATTTCCGTAGTTTGGAGGAATTAATGGAATTAACGGATGAGTTTGAGTTTATTCAAAAAGAGGACCGGCCTAGCACCCACGCTGCAGCCCAACCGAACTATAACCCCTTCACCGTCCCCCGCATAAGAATGCCAGCCCCTGTACGCATTCCCGAAACTGACGCTATGGTACCGCACGGTCAATCACCATCAACCCCGAGCCCCGAATACGACAGAAACACTCATTGCTGGCATTGTAAACAGAGATGCCATACAAAAAAAGATTGCCGTCGACCGTTCCGGCTGTTCTGTTCGTATCGCGGTACGGATTGCCGACTTACAAAAGATTGCCCCTGCCACCATAACCAAGTCGCCGACGTGGCCCGGATGTCGGTCAAAGATGACTCACGACTCTTCACACGGATACACACCACCGACCAAACTTACAACGCGCTAGCCGATACTGGCTCTACCCGATCCTTTATCGGTAATGAATTAAGAGACGAGTGCAGACGGTTAGGTATCCCATCACGAAACCAGGCGCACGTTATCGAACTAGCCGATGGACATTCAACGCAGATGTCAGTTTACACGTCAATAGGCAAACGGTGACAGGAGAAGCATTGTACATGCCAAAGCTAACAGAAGATGCCATTTTAGGGTTGGATTTCCTAGGCCAGGCAGGTTGCAAATTAATTTTGGGAGGTCAAGAAATTTCCAGTGGAAAGGGGAAAGGCCCTCGGTCGTCCGATATCTTATGTGCCCTCACCTAAGAATTGGGGTGCAGTCAAGGTACCAGCGAAGCGCAAAACGTGAACCAGGCCGTACGCCTAAAGGAATTCCTAGACGAGGAGCTACCTCGGTTTAGTGAAACGAAGGGTATATTCACCGTAAAACCCCATGTCATACGCCTGAAGAATGCAGAGCCCTTTAAACAGCGCTATTATCCGCGCAATCCGGCCATGCAGCAAATCATCAACGAGGAGTTTGATGACTTATTGGCAACAGGGAAAATCAGTACTTCCAAAAGCCCATATAGCTCCCCCGTGGTGCTCGTACGCAAAAAGGAAGGGTCATGGAGAGTATGCGTCGACTTCCGCCAGCTCAACGAAATTTCGTATAAAGATCCTTATCCGTTACCATACATTTCCGCAATCTTGGGCAAGCTGCGAGCAGCCCGGTACCTATCAACCATCGATCTCAAGCAAGGCTACTGGCAGATCGCGTTGAAAGCAGAATGTCGGCCGTATATCGCATTCACCGTCCCCGGCAGTGGTTTGTTTGAGTGGAATGTGATGCCGTGTGGGTTGCACTCGGCCGGAACTACCTTCCAGAGGGCCATGGACGACATATTTGGGCACGACATGGAAGAACACGTATTGGTGTACTTAGATGACATCATCATCATCAGTAAAACGTTTGACGACCATCTGCAACATTTGGGGGAAGTATTCCAGAGATTACGCCTCAGACATGGAACAATCCAAAACCGGGAGGCTTGCCGACGCTTTCTGAGGTCAACGCGGCGTACCCCACAGGCGGATCACTAATGTGAAGCAGAAAAGTGGGAGAGTTGTGATCGCTTCAAGATCACTTCTCGTAACGCCGGAAATGGAAAGAAGAAGAAGATTCCAGAGATTACGCGCCGCAAATTTGAAAATAAATCCAGATAAATGCCACTTTTGCCGACCGAGTCTGAAATACTTAAGTCACGTCGTATGCAAAGACGGAATCAGTACCGACCCCGAAAAGGTTGCCGACGTGCGAGATTTAAAAGCGCTTACGAGTATACGAGAACTCAGACGCATCTTAGGCATTTAAAGACATCTAAATGGATATGGGCAGACGAGCAACAGGCCGCATTCGATGCTCTCAAAACCAGATTGACTGAAGCACCCGTTTTAGCGTGTCCCGACTTCACGCAACCATTCACCCTACAGACCGACGCCAGTCAATACGGCCTGGGCGTAGTGTTGACACAGAAGCTAGAGGGGCACGAAAAGGTAATTTCTTATGCCAGCCGAACGTTGACCGACCTCGAAGTGAAGTATGCCGCCACCGAAAAAGAATGTTTGGCCACTTTATGGGGGATACGTAAAATGCGCCCTTATTTGGAAGGATACCATTTAAACGTTATCACCGACCACCATTCTCTTAAATGGCTGCACTCCCTCGAAAACCCATCGGGTAGATTGGCGAGAAGGGCCTTGGAGCTGCAGCAATATGACTTCGACATCCAATACCGAAAAGGGGCGTTAAACGTGGTGGCTGATGCAATGTCGGGAGACCTTTTAACAATAGCCGAAATAGACCGACTAGCGTGATGCGAGACGCCAGTCCCGAATGGGTCCAAATCAAATACAAGCAAGTGAGGCAAACGCCTGAAAAATTCCCCGATTTCCGCATTGCTGACGAGAAACTTTACCGCCGCTTCACCAGTACCAATCGTTTAGCCGATCCCGGTGCCGAGGAGTGGAAATTATGTGTACCCCTCGCCGAACGTCGTCAAGTGCTATACGAAAATCACGACGCGACGTAGTAACGGCTGGTCATTTAGGCGTCCAAAACAACAGCCCGAATCATGTTAAAATATCATTTTCCAGGAATGTGTCGCAATATCGCTAAGTATATCTGCCATTGCCAAACGTGTAACCAGTATAAATCCTCTCAGCAAAAACCAAGCGGCCTCATGCATACGACTCAAACCGAAGGACCATGGGACGTAGTATGCATGGATTTTATAGGGCCCCTGCCTCGTTCGATGAAAGGTAACACGGTGATCTTAGTTTTCACCGATAAATTCACCAAGTGGGTAGAAGCTGTTCCCGTCCCCGCTGCGACTTCGGCAAGCCTTATAAAAGCCGTCCACGAGAGAATTTTTAATCGGTTCGGAATTCCGAAGATAGTGCTTTCTGACAACGGGAGCCAGTTCATCAGTCATTCAACGGGAGCCAATTCATCAGTCATTCAGACCTTTGCGATGAACACGAGCCGTCACGATTCAACTGGTTATTCCCCGGCATTACTAAATATCGGTCGTGAATTAAGAATGCCCAGCACAATGGGGAATGAAAAAGCAACAACGGATCCTTAGGAGACATCAAAGTACGAGCGGAACGCATGAAAGCCTTATTCGAGCTCGTTAAACTAAATCTACACATATCCGCTCAAACACAAGCAAAACATTACAACCTCAGGCATCGCCCTTGGCGCCCCCTTGTTGGCGATCAAGTCTACAAACGTCACCGAGTTCTGTCTTCAGGAGTAAACTACTTCGCGGAAAATTAACTCCCCGCTATGAAGGACCATATGAGGTCACCAAAATCCTCTCACCGGTTATTGTTGCATTGCGGAAAAGAGATGCCAAAGGTAACATCACAAACGTCAGAGCTCATGTAAGAGACATTAAAAATTTATTCCCAGTAATGAGGTAGGTACCAAAAAATAATATTTCTAGTTTAGCCAGTCAATCGTCAACCGCTGTCGCGATCAGTCCGCCCAGGACCAACCAGCCCGAATTAAAATATTCGCCAACAATAGAGGCATTCTACAGCTTAGGACCGACCGTTCGAGAGGGTAGTGGCAGGTACCCAGGGCATAGTAAAATAACTAAACAATCACTTCCTAAAATTAGAATTGACCTCGCAGCACAGCCGGCAGACAACAATCGTATACCCCCCGCAACTCTAATCCTCGGCATAATGCCGCCAGCACTAGCAGCCGATCCGTGCCAGCAAATACGTACTGCTCCGCTCGGTCCCTACCACGACCTTCACCAAGAACAGCTACTTCAGTAATGGTCACAATGGCCCAGCCCTCGACGTCTGGCCGGGTGACGGCTAGAAGAATCTCGAGCACCGGAGCCGCGCCCATTTATCCATCGATATCCCCACGACGCGTCATGACCCAAGTGCGAGCTGTTAAACGCCGGGCTGATGAACTGTGGGCCGAACGGCTCGCGGTGGTCGGAGCAACCGTCCCCAATCGCCCGCCAGAAGTAAGGCACGCACAGATGGCGCAACCACGAGGCTGGGTAGTACATAGGCTGGATATACCCCCAATCGAATACTCGCGGCGGGCACATATCCAGCTCGCAGCAAGCCGAATGTCCCAAGTACAAGTGCGGCGCGACCCCCGGACTGCTAGGTATGTCCCCGGCTATGTCCCTAGGGTCCGCGATATGCCATCGTTAGAGGAACCATCCACAAACACCACCGAACCACCAACAAACGAGATCCTGACAGCGCCCCCAAACGCAGACCACCGCCTGGCGTCCGGGCAAACGAGTGCCGGCCATTGCATCTCTTTCCTCCGACGCAAACGACGCAAGCACGCCCGGTCATTAGCTGACAAAGAGGCCAAACTACTAGAGGGGTAACGCAGCTTGCAAACAAAATTTCGACTATCGGCGAGTTATTTAAGTTGTTTTTTTTTCAATTATAGTTATTACAAGAAGTGTTTTAGTTAACCGTTATTAAAAAAATTAATACAAAATAGAGGAGTTCATTTTTCTTTTTTTTTGTAGGAGGCCTAGGACGAGAAGGTTTTCGGCTCGCAAAGTAAGGAGAATCTGTGACGATGCGTCATACTTTTTCTTTGCCACCGCCGAACCGCTTACAAAGACCAAGGGCACTAAGAAATGATTTACGCAGCCAAGTAAAAGCATGCACCAAAACACAGCAAACACCAAAGACCAACCGTAGGCACAAACACACTACTCGGTTTTTGCACATCGTGAATTTGGCTCCATGCAAAAATAAATTCAACCAAGCAGCGGCAGGTAAACTGCCATCAACAGTTGAATTTATTTTTCTTCGGTAAGATAGGTAGCCACGAGAAATGAGCGTGTACATGGGAAGTGTAATGGAAATATTTCACTCGTCCAGTGCACCTCACACTTACTTCCAGCGCAAAACCTTATAAGTAGAAGTGACATTTTGGTGTAAAAGCAGAGAAGAAATTGCCACTATTAATTGTGGAAATACTACTTTAATATTATATTTTTTTGCTTCTCCATTTCCTCCTCGAACCCGGAATTATTCGGACGGTGCTCTTAAGAGGCCTCCCGATAAATATTTTCCATATAACCCTCTGAATTTCTCGAACGGTGCTCTCAAGGGGCCCAGTCGACAAATTCCCATATATTCCTCGCCGAATTTCTCGAACGGTGCTCTTAAAGGGCCCAGTCGATAAATTCCCAAATATACCTCGCCGAATTTCTCGGACGGCGCTCTCAAGGGGCCCATCCGATAAATTCCCAAATACATCTCACCAAATCGCTCAGACGGTGCTCTCAAGGGGCCCAGCCGGTAGATTCCCGAGTAGTTTGAATTCCCTCAGTGGTGCTCTCAAGGGGCCCTCTAAGGCAATTCACCCTCTGTGGCTTTTGCGGTAGTCACTCCCCCCCCCCCCCCCTGTTATTTCAAGAAGCGGTGCGCCTGATTCTGGGCAACGTTCTTAATATAGACGCTTACTTATTTACAGGAACGTATCCAGTACTAGGCCACAATAACGACGCCAGCCAAAAACCCCGTGCCGCCCTAGGACGATCAAACCAACCTCTATGGTTCCGAGAAACGAAGAAGACATACCGATTTTATTCACCGCCCCGAACGTACCGTGTTCCAGGCGCTTGGCGATTGCATAGCCTGATTTACAACATACTTGACCATTTTTTGTAAAGATTTGTCATTTCATTATTCAGCATAAATAATAAAAATTATTGTAATTCGTATTTGCCGTGTCTCGCCTCGTTTTTCAGAAGTTAGACTGTCGCTGCCCAAGTTTTCGAGCTTCCTTGGGAGAAACCTTGGACCCGCTGAGTTCTGCCCCAGCCGAAGACAAAGAAGCCTCACAGCACAGTATTAAGATTAGCTATTTAGTAGAAAAACTTTTTTTTTTCTTAGATTATTTTGGTTACTGTAGTATTATGGATATTTTGGAGATTATCAAACATTTTGAGGAAAACTAATCAATCGTGGTGAACTGGGAAGATTATAGGTTTAACATTACGAATAAAGGCAATTGAGATTTAAGCAATATCTGTGGTTATTGTTGAGGTTTATTGAATTTTAATTGAGATGATGATCTGGTGAGGTTAGAGATGCAGGAGATGATGTCGGTACTGGTGAAGCTGGTTACAATGTCCAGCATTGAGCTTTGATGGTAGATTGTGGTCGGAGCTCTTTATAGGGCTCGCCACGTAGGAGTTCATAGGTTAATATTTGTTTAGTTGACGCAGCGTTTGTAGATGACTTTTTGGTTACAGTCTGCTGGTAGGTACATTTTTGCCAGCATACATGGGTGTTTATGGTGTCACTTTGGAGCTTTTGGGGGATTTACATATAATGTGGCCAATTTGTGGGTGCGTGGCCTAGATTTTTCTTTTCGCCGAGTTGGAGAACTGATTTACGGAGTTGATCTTAGTATTTCACTCTCCTTTTTATTTTTCGGTCTTTCTCACGCACGTTTATGGGGACAAATCAAACATGGCATGCAAACATTTTGTCAGATTTACATTAGTTTTTGGGGTAAAACGTGTAGATACTCGATAAACTTTATGAATTATTTGCTTTTGTACCAAAAATATATTAATATAGCTCGATTCTAAAGTTTTAAACTTAAACTTTTAGTTATTTTAGTTATTGACTAATGATGCCAAAAGACTTAAGAAAATGTCTTTTTTTTCTTGCCAAAAGCCCGACGACGAAGTGAATCGCACGAAATCTTAAACACCAAAGAGGCAGGAGATCTTTCAATAATGGCTTTAATAGCCTTTCGGCAACCCTCATTGCATCCCACATTTCGTGTGAGAGAGTTCCCACAATGGTGATGGGTATGTTTCCGGAGGTCCCCTTTTTCGGCCGTGCTTTTAATCGCAGAATAAAACTTTTTATCTTAAAAATCATTTTAGATTTTTTTAAGAATATATGTGATATTGGTTTTATTCTCCGGTCAAAATTGGTGGAGAAAAGACACCCCGGAAACACTTCCATGACAGAAAACACTACAACTTACACAGATTATGCTTTTTCTTAATTTTGAAAATTTCTCTTAAAAGAGACCTAAACCAAAATCCACTCCATTAGCTCTCCAATAAGTTCAAACTCACCATATTTGTCGAGTTTTCACCACCAACATCATCACTGCATCTTCTTTACTTTTGTTTTAGTATTGAATCGAATTGAATGTCATTGTCATGATTGAAAAGAAGTTCAGATTTCAGACTAACTGATAATCAGAGATTAGACATCCTCAAACTTTATCGAATGTTGGTTACAAACTTTAAAATTACCTGATCGTTTCCCTCAGGTTAGACACAACTACGAAACATACAGCCGTATTTATTAGATTTCGCTATAACACGCTTAAAAATAGTTATGCAGTGAATAAAAACTTTTTAAGACATAATTCAGTGAATAAAAAATTCATATTTATAATCCTTTTCATCACCCGTTATAGTTATTCATACCTTACGTCAAAATCATAAAGAAACTCTCTGATTTGGTTTCTCAATGGTTAAAAGTTAAAACTGACAACAGAAATTTGTTTTTGTTTATATTTTCTTAGCTATTGAACATTCAGATGAACATGTTCATCTGCACCCATAATCCTTCATCCGCAGCCATAATCCTATTCGTCTCTCTTTTTAACTTTCGTGTTTTATAATCTTCATCCGTCTCGCTTCACTTTTCTGCACTTCTGTAGTAGCAGATGCATGTAAATCCAGCATTATCTATTAGATTTCACTAATACTCGTTTCAACTTCGGATTAGTTAATACTAGTTATAGCACTTAAAACTCCCTAACGCCACGTTGAGCGAATCCTCATTTATAAAACATTTTCCAACCCGCATTAGTTACGCCTTCCTTATGTCATTTTTTTTCTATAAACGTAAGCAAATGCCAGCTGATATCATTGTGCACATTCCACGCATTAAGGTTTTCAGATAATTTAACTTTTTTCGAACTTTTGATTGGCCAGGATTTCAGTTTTTCTTTTGAAACGTGACTGCTGACCAATTAGAAGTGGAAACAAAGTTACATTATCTGAAAAACTTAACTGCGTTGAACCCGAGCATTATGATTTATTTTTTTTTTGTGGTTGGCGAAAATTTTTCTTAAATGGATACTAAAAAAACAAGAAAAAGGTTTGAAAATTGGGATGGTTCTCAAAAAGTAAGTCAGTATATTTAGGCCCTTATTATGAGTAGCGAATCGAACTAAAATCCTGGCGAATTCGATAATTTGGTATTATGAGTAGCGACTCGCTTAAATGAAGTATCGACCAATTATGAGTAGCGAACGTTCGATATTCTATTCGCCCAGCGCGTCAAAATCAGTCGAACCAAAGTTATTGGTGATAAAGCAAGCGAACGAAGGGTTTAGTTTTTTTTGTGTTTGTTTACTGTTTCTGTTTGAATGCATTTCTGGCAAAAATGAGTGAATTAAGAAAAAAGTTCTTATATTTTTATTAACTAGTAAAAACAAGATGCTAATTTCTTTCGATTCATTAAGGATAAACAGCAGTCAGTTTGCAAAGCAATTGAGCAATTGTTTTGCAATTGACATCAACTCACTTGGCTCTTCTTCTCGTGAGAAAAAAAAATGTCATAAGGTTTGCTTATGGGTTTCTAGTTTTCGTTGGATTTCAAATTGAAACATAAAAAAATTTCAGAAAACAAAAAAGTGATTGTAGCTTCTGGAGTGAGAATACGCCACTGTCTTTGTTGCCTTTAGAACAGGCAGTTGACTACTTATTCAGCCCTTAACATGCAGTAAATCCATCTGGCTGTATATTCTAAAGAAGAATGAATACAAAACGACCCCCTGCAGAATGGAAGAAGCAAAATTATGCAGTAATAATGAAGATGCCCAAGTTCTGAATGATGAAGATACCCAGGATGTTCAAGAACCATCATAATCTGGTCAGCGGCGATCCCTGCCAGCTTATAAAAGAGGGGAGAACAGTTTAAATGAAAGAAAAAATGCACATATGAAATTTTAAAATGACCAAACTAACACACTAATTTGTTCCGTGCACTCTCATTTTCTTCCATATCTTCAAAAAACAAATCAACACTATTAATCATACTTCTAATAAATAATTTTCATAATATTCAATTGAGAAAGATGGTCTATCAACAGATCAACAACAATTATAAGGCAATTTGACATATGACTTTATGAAATATTTACTTTTTTATGTTGGTACCTATCACACAAAAGCGAATGTTGTAGCTCGCTACTCATAATACCACGAAGCTTGTAGTTCAGACGACGTCGCCGTGCTCTCGGTTGGCTCCAGCCTCCAAGCTGTCTGCTCCCGAGCACAGGCTGCGCTTTGTATGATTGACACCTGGTGTGTTAGAAACGGTCTCTCCGTCAATCCTCTTAAAACCGAGGTTGTCCTCTTCACGAGACGTAGAAAATTGACTGGTCTGACCCATCTTACGCTTAAAGGCGTCAACATCCCCTTTTCAAATGAAGTCAAGCATCTTGGAGTAATCCTGGATAACAAACTTCTTTGGTCGAAACATGTCGAGTCTAAGACTACTAAAGCACTGTCAGTTTTCTGGCAATGTAAAGGAGCTTTTGGCAAGACATGGGGTCTTTCACCGAAAAGGGTCCTTTGGATCTATACGGCTATGATAAGACCAATCATCTCCTATGCGTCAGTTGTTTGGTGGAATAAGCTCTCGCGTAAATACGTTATTGCCTCGTTTGCCAAACTTCAAAGAACAATTTGTCTGGGTGTTACGGGGGCCTTCCCCAGCACACCGGGTGCTGCTCTCGACGCACTGTTGAACCTTCCTCCCCTTGATACCTTCATCATGGGGTGTACTCTCAAGACCATTTCTCGTTTAAAACGATGTGGTCTCTGGCACAATTCGCACTGGAGCTTTGAGGAACTCGCAAGCAGCATATCTTTTGACCCACGTCTAATGGATATGCCGTCTGACACGATGATCCCAAGGCTCAAACTGCGTCAAAATTACTCAGTCAGCTTTCCTTCGGTTCAGGACTGGTTCGCTCCAGAATCTGAGCCTGGAAAGAACTGTTATCGTATCTTCACAGATGGCTCCAAAACCGACGAGGGTTCTGGTGCTGGTGCCTTTGTTGAGAACGACGACATACGACTGCACTTATCTTTGGGATCATACGCATCCGTTTTCCAAGCGGAGGCTTATGCTATCCTAATGGCCTTGAGCCACGTAACGAACAATGGATGGACGGGGAGAAGTATCTTTGTTTGCAGCGATAGCCAAGCTGTGCTTAAGGCCCTTCTCAACCCTCTAACCACTTCGAAAGTGATCCAGGAATGCAAAAGCTCTCTGAATGCGATCGGAAGATTAAATTCCTTGAGTCTCATTTGGGTTCCAGGCCATCACGGCATAACTGGAAATGAGATCGCCGATGAACTCGCTAGGCAGGGATCTCAGACAGCTTTCTCAGGACCTGAACCGTCGCTAGGTCTGCCAGCATCCTCAGTGAGTGCTTCAATCAACGATTGGATCTGTGAAGAGCACAACCGTAGATGGCATGCCTCCATTGGATGCAGACAAACCAAGCGTATGCTCCCCAACGTTAGTAAGAAGACTGCAACATTTTTGCTAGCTCGTAGCAGAAAAGACTGTAGGAAGCTTATTGGCGTTGCCAGCGGGCACTTCTCTTTTGCCAAGCATTTAAACGTGTTAGGCTTAAGTGATACCACACTCTGTGAATCTTGTGGAGAAGATGAGGACACCGCAGAGCACTTCCTCTGTGAATGTCCTGCTTTTTCTCGCATGAGGTTACAGATACTCGGCGCAGACATGGTGAGAGCTGGTAACTTAGGCTCCTTGCCATGGCAGCGTCTTTTGGCTTTTCTCCGAACATCTGGAAAGCTATAACAAATAGAAGGTTGCTATCTGGTAGTACAATGGACCGGTATTTAGGTCTGAGTGCTCCAGCTGGTATTTTAAAAACCTCCAACAAAAAAAAAAAAAAAAAAGCTTGTAGTTCGCTGAACAGTTCGCCTAGAAGCGAACGTTCTATTCGCTACTCATAATACGGGCCTTAGTTTCCGCATTGCTAAAGATAAAAATAAATATATTAATTTTCATTTATTAATTTATTTGTCTCGTAGTTAAGGCGTTGAAAGAACTTGAATCATTCACAAAACCATACATTTGAACAATATTTTTTTAACACTTTTATCCTCAAAATGACATTTAGACTTTAATACGACCTAACGCCGGCTATAATACTCCTATGAACCAGGTCTAGTTTACTCCGCCTCTAAAACTGGTGTATTTTTAATACATAAAGTTTGCAGTATTAAAGGCGTATTAAACTCGGAGTAACTTTACTCCGCCGATAATACGAGTTTATAATTTCATTTAATATTTCAGGAATAAAAAAGTTAATAAATTTTGGACAATTAAACACTTTTTATAGTGTTAAGTTTTTTTTGATAAAATAACATAGTACACCCAAATGTATTTGGCTCAGACACTTTACAGTACATACAAATAGGCGATAACCCGACGCGGCGTAGTTTGAGTCTTTAGTTTAGTGCATAATATCTAAATTATAAATTTTATAAATTAAATTTTAAATTAAATTTAATTAAATTAAATATTCCAAGAAGGAGGAGCCAAACATACGCCCACATGTCTGCGTATGCCTACTGGGCTGTTGTATCTTCCAACAAGGATGAGAAGATCGTCTACCGATCTGCGATGTGATACTGGCAGAGCAAAGTAGTCAATCGAATAAATAGGACGTGCTGTCCGCATAAAACAAAATGTGTCTATTGTCTTTTCTTAGTGCTTGCGCTTGATGCTTATATACAGGGTGCGACAAAAGTATGGAAACCCCTGGAAATATGGCAGGGTCCAAGGTCAAATTCAAGGTTACCATCGGATTCCTTGTCGAAAAATACGTCGGATATGGGGTCTTTGATTTTTTTTAACGAATATTCTGCGATATTTCCAAGGGTTTCAGACCAATGTTTTCATTTTTCACGTTTTTTTATTTCAAGCGCTGCACCTCTAATAATATCATTAAAAAAAATAAAATACATGTTTTTTTGTAAAATTTTGCGCTCTTTCCAAATCTGCAAAAATGGGGGTTTCCATTTGAAAAATCGATTTTTGGGTCGCTGGGGCTTCAAAGCTACGTCCAAGGTCAAATTCAAGATCACCATCGGATTCCTCGTCGAAAAATACGTCGGATATAGGGTCTTTGATTTTTTTTACGCATATTCTGCCATATTTCCAGGGGTTTCCATAGTTTTGTCGCACGCAGTATATATTTTTACTTGAAACCTATACCTACAGTCCACTGCAAAAGCAAAATATTAATCAGGGTCCTTCAGAGCCAAACATTGGGATAAGTATAAAACAAAACAATAATAATAAAAAGCAAACTAGGTACATACCTATAGTGAATTACTACATGAAAGTGAAAAAGAAAATAAGTAAAAAATAAAACAATTGTAATAACAAGCAAACTACATATAGTGGATTAGTGAGCCTACTGGTACTGGTCAGCAAAAAAAAAAAACATAAAAAAAAGCAACAATTCCATTGCAAAACCAACTTGTGGTCCTAAAAATTCATACAAGTGAGTACAAATACACATGAGTCAGTACCTACCTTCAAATATCCTATTTAAAAATGATAATGCTATCAATGAATAATACCAGTGCCAAAGTCAATATCATTTTGCTTTTATTACAAAATAGCTTTTTTTATATATGTTCTCTTTGTATTGTGCCGATTTAACTTATTACAATACTAGATACGTATGTAGCTATGTGGTTGTGCACTGTTTAGAGCACTCGTAGGGAGGTACATAGTACCTACTCTTTTACGTAGTTTTTCACTTTTGGGAAGATGACGAGATTTGAATTTTTGCAAGTAAGGAAAATGCGTGTGATGGTAGGGATCTTGTCAGTTGCTGTTGCATAACGTTTGCTTTGCATTCTTTCATCTCACACTTCTTGAACGAATGTTAGCATGGGCGTGGCTTTCATCTCGGCTCTTCATGTCCTTTGCGCAATGTGTTGCTATATTGGTGCAGTGGTATATGTATTTTCACTTTGAACAAAAACAAAGGTTGTTTTTGAGTGATAGCCTGCTCTGGCGTGTAAGTATATAGAATTTATGATATATATGTATGTATATTTGAGCAAAATGTAGGTACAGTACAGCTTGTTTATCCAACCAAAGGCATAGGAAACTACCTTTGACTTATTATCTTTCTTTTGTTTTAACTGAGGATTCTGCAAAGCGTTTGTTTACTTAAAGTATAATGGGTATGGGTATACCTAGATCTGACTTGGTTTCCGAATACTGTTGCGTTTTATGGACCTGCGAAAGGGTTTTTTGTTTGTTTTTCTGTTTCTTTATTATTTTGGGTTTTTGTTCTCAATTAAATTAAGCTCAGGGCAAACACAAATAATGATTGTTTTTAAATGACGGCCAGCCTAAACATATGCACATACCTATATATGTAATATGAAATCTGCGCAACATACTTTGCCTTTCCTTGCACGTAAATAAATTTGTTTTAGAGCAGGATCAAGGTCAGGAAAAGGTCAATTCCTTGCACGTGTTCTTCCGAAACAAACGCATAAGTACTAACCCTTGCTTTATCATACTTTGTTTTTCTTTTTTTTGGGTAAACCTATCTGCCGGTTCGATGTCCAGCTACACGGTGCCATAGATCTCGTCGCTATTAAGGATTTAGGAATACTGTTAGATTTTACTACCCTGCGAAATATTTTTTGTTTATTTTGTCGTTCTTAGGTTGGTAGGTCTAGCTCAGGTTCAAACACAAATAACGATTGTTTTTACAATATGAGATCTGCGCAACATGCTTTGTTTTTCCTTGCACGTGTTCATCCGAAGAAAGTGCATAAGTAGGTAGTTCCTGATTTGTCACTCATTAATATATTTCGGAGTGACGATTCTGCCATAGTTTTGTTTGCTTTGGATATATGGTATAGGTACCTCTATGTCATGTCGGTTCGATGTGCAGCTGCATAGTATCGTAGATCCTACGACTGTTTGCATATTTTGGGATTCTTTGTCCCTAAACTCTTTTTTTTCTAGTTTTGCATCTCGATGTTTTTATTTTTCATGCAGCTAATGGTCGACCGATAGAGTCATCACGGCAGTTTTGGACTGCCGTTAAGGTCTTTTGTATTTTGTTTGATAAGCTAAGATAATAGGGCGGTAGTGTTTTTCAGTGAAATGAAAGTGCAAGTCATACAACTTGCAATTCTATTTCTCCCAGAAGCAGTTACTCGCAAGAGTTGACATTTACGTGCATAGCAGTCGCAAAAGAAAATAATTCTATACGAAGCAGTTGCCCGCAAGAGACAACATATGTGCAAAGCAGTTGGTCGCAAAAGCCAATATTCTATACGAAGCAGTTGCCCGCAAGAGGCATCATATATGCATAGCAGTTGGTTGCAAGGCCAGTATTTCTATACGAAGCAGTTGCCCGCAAGAGGCAACATATATGCATAGCAGTTGGTCGCAAAAGCCAATATTTCTAAACGAAGCAGTTGCTCACAAAAGCCAACATATATGTGCAAAGCAGTTGGTCGCAAAAGCCAATATTCTATACGAAGCAGTTGCCCGTAAGAGGCAACATATATGCATAGCAGTTGGTCGCAAAAGCCTATATTTTTAAACGAAGCAGTTGCTCCCAAGAGGCAACATATATGTGCAAAGCAGCTGGTCGCAAAAGCCAATATTCTATACGAAGCAGTTGCCCGCAAGAGGCAACATATATGCATAGCAGTTGGTCGCAAAAGCCAATATTTCTAAACGAAGCAGTTGCTCACAAAAGCCAACATATATGTGCAAAGCAGTTGGTCGCAAAAGCCAATATTCTATACGAAGCAGTTGCCCGTAAGAGGCAACATATATGCATAGCAGTTGGTCGCAAAAGCCTATATTTTTAAACGAAGCAGTTGCTCCCAAGAGGCAACATATATGTGCAAAGCAGCTGGTCGCAAAAGCCAATATTCTATACGAAGTAGTTGCCCGCAAGAGGCAACATATATGCATAGCAGTTGGTTGCTAGGCCAATATTTCTATACGAAGCAGTTGCCCGCAAGAGGCAACATATATGCATAGTAGTTGGTCACAAAAGCCAATATTTCTAAACGAAGCAGTTGCTCACAAAAGCCAACATATATGTGCAAAGCAGTTGGTCGCAAAAGCCAATATTTCTAAACGAAGCAGTTGCCCAAACGAGGTAACATTCCAAGCTGTTGCCCACACGAGCTAACATTCCAAGCAGTTGCCCACACGAGGTAACACTCGGATATGCGTTCGCAGAACGAAGCACTCAGTCAGCAGACAGTGTTCAGTCCAAACGCATATCTACATTCAAATTTCAAGCAGTTGCCCACACGAGGTAACATTCGGATATGCGTTCGCAGGACGAAGCACTCAGTCAACAGACAGTGTTCAGTCCAAACGCATATTTACATTCAAATTCCAAGCAGTTGCCCACACGAGCTAACATTCCAAGCAGTTGCCCACACGAGGTAACACTCGGATATGCGTTCGCAGGACAAAGCACTCAGTCGAAAGACAGTGTTCAGTCTAAACGCATAACCGCATTTAAAATCCTTACAGTTGCCCACACGAGGTAACATTCCAAGCAGTTGCCCACACGAGGTAAATTTCGGATATGCGTTCGCAGGATGAAGCACTCAGTCGAAAGACAGTGTTCAGTCCAAACGCATATCTACATTCAAATTCCAAGCAGTTGCCCACACGAGGTGACATTCGGATATGCGTTCGCAGGATGAAGCACTCAATCAACAGACAGTTTTCAGTCCAAACGCATATCTACTAATCTACATTCAAATTCCAAGCAGTTGCCCACACGAGGTAACACTTGGATATGCGTTCGCAGGACGAAGCACTCAGTCAACAGACAGTTTTCAGTCCAAACGCATATCTACATTCAAATTCCAAGCAGTTGCCCACACGAGGTAACATTCGGATATGCGTTTGCAGGACGAAGCACTCAGTCAACAGACAGTGTTCAGTCCAAACGCATATCTACATTCAAATTCCAAGCAGTTGCCCACACGAGGTGAGATTCGGATATGCGTTCGCAGGATGAAGCACTCAGTCAACAGACAGTGTTCAGTCCAAACGCATATATCTACATTCAAATTCCAAGCAGTTGCCCACACGAGCTAACATTCGGATATGCGTTCGAAAGACGAAGCACTCAGTCAACAGACAGTGCATACGCATATTTACATTCAAATTCTAAGCAGTTGCCCACATGAGGTAACATTCCAAGCAGTTGCCCACACGAGGTAACATTCCAAGCAGTTGCCCACACGAGGTAACATTCGGATATGCGTTCGCAGTATGAAGTACTCAGTCAACAGACAGTGTTCAGATCAAACGCATATTCGCATTTAAAATCCAAACAGTTGCCCGCACGAGGTAACATTCCAAGCAGTTGCCCACACGAGGTAACATTCGGATATGCGTTCGCAGGATGAAGCACTCAGTCGAAAGACAGTGTTCAGTCCAAACGCATATCGATTTTTGCTTTCTTACGGAAATGACCTTAAATCCAGAACATATTGGCTTAACATTTTACTTACTTTTCTTTCATGTTGAAATTCTTCCGAGTACAAATGGCCAAAATGAAACAATCGGAAACTTCCGCGTGCGTAACAATCAGAAGCAGATGTTTAAAAAGAACACTTTCGCTATCCTCGTCATGGTCTTGACTCTACTGAGTCAAAGTGGGCAGCATAAACACCTTAAGTCCAGCGGTTCGTACGTCTATTCTGCGACCGGTGTTCGATGCGCAATAAAACGCATTTGCCAAACACATATTCGCATTTAGATCCAAGCAGTTGCCCACACGAGGTTACATTCGGATATGCTTTCGCAGGATGAAGCACTCAGTCAACATACGGTGTTCAGTCCAAACGCATATTTGCATTTAGATCCAAGCAGTTGCCCACACGAGGTAACATGCCAAGCTAATGAGAAAAAGATCGCATGAGTCGATAGAACCTACGAAGGCAGCAAAGAGGAAAAGAATATCACAGCCTTTGAAGCAGACGTTCGAACAACAGAACCGAATCAAAGCTTTAATTTCCAACGTGCCAAGTGTGATACATGAAGAATACTCAAGAGCATTAGCCTTTTGGATCAAGCATACTCAAAAGAAAGAATACCCGTTGGAATATCGCTAATGCCTTTCCTAGATGGCTCCGGCAGAGTTCGTCTCGGTGGTCGCTTATCAAATTCTGAGCTTAACTTTGACCGATAACATACCTTTTACCGATACTGCTTCCTGTTAAGTCCCTCCTCGCCCTGAGACTAATGCAGCAGGCACATGACGATACACAACACGGTGGGCTGCAGTTATGCATGCCATACCTGTTAAATGAACAATTTCAATAATGGTTGGTAACCATGCTTGCAACCAATTCTGTGTTTGACAAGAGTGACAGCTATTGTATGCTGTATTATTATTCCGATCTAGAACTTTCATGAGTCAACATCATTTTATATCAAGAACATTCATTTTAAAATTAATAAACATTTTTCTTTGTTACAAATAAATTCACTCAAGTATACAACTTGTATACTCAGTATACAAGTAATACATCTCATTTTATTAGGTTTCAAAAGTTCGATGGCAATAGAAATTTCGATTGGATTTATTGCTCAAGGAAAAGCAATTGATTTATTGCGTGGAAACGGATTTAGCAACTTTATTATCAAGAGAAACAGATGCAACTAAAAAAGCGGAAATCAAGTTGGATGAGGCGAAATGCCAAAGCGTTTTGGCAATGACAATAAATGATGAACAGTTAACACACGTGATGGATAAGAAAACGGCAAAGGATATGTACGATGCATTGATTGGTATGTTTCAGAGAAAAAGTGTGACGAGCCAGCTCATTTTACGCAGAAAGTTGTATTCGATGAAATTTCATGGCGGTCATATTGGTAATTATTTGATTGATTTTGAAAATACTGTCCGTGACTTGAAATTAGCAGGCGGAAAATTGGAAGATTTGGATTTGGTAATCACTTTACTCTTGACTCTTCCGGCGAGCTACAACCCGTTTGTCAAATCATTGGAATCAATGGAAGAGGAAAAATTGACTTTACAATATGTAAAAGGCCGTTTGCTTGACGAATCAACTATGTTGAACAGTGGTGAAACAAAATCGAAAAATGAAGAGGCTTCTGCTATGCCAGGTAGGGCATCGAATATCACTTGTTTCAAATGTGGTAAAAAAGGACATAAGAGTCTCAATGTTTTTCGAAAAACCACAATAAATCGAAAAAAAGAGTCGAGTGCCAACAACGCATCAAATGATGGACAAAAAGGTGGTTTATTGTGCGCGGTTCGTGATGATGAAATTGAGGCGTTTGTTGTGAAATGAACAAATGTGAGCGAAAATGGTAATAATAGCAACGATACAAATGCGTTGAATAGCAAAAGTACAGTCATACAAGCACAAGCATTGAAAACGAAATGTGATGACGCATCAGAGATTACTTTTGTATTGGATTCGGGTGCAACGGATCATATGGCAAATAATAAAGACTATTTTAATGATTTGAAAGATATTAATGAAATTAATATTTCTACAGCAAAAAGAAACGAAAGGGTCTCTGCGAACAAAATGGGTAACATTTCGATTAGAACATTGTACAACAATGACTCATCAACTAAAACGATGGAAAACGTTTTGTTATTCGAAAGATTTGAAATGCAATCTTATGTCAATCAGAAGCCTAACAAGAAAGGGTTTCAAGATTGTGTTTGAAGGCGATAATGCTGAAATTTCATTTCATGGAGAAACTAAATTCGTTGCTCATGCGGAATCAAATTTATATACCGTCAATTTCAGGGTGGAGCGTGAAGCATTTGCCGGATTCTCGGATGAGGACAATTTGAAATCGGTCTCACGCGATTTATGGCACTATCGCTTGGCACATCTAAATGTTTTCGATTTGAAAAAGATGATCAACAAGGGAAAGGTTGACGGCATGGATAAAATTGCTGTGAATACAGATGAAATATTTTGTGAACCGTGCGTAATGGGTAAGCATACACGTTTTCCATTCAAGAAGCGACATGTTGTGCGATCATCTCGTATTTTGGAATTAATACACACCGATGTGTGTGGGCCACTGTCACAGCCGGCATATGATGGTGCTCGTTACTTCGTAACATTCACGGATGATTTTTCGAGAGCATCAATGATATACACCATGAAGACAAAGAATGAAGCGTTTGATAAATTTAAAGAATTTAAAGCTATGGCTGAAGCTGAGCATGGCACAAAAATCAAGAAAGACAATGGTGGTGAGAATGACTCAATTAAATTTATTGATTACTGTAAATCGAATGGAATTGCTGAACGTTTAAATAGAAATCAGCAAGAGAAGGCACTATCGATGCTAATTGCTGCTGGTCTTGATCGAAAATTTTGGGCGGATGCGGTTCGAACAGCGAATTTCATTAAAAATCGTGTGCCAACTGCTGCTTTTGGAAAACAATTTAAAACGAAAACTCCAGCAGAAATTTGGAATGGATAGAAACGAGATTTGTCGATTGTTCGAATTTTTGGTTCAACGTGCTATAACTATGTTGCGGTAGAAACACGAACAAAGTTTCAACCAAAAGCATCGAAATGCATATTTCTTGCATCGACTAGCACATATCGTCTATGGGACGTGAATAACAACAAATTGGTAATTGGACGCAATGTAACATTCGATGAGAAATCGGTATTGAATCGGTTGAATGAAAAACAGAGAAGAGATGCTGCGATTCATTTTGATCCGGAAGCCGAAGAGATTGCGGATGATACGGGTGATATGGACGGGAGTTTATCATACCACAGTGTCGATATGGATGATACTGGTGACATCGAAGATAATCTCAACAGTGCCAACTCGGATGGCATTGGTAACATCAATATCCACGGTACATTGGAGGGTACTGGTAACATCGAAGAAAATGTCAACAGTGCCAATATGGATGGCATTGGTAACAACGGTAACCAGATTTTACGTCGCAGTACAAGAGAAAAGAAAACGCCAAATAGATATGGTGAGTGGGAATGTGGTGCACATTTTGCACTGTCGGCGTAACAATTTGTCGAAGATGATCCACTATCGATTGAGGAGGTGAAAAATCATGATGATTGGCCGGAATGGAAGAAAGCAATCGAAAGTGAATAGGAATCGCTCATGAAGAACAATACTTGGACTTTATGTGATTTACCAAATGGTCGCAAACCAATATCTGGTAAGTGGTTTTTCAAACTCAAACGAAAAGCCAATGGTGAGGTTGACAAGTATAAGGCGAGATTCGTTGCAAGAGGCTTTGTACAATTACAGGGGTTTGACTTCAACGAAACGTATTCTCCTGTGGCCAACCTTGAGAATTTTGTTGGCAATTGTCAAAAATAACCCTTGAGAGAGAACAGTAAACCGTCGTTACCTAGTAGTAAATTAAACAACCAATCTTTTCGGGTCTATAATCTCGTGACAACTGATTTTATTTGCGCTTAAAATCTAACAGAAAATCATAGAAGAAAAGAAAGAGTGAAATATATATACATATGTATGTAGGTTATATATGAACGAATCAATCTAAGAATGTGTGTACATACGGAATGCGTTACGTATTTGTAAAAAGGGTAAATCATACTTCATTTAATTTTCAACATCCTCCGAGCGGCCCACCTGGATCTCCAGTGGATATGAGTTGAACTGCACGTCGAAATCTCTTGCCGTCAGCGAACCGAACTTCACAAGCTCTGATCTTATTGTCTCTTCCGGGGTAACAGGTCTCGACTACAGCTAACTTCCAGTGGATACGAGGGGAGCTGGCATCATATACCAGCACAACATCACCCAGTCGGATCTCGTTTGCAAATGTATGTGTTGAATGATGTGCGGAACGTAAGAGTTTAAGATATTCAGCTTTCCATCGCTTCCATAGAAAAGATGTAAGCTGGAACTTTGATTTCAGTTTGCTTCGAAGATCTGAAGCAAGGGCTCTCCCTTTGCTCTCGTTATCAGTTACCTTGGAGCAAGTGATAAGAAAACTATCTGGCGTCAAGGGAGCCAGATCCATTGGATCATTGCTTATGTAAGTCAGAGGTCTCATATTTACGATCCGCTCAGCTTCGGTTAGAAGCGTATAAAGCTCTTCATTGTTGATTTTTGCCTTCCAAACCGTGGCCTTGAGAACGTCCTTCACACTTTTTACCATTCTTTCCCAAAATCCACCCCACCAAGGGGCTCTTTCCACGCTAAACTTCCAATTTATTCTACGATTGCTTAGGAAGCCGAAGAAAATTTCGCTGTTGAGAGTGTCGGCCAGCAATTTTAAATCGGTTGAAGCCTTTTTAAAGGTTTTCGCGTTATCTGAGTATATGGTTGTTGGTGTGCCTCTTCTTGATATAAAACGCCGTATGGCTAGAAGGCAGCACTCCGTTGCTAAGTTAAGCACTAGCTCTAGAAGCACTGCACGCACTGCTGCACACGTAAAAATCATAATATATACCTTGCTTTGAATGTCATTGGAATGTGTATAGAGAGGTCCAGCGAAATCCACTCCCACGGTTTCAAAGGGCTTTGAAGCCTTGAGTCGATCTCTTGGTAAAAGGGCAAAGGGTTGGGATGCGGCCTTTCCCCTGAGCCTCCGACAAAGATGACATGATTCGGTGACTTTCTTGATCAATTGCCTTCCACCTGGCAACCAAAATTTCTCTCGCAGCCGCGCTTATACGGTGTTGACTCCGCCGTGTAAAGCACATTCGTGAAAATAGGCTGCTATCAGTTTGCTCAAATGACCGTGTTTAGGTAGAATGACTGGGCTTATAACATCTAGTGGCTCGTCTAGCTGGGTAAGCCGACTTCCCACACGAAGCAATCCTTGACCATCAACAAATGGATAGAGCGTCAGAAGGGTAGACGATCGCGAAATAGCTTTCCCCTTCTGTAAAGAAACGATTTCATAAGAAAACAATGTAAATTGCAAATAACTTATCTAATATATTTCTGCTTTCTTCATTTCAGCTGCTTGTAAGAACCTTGAAGTATGAATCGGTCTTCCTCTTTTGGTAGCCCAAAAAGGGTACCACTTTTTAATCAGCACGTTGACCCCTCGAGCAACGTACGCGGTGATTCTCAACAATCTCTTCCAGTTACTTATTGTTTCGAAACGCAACAGTGGTTCTGCATAGGTTTTAATTTCGGCAGCATTTTCCTTTTGAAACACAGGCAGCAACATTACAGCAGCATCATTAGCGGACAAAACACTAACAGCAGGCCAGCAGCTTTGATCTTAATTCAACCAGGATGGACCCTCCCTCCACAATGATGATGAAGAAAACTTGTCTACTGATATACCTCTTGTGAGTAAATCTGCAGGGTTTTCTTTTCCGGAACAATGACGCCAGTCGTTCGGATTTGTAAGCTGTTGTATTTCCTTAACGCAATTGAATACGTAGGGTTTCCACTTGCGAGCCTCACCTAGTGTCCAATGTAGGGTGATTTGCGAGTCAGTCCACAAAGACACTCTTTGAAATGGAATATTTGATTTCTTAAAATAAGAACAAAGTCTGGCGGCAACCAACGCAGCAGTGAGTTGTGGGGAAACGATAAAATAATAATAATAATAAAAGCATCAATTCTTAATACTTACCCAAAATACTATCAAAACGCTCAATAACATTTACCTACCATAATAGAAAGAAAACAATCATAACACTTACCCCAAAATAATATCCAAAACTCGTAATATTATCTACCTAAAATAATAGAAAAAGAAAACACCTATAATACTAACCCTAATAATACTTACCATTTAGTAATAATAAAAAAAAAAATAAATACATAATACTTACCTTGTTCATAATAAAACTCATTAATAATACTTACCATTTAGCAATAAGACAACATGCATAGATAATACTTACCCAAATAATATCAAAACGCATAATAATATGTACCTAAACTAACGCAAAAAGAAAACACTCATAATACTTCCCGAAAATAATATCAAAACAAACATAATACTTACCTTCTGCTCATAATAAAACACCCTGATAATACTTACCATTACCTATAATAAAATATACCTATATAACTTACCTGACCCACCCTACTTGCCCTTGTGCATTTAAAGAAAAGAATTTGCACAAAACATAACATAGATTACATGATCATGTCCCTTGGCAACAGATCGCATCGGCGAGCTTATCTCCACCCACAAGTGGATTTACGATAAGCCGCAAGAGTAGCCGCTAACTGATGGTGTGATCTTGTCATGTACCAACCCAACTGTACCGACTATGTACATGTACAACGGTCGAGTTGGTACATGACAAGTTCAGCTGAGCCATCAAAGTAGGTCAAACTGGACATTCAACAAATGATCTCAGTGCGAAGCGGACGCAAGGAACACGAATTTAACCTTGTCAAATAAACTTGGACAATTGTGCGTGAATCGGAAAATTGCAGTGTTGATCATTATTGGTTTGCTTTCATATTGTAAATAGTGAAGTAATTCAAAGAATTTATTTAAAGAGAAATGAAGAAAGTAAAATATAGAGAATGAAATTGTGCGTGTGAATAAAAGAAATACAAACGAAATAGAAGAATTATTTTTTTTGGAAAAATACTGAAAAAAAATGTGAGAGAAAAAAAAGAAACAAAGTAAAATATACCAGTGGTCTGTGCCTGAAAACGAAAAAAAAGGAAATTAGCAACAACAAGAGAAAAGATATATAAAAAGAAACAAAGTAAAATATATCAGTGGTCTGTGCCTGAAAACAAAAAAAAAAAGGGAAATTAGTAACAACAAAAGAAAAGATATAAATAAGTGTGGAGAAAATAAGAATAAAACCTAGAAAGAAAAAAAAAGGTTTTCGCGTTATCTGAGTATATGGTTGTTGGTGTGCCTCTTCTTGATATAAAACGCCGTATGGCTAGAAGGCAGCACTCCGTTGCTAAGTTAAGCACTAGCTCTAGAAGCACTGCACGCACTGCTGCACACGTAAAAATCATAATATATACCTTGCTTTGAATGTCATTGGAATGTGTATAGAGAGGTCCAGCGAAATCCACTCCCACGGTTTCAAAGGGCTTTGAAGCCTTGAGTCGATCTCTTGGTAAAAGGGCAAAGGGTTGGGATGCGGCCTTTCCCCTGAGCCTCCGACAAAGATGACATGATTCGGTGACTTTCTTGATCAATTGCCTTCCACCTGGCAACCAAAATTTCTCTCGCAGCCGCGCTTATACGGTGTTGACTCCGCCGTGTAAAGCACATTCGTGAAAATAGGCTGCTATCAGTTTGCTCAAATGACCGTGTTTAGGTA
This sequence comes from Melanostoma scalare, assembly GCA_949752695.1. Lineage (NCBI taxonomy): Eukaryota > Metazoa > Arthropoda > Insecta > Diptera > Syrphidae > Melanostoma > Melanostoma scalare. Next base: position 120,722,023 of record OX456986.1, on the reverse strand, counting down.
GAATGACTGGGCTTATAACATCTAGTGGCTCGTCTAGCTGGGTAAGCCGACTTCCCACACGAAGCAATCCTTGACCATCAACAAATGGATAGAGCGTCAGAAGGGTAGACGATCGCGAAATAGCTTTCCCCTTCTGTAAAGAAACGATTTCATAAGAAAACAATGTAAATTGCAAATAACTTATCTAATATATTTCTGCTTTCTTCATTTCAGCTGCTTGTAAGAACCTTGAAGTATGAATCGGTCTTCCTCTTTTGGTAGCCCAAAAAGGGTACCACTTTTTAATCAGCACGTTGACCCCTCGAGCAACGTACGCAGTGATTCTCAACAATCTCTTCCAGTTACTTATTGTTTCGAAACGCAACAGTGGTTCTGCATAGGTTTCAATTTCGGCAGCATTTTCCTTTTGAAACACAGGCAGCAACATTACAGCAGCATCATTAGCGGACAAAACACTAACAGCAGGCCAGCAGCTTTGATCTTAATTCAACCAGGATGGACCCTCCCTCCACAATGATGATGAAGAAAACTAGTCTACTGATATACCTCTTGTGAGTAAATCTGCAGGGTTTTCTTTTCCGGAACAATGACGCCAGTCGTTCGGATTTGTAAGCTGTTGTATTTCCTTAACGCAATTGAATACGTAGGGTTTCCACTTGCGAGCCTCACCTAGTGTCCAATGTAGGGTGATTTGCGAGTCAGTCCACAAAGACACTCTTTGAAATGGAATATTTGATTTCTTAAAATAAGAACAAAGTCTGGCGGCAACCAACGCAGCAGTGAGTTGTGGGGAAACGATAAAATAATAATAATAATAAAAGCATCAATTCTTAATACTTACCCAAAATACTATCAAAACGCTCAATAACATTTACCTACCATAATAGAAAGAAAACAATCATAACACTTACCCCAAAATAATATCCAAAACTCGTAATATTATCTACCTAAAATAATAGAAAAAGAAAACACCTAGAATACTAACCCTAATAATACTTACCATTTAGTAATAATAAAAAAAAAAATAAATACATAATACTTACCTTGTTCATAATAAAACTCATTAATAATACTTACCATTTAGCAATAAGACAACATGCATAATACTTACCCAAATAATATCAAAACGCATAATAATATGTACCTAAACTAACGCAAAAAGAAAACACTCATAATACTTCCCGAAAATAATATCAAAACAAACATAATACTTACCTTCTGCTCATAATAAAACACCCTGATAATACTTACCATTACCTATAATAAAATATACCTATATAACTTACCTGACCCACCCTACTTGCCCTTGTGCATTTAAAGAAAAGAATTTGCACAAAACATAACATAGATTACATGATCATGTCCCTTGGCAACAGATCGCATCGGCGAGCTTATCTCCACCCACAAGTGGATTTACGATAAGCCGCAAGAGTAGCCGCTAACTGATGGTGTGATCTTGTCATGTACCAACCCAACTGTACCGACTATATACATGTACAACGGTCGAGTTGGTACATGACAAGTTCAGCTGAGCCATCAAAGTAGGTCAAACTGGACATTCAACAAATGATCTCAGTGCGAAGCGGACGCAAGGAACACGAATTTAACCTTGTCAAATAAACTTGGACAATTGTGCGTGAATCGGAAAATTGCAGTGTTGATCATTATTGGTTTGCTTTCATATTGTAAATAGTGAAGTAATTCAAAGAATTTATTTAAAGAGAAATGAAGAAAGTAAAATATAGAGAATGAAATTGTGCGTGTGAATAAAAGAAATACAAACGAAATAGAAGAATTTTTTTTTTTGGAAAAATACTGAAAAAAAATGTGAGAGAAAAAAAAGAAACAAAGTAAAATATACCAGTGGTCTGTGCCTGAAAACGAAAAAAAAGGAAATTAGCAACAACAAGAGAAAAGATATATAAAAAGAAACAAAGTAAAATATATCAGTGGTCTGTGCCTGAAAACAAAAAAAAAAGGGAAATTAGTAACAACAAAAGAAAAGATATAAATAAGTGTGGAGAAAATAAGAATAAAACCTAGAAAGAAAAAAAAAACCTAATAAAAAAAAGGGGTGTTTAAAACTAGGACACCGGGTGTAGTTACGTGCCTAACCCATACGCCATACCTCATCATCCAATTCAACGTCATCCGCCTCTCCGCCACATCATCATCACCAACATCATCATCATCCCCAGCATCATCATCATCAACAATCATCCAAAACTACATCATCCATAAAAAAAAGGTGTCCCTTGTGTCTAAATTCCCCCCCTTGCCCCTTTACCGCGTGTGATTTAGTGTTACCCCGCTCCTACATTTATTCCTGAGTCCCGCGTATAGTTGTTTGTAAGAAAAAATTGTAAATAGTTAAATATATTAAAAAGAAGAAAAAAAAAGGGAAGATAAGCATATAAAAGGGAAGTGGCTAACAACTCTTTAGATAAGTGGCGAAATAATTTCATATGATAAATTATAAAGTAATGTCATGGTAGTGAAAATCAATAATAAGAGAATAGTATGTGTGGTTTAACTAATTTCAAATCCAAACAAAACCCAAACAAATTTTTTTTTCCTAGAATAAATTCTTTTGTAGCGGAGATCCGGGGCTTAACCAAGGTGGTGCACTACATTGGCGGCAAAACAAAAGTAAAAAGGAACTCTGAGTAAGTTTTCAATTATATATATTATTAATCGTAGTAATCAATGCACATTGCTGGATGAACCAGTAGGTGTAATATTTATTTGGATTTTTGGGTGGAAATGAAAAAGGTTGCCATCTGATCTGAGAAAAAAAGGAAAAAAAAAAATAAAGCTAGCAAATTATAAACCTTGTAAAAGAAAACAAAACCGAACTACTACCAGAAATTTTTGAATTGCTGAAAAGAAAAGAAAAGTAAAGTAGTGATCTATACACTATATAACGTTTTGAAATAGATATTTACCAAACAAACAAATTGTGAGTTGCCATAAGAAAAAATAAGGAAAATTTTTAAGGTTTAATAATCTTTGAAATAGGTAAAGGAATTATATAGACTTTTTCATGAATATTGAATTGTAGAGTTGCCAGCTGAAAAAAAAAGTAAAGGTTATTGATCTGTAAAATACTTAAAGAAATTAAATAGATATTACCTGAAAATTATACTAAGTGCCATCTGAATGGAAAAAAATGCAAAAAAAAAACGAATAAATTAACTTCTAATGAATTGTGAAAGGCTATGTAAAGTAATTAGCATAAATTACCTGAAGTTATGAGAATGTGGTTGCCACCTAGGATAATTTGAATTTTAAGTTTTTTTTTATAAAAAAATAAAAAAAAAAAGGATATATGTATGTTAGAAATTATCTGAGTGCCCTAATAAAATAATTTTATAACGATTGCAAAACCTAGCCTATAATTAAAAAAAAAAAAAAAGGAGAGGAATAATGAGAAGCTAAACGTAATAGAGCAGAGGTAAGCTGGGGGGTTACAGGACAGGGGCGGTAGGTCTTCTTTTTATGGGAGTAGGGGCTACCGCACAACTATGGAGGTAGCGGTAGCCATGGTAGTATCCCTAAGGGATACGAGGGTGGGAAAATCCTCCCAGGTCCAACTACATCTGGACCCTACCCCTACTGGACCGACACATAGTCCCAACGGACATCGGTCCCTTCAATTTTTTTTTTACGAAATTTAATGGCATGAAAATTCGTAACGACAGTCCAGTGCTGCGGCTCCAAGAACCCAACCCGCCGACGAGCTAGGCCCTAACCTTCAAGCATGCCAAAGGGGGTCGTAGCCTGGACACCCCTCTCTTTCCTACTGCCCGGATCAGCCTCACGTGCCTGTAGCCATGGGGTTGTAAGGGTGGTCTACTAGGGAAGAGAGGGGCCAAGGTCAATTTCGTTACAGGTGGCGCCCAACGTGGGGCCCGATCGTCTAGACTTTTCCATCTTTGTGGGATATAGTTTTTTTGAACGAAGCTTTTTATAATGTAGACGCAGGTAGTTTTGGTCTTGGATTCAAGCTTTCGGGAAACAGCTAATTGGTAATGATTTTTTTTCGGGTTGCTATCGTCCGGTAAATGGGAACGTAACTCTCGTTTACGCAGTTGCGTATATGCGAACGGAAAGAAAAGAGATAAAAGGAAAAGTTTGTTGGAGTGCTAAAGCCTAAGCTAGAGGTGATTTCTTCCGCTGTAGTTGTTTAGCATGTCAGTAAATAAATTTTTTGATTCACCGAAAGAGTTTGACGCTGGTCTGCAGGTTCGGCGTTAAAGCTGCGAAGTATTGCCAGCGTTAATATAACGAATCCAAGGCCGAAGCATGGCTTTGTGGATGCAGTATTTGTTTTGGTTCATTACCAAAATAGGTGCCAGTAGGGGCCCTGCCGCGAACCCTGTCCTTATCCACACATCCAGCGTGCCTCTATTTAAAAAAAAAAAACAAAACAAACAAAAAAAAAGTCATACACATATAGAATAGAACAGAATAGAGTTAAAGAAAAAGAAATCAAGTACATTTAGAAGAATTTTCGGATCTTTTGAAAATCGGAATCGGATCTTTTGAAAATTTAAAATTTTTGTTAAGCTTGCAAACCTTTAGTTTTGCAAACCAATTGGGTTTTCGACTATTAAGGTATAAAAACATAATAATGCGTGGCAGGAAGAAGGGCTACAAGCCCAATACAAGTCTGCGAGGCCGAGTCCTCAGGTCACACCTTTTCAGTGACTCTTTTGGAGACCTCGGCGAGGTGAATAATACGTCCGATTCTCCGAACAATATCAATCCGCCAGAAGAAGGAGCTGCGTCATTGTTGGCGCAAGAGGATGGTCCTAGAGGAACTCAAAGATCCCTGTCAGGGCTACCGGTTCTTACACCACGAGAACGGGAATCCCTAGGAGAAAGCGGAGAACAACTGTCAAGCTATATACAGGGAGTTGTCACCGCTGCTGTTAGTGCGAGTCGTGCCGAGGATTTCAGGTTCTTCACAGGTGAGCTGGAACGAACTAGAAGCGCTATGCGGGAAGAAATAGCGAGCATTGTTCGGGAGACGATATTGGCGACAACTCCTGAAGTAAATCGGTGTCGCGAACGAGAAAGACCAAACCTAGAAGAGAGCCAATCTGGCTTCTCCAAGCCTTCGGGTGTGCCACCACCAACTCTCCCGAGAAACTGTCTGCCTCCTCGAAATAGATCACCTCCTCGACCTCGCTCACCTCCACGTCGTAGTACAGCAGCGGATAATTCGAATGTAGATGAATTTCTGCGACAACTGCACAATTTGACCCTGAGCGATCCGGTCAACAACACTCAGTCTCAGACAAGCCAAGGATACAAGCGACAGAATTTCCACAAGTGGGGATTAAAATATGACAACCGTCAAATGTCGGTCGATGATTTTTTGTTTAGGCTGGAACGGCTAAAAATAAGCTATGGAACTACCTGGGACGAAGTGGTTCTCAACTTCCATCACTTCATTTCGGGAACGGTAGAGACCTGGTTTTGGGTCTACCTCAAAGCGAACCCTGATATAACCTGGTTGATGCTAAAGAACGCCCTTATCGAAAGATCTAGGAGCTTAGAAACCGACTCAGAGCTGTCAAGGAGATTGTATGATAGACATCAAGGCCCCGCTGAAACCTTCGAAGACTTCTACGCAGCGATACAGAAGTTGAATGGAAAGTTGAGAACTCCGAAGTCCGATGACGAAATCATCGACATTGTTAAGAACAATGTTCGAAGAGAGATGGGAACGCTACTCATCACCTTCCACACCACCTGCCTAACAGAAATGGTTCATGTCTGTCGAAAGGTTGAGAAATATCTCATGGACCGTGAAGCCGGAGCCCCGAAAACCCGATTTGGGAATATACCACCGCCGCGCAAAAGTGCCATCTCGGAACTTTCGGAGGAAACGACGGAAGGAAAACCTTTTGTGCCCGAGTTAGAGGCATTCCACTCGAGACAGGAGAGGGATACTCGCAATTACACCTGTTGGAATTGCAAGGGTAAGGGTCATTCATTCTTTGAATGCCCTAATCCGCAGAGATCTCTCTTTTGTTTCAGATGTGGTTGGGATAACACTACCTCTCCTCAATGTCCTGGATGCTCGGGAAACGAGCCCAAGAGCAGTCTGAAGACTCGGGGGAATTGCTCTATGGAGAAGAACCCGGAGTCCAAATAAAACCTACCCTTCCACCTCACACTACCTTCCCGTCCAAATCCTATCCACTTCCTTGTGAGACCTCCCCAGTCCCTCCTATTCCTGCCATAAGAGTCCTTAAACGTCCTTCCAATCCCGTGACTCCTACACCACCTAATACTTCCAAAAATCCTCTGTTACCCTTACACGAAAGGCTTCAAAATTATATGGACGTTAGAAAACGTATTTTCGGTGGTCAAAACACCATCGTATCGGCTAAAGTGTCCAAGCTGAGGAATAAGTTTGCAAAGAAAAGAGAAGCTTACAAGGCCATCGAAGCAACTACGCTATGTAGCTCAGACGACCCCCGTCCGTATGCTGAAGTCCGAATATTCGGAGAAGCGATTTTGGGCCTACTGGACAGTGGAGCCAGCATTAGTTGCTTGGGAGCGGGCGGAGCTGATTTCCTCAAAAAGCACGATCAAAGCTTCACTAAGCTTTCTACGGATGTAAAAACGGCGGATGGAAAACGACAAACGATTGTGGGAAAGATTGTAGTGGAGGTTGCCTATAAAGGGAAGACGAAAAAAATACCCCTGTATCTGGTTCCATCCCTCCAGCAGAAACTGTACTTAGGTATTGACTTCTGGAAGGAGTTTGATATCGCCCCTCATTTGATCTCAGAAATTTCCTCAGATCCTTGCTCATCCGAAGTGGATCCGAATGCTCACACACTTACTGAACAACAGACCAAACGGTTGAAAGATGCCATTAGCTTGTTTCCTTCCTCTGCTGTACAAGGCTTAGGAAAAACCGCGCTAGAGGTACATACCATTGACACAGGGGATGCTGAGCCCATTAAGCAACGTCACTACCCGGTTTCTCCAGCGGTAGAGAAACTGCTATATGAAGAATTAGATCGGATGTTAAAGCTCGGAGTTATAGAGCAAAGTAATAGTGCGTGGAGCTCTCCGGTAGTCCTCGTGCGTAAGCCCGGCAAAAATCGCCTATGCCTCGACTACCGGAAGGTTAACGCCGTAACAAAAAAGGATGCTTATCCTCTATCGCATATTAATGGACTGTTATCGCGTCTTCCGGATACACACTTCATTTCGAGTGTGGATCTGAAAGACGCCTTTTGGCAGATCCCGCTGGAGAAATCATCCCGGGAGAAGACGGCGTTTACGGTGCCTGGCATGCCTCTGTTACAGTTCACTGTCATGCCCTTTGGCCTCTGCAATGCGCCACAACGCATGGTCAGATTAATGGACAAAGTGGTACCCCACGAACTGAGAGAAAAAATCTTCCCGTACCTGGACGACTTGTTGGTAGTGTCGAGCACCTTCGAAGAGCATGTGGAGCTTTTGAAAACTTTGGCTGGTCGATTGAGGGAAGCGGGTCTCACGATGAACGTCCAGAAGTCAAAATTCTGTTACAAGGAGTTAAAATACCTAGGATACATTGTTGGAGATGGTTGCTTGAAGACGGATCCAGATAAGGTGACAGCCATTACGGATTTTCCTACACCCATTTCCGCGAAACAAGTACGGCGTTTCTTGGGAATGGCCGGATGGTGTCGTCGGTTTGTGAGAGACTTCTCCACCTTAGCCGCCCCACTTACCGATACCCTGAAGGGAGGGAAAAAGTTCGCCTTCACCGACGAAGCCATTTTGGCATTTGAAAAAATGAAAACGGCGCTTACCACGGCCCCACTCTTAGTACACCCGGACTTCTCCAAAGAGTTTTTAATTTTGTGCGATGCTTCCAATACTGGAATTGGGTGTGTGCTAAGTCAGTTGGATGAGAGCGGTAATGAACGTCCAATATACTATCACTCGCAAAAACTCAACTCGGCCCAGCGCAATTACAATGTGACCGAGCGTGAGTGCCTAGCTGCAGTCATGGGAGTCCAGAAGTTTCGAGCGTACGTCGAAGGTCATGCGTTTAAGATTGTGACCGATCATTCTAGTTTGAAGTGGTTGATGAGCCAGCGAGATCTGTGTGGCCGATTGGCGCGGTGGAGTTTGAAGCTTCAGGGGTTCGACTTCACCATAGAGCATCGCAAAGGAACTCTGAATGTTGTACCCGATGCTCTTTCGCGAGTGCATGGAGTAGACGCCTTGAGTTGCGATGTCTCGTTGGTGATGAAGCCCGGAGATGTACTACATATTAATCTTGAGGACCCTAGTTTTAAATCTACGGATTACCTCAAGCTTATTGATAGCATCCGAGAACAAAAAGAAAAGCTACCAGACCTTCAAGTGTCGGAAAATTTCGTCTACAAGAAGGTCTCTCATTGCACAGGAAATCCTGTAGAGGATGACCAGATTTGGAAGCTTTGGGTTCCCCAACCGCTAACTGATCACCTGATCGCTCTCGCTCATCAGCCTCCTCGAGCTTCCCATGGTGGGATCGCAAAGACTCTGTACCGGCTTCAGCAACAATTCTTCTGGCCTAACATGGCAGCACAGGTAAAGACGTTTATTGGTAGGTGTGACATCTGCAAGGCTTCGAAGGCTCCGAATGCAACCCTGAGGCCTCCGATGGGAAAAGCATTTTTGGCTGAGAGACCTTTCCAGATGTTATACATTGATTTCCTGGGGCCCTACCCGCGCTCGAGAGACGGGAATACACATATTGTGATTGCGTTGGACCAGCTGACGAAATTTGTAGTCATCAAACCACTGAAGAAAGCCACGACTGACACTGTCCTTCGGTTTCTGCACGAGCAAATCTTTTGCGTTTTCGGAGTGCCGGAGACCATTCTCTCGGACAACGGCAAACAATTTGTCAGTCGTGAGTTTGAGAAGTGCCTGGCGCAGTATGGAGTAGGACACGTCAAAACCGCCTTTTATTCACCGCAAGCAAATGCCAGTGAGAGGGTCAACAGATCTATATTGGCAGCCATAAGATCGTACATTGACCCCGATCAAAGAAACTGGGACAGCCATCTACAATCGATAGCTAGTGCACTCCGCACAACTATACACTCGGCCATCACCATGTCTCCCTACGAAGCATTATTTGGGCAAAAGTGTGTGGAGCATGGTGCAGACTATAAACTGCTTCGGAAGTTGGACGGACTGAATAATGCGAACGTGGAACTAATCTCAAAGGCAGCCCAAATGAACATCGTACACTCGCACATAATAAACTCATTGGCAAAGGCGCATGCCCAGTATGAAAATACGTATAACCTAAGAAGCAAAAATGTCAAGTTTTCAGTAGGTGATATCGTTTTCCGGAGGAACTTCACCTTAAGCGACGCGTCGAAGAGGTACTGCGCAAAATTGGGTCCGAAATTCGTCCAGATGAGAGTTCGCAAGGTCATAGGGAATAATTTGTATGAACTCGAAGACCTCAATGGCCAGAAAGCGGGAGTGTATCACTGCAAGGACTTAAAGAAATAAGAATACATCGTTTCTTTTCTCTTCTCCTTGTCAAGTCGGCAGGCCTTGTTGAAAGGACAAGTTTTGTGGGGAAACGATAAAATAATAATAATAATAAAAGCATCAATTCTTAATACTTACCCAAAATACTATCAAAACGCTCAATAACATTTACCTACCATAATAGAAAGAAAACAATCATAACACTTACCCCAAAATAATATCCAAAACTCGTAATATTATCTACCTAAAATAATAGAAAAAGAAAACACCTATAATACTAACCCTAATAATACTTACCATTTAGTAATAATAAAAAAAAAATAAATACATAATACTTACCTTGTTCATAATAAAACTCATTAATAATACTTACCATTTAGCAATAAGACAACATGCATAATACTTACCCAAATAATATCAAAACGCATAATAATATGTACCTAAACTAACGCAAAAAGAAAACACTCATAATACTTCCCGAAAATAATATCAAAACAAACATAATACTTACCTTCTGCTCATAATAAAACACCCTGATAATACTTACCATTACCTATAATAAAATATACCTATATAACTTACCTGACCCACCCTACTTGCCCTTGTGCATTTAAAGAAAAGAATTTGCACAAAACATAACATAGATTACATGATCATGTCCCTTGGCAACAGATCGCATCGGCGAGCTTATCTCCACCCACAAGTGGATTTACGATAAGCCGCAAGAGTAGCCGCTAACTGATGGTGTGATCTTGTCATGTACCAACCCAACTGTACCGACTATGTACATGTACAACGGTCGAGTTGGTACATGACAAGTTCAGCTGAGCCATCAAAGTAGGTCAAACTGGACATTCAACTAATGATCTCAGTGCGAAGCGGACGCAAGGAACACGAATTTAACCTTGTCAAATAAACTTGGACAATTGTGCGTGAATCGGAAAATTGCAGTGTTGATCATTATTGGTTTGCTTTCATATTGTAAATATTGAAGTAATTCAAAGAATTTATTTAAAGAGAAATGAAGAAAGTAAAATATAGAGAATGAAATTGTGCGTGTGAATAAAAGAAATACAAACGAAATAGAAGAATTATTTTTTTTGGAAAAATACTGAAAAAAAATGTGAGAGAAAAAAAAGAAACAAAGTAAAATATACCAGTGGTCTGTGCCTGAAAACGAAAAAAAAGGAAATTAGCAACAATAAGAGAAAAGATATATAAAAAGAAACAAAGTAAAATATATCAGTGGTCTGTGCCTGAAAACAAAAAAAAAAAAGGGAAATTAGTAACAACAAAAGAAAAGATATAAATAAGTGTGGAGAAAATAAGAATAAAACCTAGAAAGAAAAAAAAAAACCTAATAAAAAAAAGGGGTGTTTAAAACTAGGACACCGGGTGTAGTTACGTGCCTAACCCATACGCCATACCTCATCATCCAATTCAACGTCATCCGCCTCTCCGCCACATCATCATCACCAACATCATCATCATCCCCAGCATCATCATCATCAACAATCATCCAAAACTACATCATCCATAAAAAAAAGGTGTCCCTTGTGTCTAAATTCCCCCCCTTGCCCCTTTACCGCGTGTGATTTAGTGTTACCCCGCTCCTACATTTATTCCTGAGTCCCGCGTATAGTTGTTTGTAAGAAAAAATTGTAAATAGTTAAATATATTAAAAAGAAGAAAAAAAAAGGGAAGATAAGCATATAAAAGGGAAGTGGCTAACAACTCTTTAGATAAGTGGCGAAATAATTTCATATGATAAATTATAAAGTAATGTCATGGTAGTGAAAATCAATAATAAGAGAATTGTATGTGTGGTTTAACTAATTTCAAATCCAAACAAAACCCAAACAAATTTTTTTTTCCTAGAATAAATTCTTTTGTAGCGGAGATCCGGGGCTTAACCAAGGTGGTGCACTACATTGGCGGCAAAACAAAAGTAAAAAGGAACTCTGAGTAAGTTTTCAATTATATATATTATTAATCGTAGTAATCAATGCACATTGCTGGATGAACCAGTAGGTGTAATATTTATTTGGATTTTTGGGTGGAAATGAAAAAGGTTGCCATCTGATCTGAGAAAAAAATGAAAAAAAAAAAATAAAGCTAGCAAATTATAAACCTTGTAAAAGAAAACAAAACCGAACTACTACCAGAAATTTTTGAATTGCTGAAAAGAAAAGAAAAGTAAAGTAGTGATCTATACACTATATAACGTTTTGAAATAGATATTTACCAAACAAACAAATTGTGAGTTGCCATAAGAAAAAATAAGGAAAATTTTTAAGGTTTAATAATCTTTGAAATAGGTAAAGGAATTATATAGACTTTTTCATGAATATTGAATTGTAGAGTTGCCAGCTGAAAAAAAAAGTAAAGGTTATTGATCTGTAAAATACTTAAAGAAATTAAATAGATATTACCTGAAAATTATACTAAGTGCCATCTGAATGGAAAAAAATGCAAAAAAAAAACGAATAAATTAACTTCTAATGAATTGTGAAAGGCTATGTAAAGTAATTAGCATAAATTACCTGAAGTTATGAGAATGTGGTTGCCACCTAGGATAATTTGAATTTTAAGTTTTTTTTTATAAAAAAATAAAAAAAAAAAGGATATATGTATGTTAGAAATTATCTGAGTGCCCTAATAAAATAATTTTATAACGATTGCAAAACCTAGCCTATAATTTAAAAAAAAAAAAAAGGAGAGGAATAATGAGAAGCTAAACGTAATAGAGCAGAGGTAAGCTGGGGGGTTACAGGACAGGGGCGGTAGGTCTTCTTTTTATGGGAGTAGGGGCTACCGCACAACTATGGAGGTAGCGGTAGCCATGGTAGTATCCCTAAGGGATACGAGGGTGGGAAAATCCTCCCAGGTCCAACTACATCTGGACCCTACCCCTACTGGACCGACACATAGTCCCAACGGACATCGGTCCCTTCAATTTTTTTTTTACGAAATTTAATGGCATGAAAATTCGTAACGACAGTCCAGTGCTGCGGCTCCAAGAACCCAACCCGCCGACGAGCTAGGCCCTAACCTTCAAGCATGCCAAAGGGGGTCGTAGCCTGGACACCCCTCTCTTTCCTGCTGCCCGGATCAGCCTCATGTGCCTGTAGCCATGGGGTTGTAAGGGTGGTCTACTAGGGAAGAGAGGGGCCAAGGTCAATTTCGTTACAGAGTTCTAGCTTTGGTAATGTTAGATCATCTGTTTTCTTTTCATTGAGTGGTGCAACACGGGCCTTGGCACATACAAACTGGACATTAGTTTCAAGGTTGGCATTCTGGAGTCTTAAGAATGCGACAGCCCCAAAGGCTTTCTGACTGGCATCGGAAAATATGTGCATTTCAATGGATGTCAATTCAGCTTTAATCCCAAGCCACCTAGGCATTGAAATTTCGGGAACTAGTCTGAAGTCCTTGAAACAGGTTGCGTATTTTTGGCTAGCTTCTGCATCTAAGGGCTTGTCCCAATTGACTTTATTTCTCCACAAAGCCTGAAATAAAATTTTAAGCTTGATTACAATAGGGCTTATGAATCCTAATGGATCGAACACTCTTGCTATAATCTTTAATAAATTACGCTTCGTAGGCAGCACCAACGTTTCCAAAAAATCCAAACTGAAATTTGACATCAATTCATCTCTACTAACGTTCCATAACACGCCCAAAACTGGTTGAACTAATCCATCGGTCGCCTCAAGAGAATTTTGTATGTCAGGGTTATTGCAACGTCATTTTCTAAGATTCATATATGCTCGCTTGAACACTTCTGTCGCCTCTTTACAAAATTTCTCTGCATCACTTTGCCTATCTACGCTTGAAACAAGATCATCCATATAAAACGACTTACTCAGAATGCTACACGTGTCTGGACACTCTTTTGCTTGGGTGCTAATGTGAAGAGCCATCGTCGCTGATAACAAAAACGGACTAGAAGACACCCCAAATGTAACGCGAGTCATTCGGTACTCTGCTTCGGATGCGAAGTTTGTAGTTCCATCGTCGTTCTGAGAATACCAGATAAAACGGTGGCTGTCCCTTTCCTTCTCTGCTAGTACGATTTGAAGAAATGCTTTTTCAATATCAGCCACCAATCCTATTTCACCGGTACGGAAATTCAACAGAATTTGTAGCATGTCTGGAAGTAAATTTCGTCCATAAACATTCATTCAACGATAATTTACCTGGTAAATGGGACGAGGCATCAAATACAATTCGAATCTTCGTTGTTGCCTTTTCTGGGCGATATACGGCGCAGTGGGGCATGTAATACACGTTCTTAGCTGCTTGACTACTAGTAACCACTCTCTCCGGGTGTTCAATCTTGCCCGAGCCATTTCTTTATTATTTTATAAAAGTTCATTTATAGTTTTCCAGGGCAGCTTTGCTTCGTACCTTGTCTCTGTTTTCCGGATACATTTTTCTTGAAGTTCTTTAGTGAACTCGTTCATTTCAACTTCATCGCTTCGTATCCCTAAGCTTTCCAAGTTCCACATTAATTCGAGGGATGTCGAGCTGAAAAGAGTTGAAACGTTTTCATTAGAGACTATTTCACCTGTGTCGCAAGGACCCTGAAGCGTCCACCCAAAGGCCGTGTCTACTGCTGTCAAAAGGCTTGTTATTCGGTGATATTTTCCAGTTACTACCTGCCAATAGTTATCCGCTCCGACTAGGACACTTATACCTTCTTCTTGCTCAAATCCACAAGAATTTGAATCAGCCAAGCAGAAGCCGTCTAACGAGGGACTATTACTCACCGGAGCAACCAAGACGTCTAAGCAGATCTCTGGAACAACAACAGCAGACACTTCCACAGACCTTTCGCTGAACTGACTTTTTAAAATAATTTTCACTATTTTCATACGTTGTGCACAGGAATGCTCTTTTTGGCCGAAAGGAATAATTGATAAATTGACGAACCCGTTTGTTGGCAGATTGAGTTTGCTTGCAACCGCTTCTTTAATAAACGTGCGTTGGCTGCCACCATCTGTAATCAGTCGAACAAAGAACTTGTTGGTAGCCGCGAACGCATTATTTCCGGATACCAGACATCTCGCGGTTTGCAAAAACACTAAAGACTTTTTATTACTTCTCGCAATATTTGGCACAGACAAATGTAAAACTGGATTGAGCATGGAAATAGAAGTCAAATTTTCTTTGGGTTTAGTTTGCTCTTCAGTGACAGATGGTGATTTGTTTGTATTACACAACGAAGAAAAATTACTACGTCTGCACCTTTTGCAATACAAACCTCTCGCTCTACAAAATTTCGCCGTATGACCTTTCATAATGCATCGAAAACACCTGCCATCTTCTTTCAACATACGTTTTTTATCTGCTTTGCTTAACGAGCTGTTGCACTCCTTCGCTGCATGCTCAGCAGATTTGCAAAACAAGCATGGTATATCGGTTTGCGTCGACGCGAAAAGGCCAGCTGCTGTCGATGGAAATGCATGATGTGCGCTCACTCGTGATGTAGATTTATTAACTCCTGCTCGTTCTATAGACTCTACTTCTTGCTTAAGGAATCTCAAAATGTTTTTAACTTGTTTGTCTCCATCGAAAGAAAGAGTAGAACCGGTATCGGAAGCCGAATCATTGGCATCTTCCTTTTTTGACAAACTCTCTTTCTGTATTCGGTGGTAGTCTATTCGAAGCTCGTTTGGCATGCATTTCAAAAGAACGGTTTTAAGCATTATGTAGTAGTGAGAAGAGGGAACACCTAAAGCTGTCAGTGAGCGACTGCAAGCAATTACTGTGTTGTACAGATTTCTTAGTCCCGTTGCGAACGTTTTTATATGCACCGTTGGTCGGTGGTTGGTGGTCACCAGAAAACTTTTTTAGCTCTAATTTGGGAAGCTTCGTGCCATGTGCTTTCGACGTTGAAGGTTGACGTGGACCACTAACATCATTTTGGTAGGGACTGATTTGAGCCTGTACTTTCGCCAAGCGAACTTGTAACCTCGCCATCATTCCTACAGCCGAGTCTTCATATTCGGCTATCTTCTCTGGTTTAGAGTCTTCTATGCTTCTAATCTGAATATCACTGTTGATAGCTCGAAGATTTTCATTCGCTGTCGTGAGACGTTGAAGGTACGATGCAAGATCTTCTTCGATGCTGTCCAATTTAGACACGTCCTCCAAATCTCTTATTTTTGTTGTTTTTAAATATTCCGTAGCTTCGTTTACTATTTTGGTTATTTGACTGCGGTAACCGGCGCGCGCTTGCAGCTCCATTTTATCGATCTTTGAATTAATTTCTTTTTTTCTTATATCGCGGGCGTAATGCAAGAGTTATCACGTAATAAAATTTAAACTAGGCAATGTTCCCGGGTTTCGGCACCATGTCAAAAATAACCCTTGAGAGAGAACAGTAAACCGTCGTTACCTAGTAGTAAATTAAACAACCGATCTTTTCGGGTCTATAATCTCGTGACAACTGATTTTATTTGCGCTTAAAATCTAACAGAAAATCATAGAAGAAAAGAAAGAGTGAAATATATATACATATGTATGTAGGTTATATATGAACGAATCAATCTAAGAATGTGTGTACATACGGAATGCGTTACGTATTTATTAAAAAGGGTAAATCATACTTCATTTAATTTTCAACAGCGATTGCGTTTCGATTCGACATGCACATACATCAAATGGATGTTAAGGGCGCTTTTCTCAATGGTGAATTGAAAGAGGAAATATTCATGACACAACCAGAAGGTTTCGCGAGGGGCAACAAAGTATGCAAGCTCAACAAAGCAATGAATGCCCTTAAGCAGGCGTCGAGAATGTGGAATGAGAAATTTCATCATTTCGTTTCACGCATCGGTTTCAAGCGTTGTGCTTCGGACTATTGTCTGTATACGAAATTCGAAAACGGAATTCGTTGCTTCACTCTTCTGTATGTCGATGACTTGCTCATTGTTTGTGAATAACTACAGATGTTGAATATTGTCAAAGGGCTACTTGCGAAACAATTCGAAATGACGGATATCGGTAAGGCTGATACATTCCTTGGTATGCATATTTCACATGATCGCAAAAGGGGAATCATTCATCTGTCTCAATCGCATTATTTGAAGAATGTTATTCGAAAATTTGGAATGACAGAATGTAAGCCAATATCAACACCGGTCGAAAAGGGGCTAGACTTGCCAGCTGAAAAAGGAATCTTGGATTCAACTGTACCGTATCGTGAATTAATTGGATGTTTGACATACGCTACATTGACTACGCGGCCGGATTTGTGTGCGGCTACAAATTACTTCAGTCGTTTCCAGAGCTGCTTAACAGGGGAACACTTTACACATGCGAAACGCATCCTTCGCTACTTACAAGCTACAGGCGATTTGAAGCTTGAATATCGTAAAGACAAAAAGGCCGACATTTTGGTTGGCTACGCCGATTCAGATTGGGCGGGAGACAAAAACGACTTAAATTTTGCTTCCGGGTATGTCTTCAAGTTATTTGGTAAAACTATCAGCTGGAAAACTCACAAACACGAAACGAAGCGTCTGATAATTCTTCTAGTTCATTGAAAAAATAATTGCCTAGAAATTTTTTCCTAATATGGCAGAGTGCTGGGCATTGACAAAGGAAGTGAGTTGTATCCTCGTGTTCATCTTCGTCATTGCATCCTCTACATAGGTCATCGGTGCAAAGACCCATTTTCTTTTTGTGATAACCTAGTAGGTTATGTCCAGTTGTGATACTGATAAGCATTCGAAATGAAGGTCTATTCAATGATAGCAGCTTTTCCTTCCTATTATATTTCGGCCATATTTTCCTGGAAGTAACACAGGAATCTAGGCATACCCATCTTACATTGGATTTTTGCATTATTTTGTTACCAATTATCTGTTTAATTTCACAGGGTTGAATCCTGATTGATTGATCAATGAGAGAAGGGTCAAGTGTTCATCCTTTTCTCGCTAGTTCGTCCGCTTTTTCGTTTCCCGGTATACCACTATGAGCAGGAGCCCAGCAGAGTCTAACGTTATGCTGCGTGCCAAGAACCCTTAGCTCTTCACGACAGCGAGAAACAAGCTTTGATTTGATAAGAGTGGCAGAAATCGCTTTTATTGCTGCTTGGCTATCAATGAAAAAAGTGATATCAGCATGTGATAGCGCCATCATGGACACCTGTTCTGAAGCGTGTGAAACTGCCAAGATCTCGGCTTGGAAGACGCTGCTGTGATTTGGAAGTCTGAATGAACTTGCTAGGTTTAGGCTTTCTGAAAAGAAACCTGCCCCTGTTCCAACTTCCATTTTAGAACCGTCGGTATAGATTGCTATAGACGTTTCGTAAGGTGTTTCATTCTCCCAATCTTGTCTATTGGGGAAGCCAGTTGTGAAGGATTTTTTAAAGTCCAAGTACGGAGTTTTGTAATCCGTGCAGATATTGTTATCTGCGTATCTTGATAAAATCTGTGCGTGTCCTATTTGGCTGGTTTTCCAGACATTACATTGGTTTAGTCTAAGTGCACTATTTGCTGCCGCTTCTTGAACGTAGAGATCAAGAGGTGTGAGGTTGAGGATTACTTCCAAACTCGCGGTCGGTGTAGTTCTCATTGCACCAGTTACGCAAATACAGGCAGATCTTTGAACTTTGGTTAGGGTTTTTAAATGCGTGGATTTTTCCAACGCCTTCCACCAGACCAAATTGCCATAAGATAGGATAGGTCTAACAATGGCAGTATACATCCACAGGATGATCTTGGGATTTGGTCCCCAGTTTTTGCCAAAAATCCTGTTGCACGAATACAGTGCTATCATAGATTTTTTATATCTTTCTTGTATATTGGGACTCCAATTTAGTTTTTTGTCTAAGATCACACCCAGGTATCTGGCTTGATCAGAGATTTTAAGAGGGGTCCCATTTAGTCTTGGTAACTCGAAAGTAGGTATTTTTCTTCTATTTGTAAAGAGTACCAGCTCTGTTTTGAGGGGGTTCACTGCAAGGCCGCACCTTTTTGTCCAAGCGCTTACCTTGGTTAGTGTATAGTTCAATTGTGCGCTAATAGTGGAAGGGAATTTCTTTGTTGCCAGAAGAGCTAGATCATCGGCATAGGCGACCACTTTAACGCCATCATGTTTGAGAGCTACGAGGATCTCATTCATGACCAGGATCCAGAGCACTGGTGAGAGGATACCTCCTTGTGGGGTTCCCCTTGACACACACTTTTTCAAGTTTGCACCTCCCAGTTCACTGTGGATCTGACGTTTTGTTAGCATATTCATGATCCAATTTGTAATTGTTTCTTCAACTTCTAGATCATTTAGGGCCTTCTTAATTGCACTGTTTTGTACATTGTTGAAAGCTCCTTCAATAACCAGGAAGGCTGCCAGAGTGTATTCCTTATCTTGCAGCGTTTTTTCTATGGTTCTTACTACACAGTGAAGTGCTGTTTCCACACTTCTTCCTTTTGTGTAAGCATGTTGAAAGGTCGATATTACTTCCGGTTTTATAAGGCTACGGATGTGTAAATCAAGCAACCTTTCAAAAGTTTTCAGTATAAAGGAGGTCAGACTTATAGGTCTGAAGTCTTTTGCTTCTATATGGCTGGGTTTGCCGGCTTTCGGTATGAAAACGACTTTAACTTCCCGCCATATTTTGGGAATGTAGCCCCATATGAGGCTATTTTCAAAAATGTTCTTGAGATGTGGGATGACTTTCCTGCTGCTTTTTTGCAGCATCATAGGGAAAATGCCATCGGGACCCGGAGATTTAAAAGGTGAAAAGGAGTTGATAGCCCATTCCAACTTCTCTTCCGTTGCGATATCTGCCGGGATTTCGTGTCTAGAAAACCTAGTGTTTTCTATTTCACTGTTCTCTATAGGGCTGCATCCAGGGAAGTGCGAATCGAACAGATGTTCAAGACTCTCGACTGGGGATTCAGTCCAGTGGTTATCCGGTTTTCTCAGAAAACCAAGTGGTATGGTCTCCTTGGAGAGGATTTTAGTAGTCTGTAGTCTGGCCGATTTGTTCGTACACTCAATTTCACTGCAAAAATTTCTCCATGAGCAGCGTTTCGCTCGTTGAGTTTCATTTTTGAATTTCCTTTGGCTGGATTTGTAATGTTTCCAGTCATTTTCGGAGCCGGTCCGTTTGGCAGCATTGAAAAGTCTTCTATTTTCTTTCCTAATGCTGCTCAGCTCGTTATTCCACCAAATTGGTTTTTTGTTCTTTTTACCGTTGTGATCAGAGGACAGCTTTTATCCGGGGCATTTCTCAGAATCCCTGTGAGCTCTGCAGTCAAATTATCAAGGCTTTGCGGTTCAAGGTTCCTATTAGTATTAAGGGAATCTATGTTATCGTCTACCTCCCTACTAAAGGTAGCCCAATCTGTACGTCTATTATTACGAAATGGTTTGATTGGGCGATCTGTAGTGGGAATGATAATGTTTATCAGACGATGGTCTGAGAAAGAGATTTGTTCTAGTAGTTTCCACTGCTCTACTGGACAAGTGTCCGAGTTATTTGTGAGGGTAATGTCAAGTACTTCTTTACGGTTTTTTGTAACAAAGGTAGGTGAAACCAAAAGATTGTTTCTTAAAATAAATTCAAATAAGAGTTCCCCCCTAGAATTCGTGTCGGTGCTTCCCCATTGCACATGGTGTGCGTTGGCGTCGCAGCCCATAATAATATCTAGTCTACTCTTACTTGTGTATTCTACCAGTTGGTAAGTGATATCCGCTGGTGGTCCTTCAATTCCATCATGTGGCATGTAGATGGAAGCCAAAATTAGTGATGGGAGTCCTACGCGTTCCATCTTTACTGCGGTCTGGTCTATTGTGCTATAAGTAGTTAGAAGAAAAAGATTTAACTGTTTTCTAGCTACTATGCATGTTCTATGGTTACTGTCTGGGCTGACAAAATTGGATTTGTACAGCGTGAGTTCTTTGGAGTGTAGGCCCTTAATTTTTCCTCTCGCGACCCAAGGTTCTTGAATAAGGGCTACATCAATTAGTCTACTCTCCATGAGGTAGACCAGGTTGGCGGAGGCAACTTTACTATGTTGGAGATTGATTTGTATTAACTCCAAGTGGTACCCGTGGTGTGATGGATAGCATGTCCGCCTGTTAATATAGGGGTTCGAGTTCGAATCCCACCAGAGGCAAAAATGTTTTTTCTACGGGTATCGCCTTTCGCGAGGAATTGCCAAGTCCTCCGTTAGTATTCATTGCCACGAAAAGAGCTTTCTCGATAAGCCGTTCGGAACCGGCAGAAAATTGTAGATCCCCTCCATTCCCTAACACGGGATGGTTGTGAGAAGTGCGCTAGGCCCAGGGGCTCCTCGCTCTGTTGCGCCACCCTATTTATTTTATTTTTTTAACTCCAATTCC
Source organism: Melanostoma scalare (assembly GCA_949752695.1). Taxonomy (NCBI): domain Eukaryota; kingdom Metazoa; phylum Arthropoda; class Insecta; order Diptera; family Syrphidae; genus Melanostoma; species Melanostoma scalare. The sequence goes on along the minus strand of OX456986.1, from coordinate 120,701,146 downwards.
ATTGCATATTTTGTTTTTTATACAACGCCTTACTAACTTGTTTTTTGATTCTAGCTATCAGCCTGAGTTTGCATCGGGTAATGCAGACGCGAACTTTGAAGCTGACTCTTCTTAGAAGTTTTATGGAGTTGTGTGTCAACCTCACAATCACTTCAGTGCCTGTCTCCGTCTTCTTCACCTTCACGACCTTCCATTGGTCGCTCAAAAGTTCGGCATTCAGAGAAAGGATGTACCTTTCCAGCCGATCGCGGGGAATAGCGGGGCCTCTGACCAGCAGTTTACCTATTGGTCGGTTTATGTCCTTGATCTCAGTGGCAGTCACGAGCCGTAACTCAGCATTCTGCCAGGGAGCTGCCGTCTTCTTTACGAACTCCTGGAGCCATTGAAGGGTCCATTCATTCTCGCAGTTCATTACTTTGAAACCATGGACGGTAGTGAGGTCCCCGAAGAGTGGCGGTTGCCTACTCTTAACGATCGCCTCATTTACCTCTTCCAGGATCCTTAGTTCCAGTAACTGCCATTCGTCTTCACTCAGTTTGCGGTCGGGTTTTCCAAAGTCGGCTATAGCGACTAGGTGACCCTTTGCAGCAGGGACTGAGGAGGTCTTCATCCTCTTTGGTAGTCTGTTGGGTGAGGAGTTGTTCGGGGAGGAGCTGGCATTCCTTACTCTTTTTGAGCAGTTCGGCATATCAGTTTCGATAAGGGGCAGAGAGGCCGCCTCACCAGTTCCGGTATTTGTTCCGCAGCCAGCTTTTTATTGTCTGTCGGGTCTTGTCCAGATCGTTTTGTTATGTCAGTTGGTGTCATTGTCCGTAGTCTTTGTTCGGACCTCATCAGAGCCTTCCTCGCCTTTCCCGTTAAGGAGTCGGGGTTCTTTTTCGATAGGCATCTGACTGTCCTTACCGCGTTGCGTTGTTGTCTCAGTTGAAGTTCGTCTTTGCTGAGGACCCTTGCTCGTCGTTGTCTTGTATTTCTGTCGATGACAGTTGCCAGACTGTCCGTCGTTTTGTTGTGTGACGGATTTTCAGGGTTGGATTCCTCAGTCATATTCAGGTCTTACGGAGGGCTATGGCCTTCTACACTACCATCAAGTTTCTGTTCTTCCTTCCCCTTAGCAGCGGCTTCATTTCCCATTTCTGGGTGAGAAGCACTGCTGTGCTTCCGTACTCTAGGGTCTGTCTGTTCGTCCTTCGTATTATGTCCTGTGTTCGTAGTCCCTACACCAGCCGTCGATGGGGTTGGCCTTTTCTTTGGCTGAATTTTATCAGTGTACGGAGCAGGCGGACCCATCGAAGTCTTTACACTCTGACTAAGAGGGGAGAGAGGGTTCGGTGCTGGATTAGCAATTGGCCCATCCTTTCCCAAGCCTTCCCTTTCCACCAAGGTTCGTGTGCTGTGTGGTTTGTTTTGGTCGGTCTTGTCAGTTTTTGCAGTTGTACCTTGCAGGGGGCTTGGAGCTAGACTAGCAGTGGGCCGGTATTTTTCCAAGTTCTCCCTGTCTAGAAAGGCTCGTGCGTTATGTAGTCGTTTCCGTTCTAAGTCAGTCATTTCGTTCCAGTCCACTTTCCCCAGCCTTTTAACCGTGCGTTTGCAGTTGGAGATTTTACTCCGCCTGGACATGCACGATACTTTGGAGATATCGGAGTCTGCCATAGAGCTAGCATCACTGATATCATCGACAATGATGGCTTCGCCACTGGCTCCATCTTCCATACCTAAGCTGGAGAAAGGGTCGAGTAGGAGGTTTTCCTTTTCCTCAGTCATCTTCGTAACATTGTTGTTGTTCTTTGAGTTGTTCATTTTAAATTCGTTAATTTCTTTTTTATTACTTGAGTTAGCTTTGTTGGATCTGTAAGAAAAAAGAAAAAGAAAAAAAAAAGAAAAAGAAAAAAGAAAAAGATCCAAAATTATAAGTAAAATCGTCACACAAACCAAGCAAAAAATGAAATGAGAAAAGTCAGTCACTGGCGACTTCTCCTTCCGATATTGAGATCGTAAGGCAAAGCCCAAGCCAGCAGCCGTGACATCTGCTGACACTTTAGCGTATATCCCCGCTATTTTTTTAATATCTTTATGTGTCCTTTTCATAATTTTCATAGGGGTGGGTCTCACTTAGTTTGCCCAGAACCCTAGCTGGTAGCTGATTTTCCACTCAGGAGCATCCAACCGTAGCCATCCTGCTTTAGGTTCTAGCGTAAGCCTCCTCACCACGGCAAGGTGGAGACCAGTTGAGGAGGAAATAGCTGATTGGTGAATTGGGAATTGAAATCAAACATGAGATTACCATTCATGAAGATAACCAATCAACAATCAATGCGGCTCAGGAGCCAAGAAACCATAAACTTATGAAACATGTCGCGGTTAGGTTTCATTATGTTCGTGACACCATAAGCAAGAAAATCATTCAATTGAAATATATTCCAACGGGCGAACAAATTGCGGACATTATGACTGGACTTGGAAGAATTCAATTTGTTAAATTACGCTGTGATTTAAATTTAGTTTGATTTGGTTACATGAACTCTTTCGTTAGAAGAAATTAATTCTTAGATTTTGTTTGCCAAAAATTATTTAACGTAAATTTTATATTTCATTATTAAAATTGTGGAGAGGTGTTAAATGAACAATTTGAATAATGGTTGGTAACCATGCTTGCAGCCAATTCTATGTTTTACAAGAGTGACAGCTCTTGTATGCTGTATTATTATTCCGATCTAGAACTTTCATGAGTCAACATCATTTTATATCAAGAACATTCATTTTAAAATAAATAAACACTTTTCTTTGTTACAAATAAATTCATTCAAAAGTATACATATATAAGTAATACGTATACAATATATACCATCTCATTTTATTAATACCTTCGCGACATATATTGGATAGCTAATTTACGCACATCAATGCGTAAACTTATTCATAAATGCGTTCCTTGTACCCGAGAGAAATTGGTACTCGCAGCTTTACGTTTGAAGACCTCTACACTGTCTTTGTTCGCATAGAGGCTTGCCTCAATTCCCGACCTCTATGTGCTTTAAATGACCCCAGAGCCCTTACACCAGGCCATTTTATTGCTGGCTGCCAAATAATTCGTCCTCTGGGTCCAGACATCAAGGAGGCAGCATCCCATCGCCTAGATAGTTGGGACAAAATTCATCAATTGGAACAAAATGTTTGGAGCAGATGGTCCCAAGACTATTTGAGTGAGCTACGTACGCAGTACGAAATGGAAACAGCCCAAGCGCAATTTGAAGTCGGCGATCTCGTTTTTCTCAAGGAAGATAATCAACCATCAGGCATTTGGAAACGGGCCCGCATCACAAAGGTGTATCCCGACAAAAACGGACGAGTACGGAGTGCTCGCATTCGTTTCAACGGCCGGATGTTTGACCGACCGGTCACCAAACTATGTAGTATGAAGAAGAACAAGTTACGAAGAACAGAACGTAGTCGCTTATGTGGTAACCGACGTCAAGAGACGCCTGCAGATACGTTTACCCCTATTGCGATTGGAGAGTCGAACGAAAAAACGTGTGAGTGTGAGAAATCGGTATCACGGTTAACGAACTCACACCCTTTGATTCGACTAAAATGTCAAATGACTTTCGAAGTGTGATCTCACCCTATTGTGGTTATCGAACGTTCGTAAAGTTGAATGCCATTCATGTTATTTTTTGTCGAACTACAAGCATAACGTGAAAAGAAGTCGAACGATAAGGAGTTAACTACTTTTTGGACTAGCAAAATTCTGTAGTGCCACCTCATTTAATTATATTTATTTAATGGAGAAAGATTAGTAATCAAAATTTTTTGCGAGAAAAATCATATAGGCATAAATGTATTCGGCCTTATGGAGTTTTCCGTCGCTTCCGAATGGAATGTTGTCTTTTTTCATACAAATTGTATAATTTATTTTGAGAAATTCTTTCGAACAAAAGATCGGTTTACTCGCTCTTATTGCAATAGGGGTTTTGTTAAGAATGCCAGTAAAATGAGTTAGCTTTAAGTGCCACAATTGATATTTTAGTAAAATAACTTTCAAAATAAGAATAAAGTAAAGGCTGGATTTGAATTTGTATTTAACATAAATCGTCGCGTCTGGAGCTCTATCATTTTCCGTTAAGTGAAACGCCTTTTGCAATAATACACTGATCGAGGTAGAACATAGTTCATGATAACTCCCCCTGGGAAAAAATCTTAAAGCACAAGCCAATTTAACTATAGCTGGAATTGAAGGTGTGCTTGTATTTTTGAATTCTCTCTCTAATTAGCACACAAATAAAAGCTTCCTTATTCAGACTTTCGATTTTTGGAAATTTTCTTATTTGATAATTGTCTGCAATGATTTGACGTTTGATTTTTTTTTTTTTTACTGTACTTCTGAATTTCGAACTCGAACCGTGAAGTTCGCCAACCATAGTATCTCGAATGCTTTAGTTCGCCTGTGAAAAAAAACTCACGTCGAACGTTTGATTCGATATCGTAATAGGGGTAGTACTATGGTTGTATCAATTTATTTATATTCTTTTCTTTCATTATTAAAAAAAAAAAAAAAAGTTTAACATTTTGTTTACTTTATAAAATAGGAAATAATCATTAAACTTGGAAAAAAGTCCAACGCTACCAACGCTATCCCCACAGGAAGGGTTTTGCTCCCGGGTTGAGTTCAACCATGCTGTTTTAGAAGGAGCGCCAATAAATAGTTAAACCACCACGTTCAAAGTGGGCAGGATGTTCAATATTCCAAGAAGGAGGAGCCAAACATACACACACATGTCTGCGTATGCCTACTGGGCTGTTGTTGTATCTTCCAACAAGGATGAGAAGATCGTCTACCGATCTGCGATGTGATACTGGCAGAGCAAAGTAGTCAATCGAATAAATAGGACGTGCTGTCCGCAAACAAAATGTGTCTATTGTCTTTTCTAAGTGCTTGCGCTTGGTGCTTATATATATATTTTTACTTGAAACATATACCTACAGTCCGCTGCAAAAGCAAAATATTAATCATTTAGTTTTATTAAATGATGGATCACCTACACATTTCTCAACATGGAAGGCGGAATACTTTCACGGCCATAAATTTGACATTAGTGTCTCCTGTAATCGCACCTAATGCAAACTGGAAAACACACGGAAGTCTTTCAGGAAGCGACCATTTCCCTATTATTGTTGACACGGGCACACCATACACCCAGGCTAAAAAATTTCCATCGAAATACATGGAATCCAAAGCAGATTGGGAAAAATTTTCAAAAAACCCAGTCCAAAGTTCAAATAAAATACCTTTTTCTCAAAACATTCATAAAGAAGCAGCGATCTTAAGAAAAATTATAAGGCAGGTGGCTGCTACATCCATTCCCACATTTCATCCACCAGGAAACAACAAACAACCCATTTGGATTAACCCCCAAATAAAAGACCTATCAGTGAAAAAGGGCAATGCTTGGAAAAATTTGAAGAGAAACCCTTCGAACGACAACATAATAGTTTATAGACGTTTAGCTGCCAAAATAAAACGAGAAGTTTAGCCAAAGCAACTTCTTGGGATAACTTTCTTTCATCGATTAATCCAACTATGGATTCAGGAACACTTTGGAACAAGGTAAGGGCTTGCAGCGGAAATCATTAGCGGAACAGTATAATTGCAATTAGCTTACGTTCGGAAACTATAACTGATCCAACTGAGATCGCGCAATGTTTAGCAACCAAATGGCCTGGATATAGCTCAGATACTAACTTCGAAATGGACCTTTTAGAACAAAAAAAGAGTTTTCAAATTCAGGCATCAACGAATATGAACATTCCAAAAATAACTACCAGTGAGCTACTTGAAACTCTTTCCACCGCCAAGGGATCAACTCCAGGTGCTGACAAAATTTCCACAAACCTGAACCTTGGAAACTTGAAAAAGTTCTCAGCCCTGGTCAACATGGGTTCAGACCATCCAGAGGCACAGAAACTCTGTTGCATATACTTGACCAAGCAGTTCATACTGAGTTGGCCTCACGTAATCATTCGGTCCTTTTGTCTATGGACCTGGAAAAAGCTTTCGAAAGAGTCACAACGTTAGGAGTTATGAAACAACTACAAAACTGGGGTATAAATATCAACTTATTAAATGTAATAAACTCGTTTATGTCTAATAGAACAATAAGAGTCAATGGTTATTTCTCTTCATTCCAAAAAATTGAAAACGGCGTCCCACAAGGATCACCGATTTCAACATTACTATATAATGCATATGTTAACTCTCTCTTAAATGATTTGACGGACGCATTAAGCCAATTTTAACATTTACAGATAATATTTTCCTCTTAGGTTCAGGCAAACCAGAAGAAGTCGAATATTCTCTCAAATAAACGCTTCATAGAGCACAAGACTGGTGCAAAAAAATTTGCCAAACTACCCGTCGGAAAAATGGAACTCCTCTGTATATGCAGAAAAAACACAAACATAAATCTAAACGGCACAGTAATCCCGCTTAAAGAAAAAATAAAGGTCCTTGGTCTAGTGTGCACCAAGTCGTGGAAATGGCACGCACGTTCAAAGTTTGTATCCGATAAACTCAGCAAATCACTGAATCTGTTAAAGGTGATATTACTCAAAAACAAATGCATACATCTTCACAGCCATAAATATAGCTCAAGTGCTTGCAAGAGGAGCTATACAACTTAACATCTCAATCTACTCACACTGTACGAAAAATAACGATAAAAAAATACAAACAAAAATCAATTCTCTTCTTCGTAAAGCTTCAGGAGCTTTACCCTCGTCACCTATTAATGCACTTTTGGCTGAAACAAAGACATTCCAGTTTGTCGACACCAAAAGAATAGCACAAACCAAAATCGTAACCAAAAGCCTCATAGATCAACATCACCCGTTACATGATATCTGCAAACAAGTTAGGACAACAACCACCGATAAAGTAAAAATCAAAAGCGCAATTTTCAGTTTCATTTTCCAACTCAAATTGATGCACATTTCCATACCCGAAACACAAGTCTACGACATTGACACCACACCGTGGCTTTTTCCGAAAAGTACAATAAACACGTTGCGCGTAAGGTTAACTAGCCAACCACGTAAAAAAATACTAGTTCCGAAACAACGAATAGCCTCTGTCGCGGTAAAATTTACCGCTACAAAAAGCATCCTTAGGATCCTTTCTCGTATCCCTTCCTCTTCTTCGTTTTTGGGTGTGGCTGCATAATTCTGGGAGAGTTAGGGGCAACCAAGGTTCCATCAGCCTATGGTTTACTCACCCAGCATTATGCAAAAACATCCCACGTAGGGTTATGAGGCAAAATTGGTCGAGGCTAGACCGACAAAGGGACAGGCGATCCCCAACGTTGAGCAAGAAGCGTGCAGACGGGCGGTCTCACGCAAGACAATGAAAATGTCCGGTGTGAACACACACAAGATGACACAACATCACCATCAATGGTAGATGATAAATGCCTACCCAACGATCTACGTCACTTTGACAACACTAGTATGGTCTTCTGCCCAACCTTACTTCAATAAGGTACCCAAAGGTTGAAACGTTAAAGATCTTCCCTCCTCCCCCAAATCTGCAAAAGAGGCCACCAGTGTAGGATAGGGATTTTCGGTTAGTTGAGATTTCCTCCTCCTATAGTTCTCCCGAAATAAAATGTTAAAAATGTCTATTAGGAAATGGATATGTTTACTTACTCGATTCACTCTCCACGCGAATAAATGTAACTGAGAGAATGCTCAGCGATGACTTATTTTCGATTTCAGCGTAGTTCGATTCTTTTTCACGAAGGTTGTGAGATTAGATATTGTAGGGGTCTGGACTCACCCATCAAGATCGGCAAGTGTTGGACGACACCAACCACTTGTCGAACTTTCGAATTTGGTGAATGTCGAAAGAGAGGGCAAGTTTTGGACGACACCAACAACTTGTCGAACTCTATGTGTGTAGTGGTTGAGCATGCGCACTTTCGTTGGAATTCGACAGCGATGGCTCAGCACACCAACGGTGGCTGATGTCGTGATACTGAATCCACGAAAGTGATTGGTTGAGCGTATGAATGTGTGTGTCTGAGAGCGGGGTTGAGGCCAGACAAAGAGCTAGGCTTGAAGTGGTGGACACTTCTTGGTTAGCTATAAAGGTGATGATACGGAAAGAGTGAAAAATTGTCGAGAAAGGAAATTGAAAATAAGTTTTGATTTAGATCGAGAAATTTCATGCAGGAAAAAATTTTAGCGAGTTTGAGTTCTTTTGGAAAGAAACATAGAGAGTGAAACGAGGAAGGATTCGGAGTAAAGAAGGATATAGATAGATCCACAGCAGAATAAATCGAGCAGGGAGTTGTAGGAGGAGCAAATCAGAACAAAGCTAAGTATATTGAGCTTTTTTTTTTTGTGAGACGTATTTTATTTTACTGGTGAAAATATTGAATTGAAATACTGTGTTGCCCCTTTTTCTAACGATTTATCCAGGAAATTGCCTGGCACGTGACCCCCTTAATTTTCAACCCATCTTGGGAATTTTCGGGAAAATTCCTTTAACCGTTCAACCTTCGGTACCCCTTTATACTGTTCTTCATTGCAACGGTCCGCCTGACCGTCTTGCTAATTTATATAACTTCATTTAATTTTACGATCACCTATTTTCCACGTTTATACCTCCATTTATATTATTTCGAAAATATTCTGGTTTTAGTCCAGGTTACGACCACGGTTTTTCCCAGACACCTTATTAAAACAATAAAATAATTCAAACTTCCCTTTGGGAATTCAAAAACATTGCTACTTTCATTATCTACTATTTTCTATTTTCTTTTTATTACTTTTCCATTACTTTTCAGCACTAAGGTTTGGAAATTTGAACCTTTAAAAATTTTCTGGCGCCCACAATTTTTAGGACACCCTGTCCTCTAAATCGATCATCTATACAACTTCTATTATAATCACATTTATCCATTTTCGATTAATTCCTCAACCTTTGACTGATTTCGATTAATTTCAATCTCACCCTATCAATCGATCGAACACACCCAGCTGGGCTAGTCGCGGTGGCAGCATATATTCGTTGCTGGATGCGCTTGTTTTCTTGCCAACACTTCCTACCAAAAACCATCTGTCATTGCAATTCTTTTCGCACGCCGGCCGGCTGTGCTGAATTTCTTTCTTTTATTTTGATTAATAGTACGCGGTTTCTAAGTTCGGTTCCATCCTAAAGTTAGTTTTATTAAATCTAAAATATATAATAGGTACAATACCCTCAGCGAAAAAGGAAGTGTCGGGAGAAAAAGGTACAACAAATTGGCACCCAACGTGTCGGGCCTGTGAAGAGTGGAGTTTTTTTTGTTTTTGCGTGGAAGTTTGTAAATTGTCTGTGCGATTTGTATCGTGTCCTGTGTTTTGTTAACCCCTTACATAAAACAAATTACTCGTAAATTTTCTTTCCATTTAGGTTGTTACATCTGTGGTCATCAGCATTTGAAACAAGTTGCCGAGGTTCCTGATTAATACCTATATCAACTCAACAAGTGTGTTTTTTTTTCTTTGGAAAGTGCGTTAAAGTATACATACTGTAACGTGCGCTTAGTTCGCAAAATAAAACTTCACCTTTCAAATTATTTCTATCACTTTTATTCAGTATCTATCTTAATTCGATCTCAACTCGACTTTTGCACTATCACTTGTATACAACAATTTACTCTTAACTTTATCACTCTATAATCAAAACTCACTGCTCGTTGCGTCAGCGGCCTATTTATATAGAACAACACTCATCTAGAGCGTTCCAGTTTCTTCTCCATGGTTTCCACATTTGCTGTCAAAAATCTCTACACTCACACACACTGGCTTACAAGCAATGCCTCTCATTTATACCATTCCACTATAGTGTTGCCAGTTGTGTTTTCGGTTAAACGTTTTCGATTAGGAAATTGGTATAAATGTTGGGTGTTCATTACACTGCCCCCTCCTTAAGATTGTTCGTCCCGAATAATTCCATCTGCAGCCTCGCCACTATATCGATGCAGCCGGTCACAATGCACTACTTTTAACTTGCCTCTTAGTCCTCTTTGGATGCGGTAAACTACGTCGTTAATCCTCGTGACAACAGTATAAGGACCTTCCCAGTTCTGCTGAAGTTTCGGTGACAATCCCTTTTGACGATGAGGATTATAAAGCCACACACGATCTCCTGCTTGGAATCCTGCCGTTGTCGCTTTTGTGTCGTACCGTGTCTTCATACGGTCGCTGTAGGTTTTCATCCGTTCCCTTGTTCTTTTATGGATGTCAGCGAGTCTCTCCTTGAGGTCGTCCACATACTCGTTCGTGTCCTGTGGCTCCTTTGTGGGGCATCCAAATTTATGTTCGCTGGGCAGCCGCATGGTTTTCCCGAACAGGATGTCAGATGGTGTTTGTCCTGTCGAGCTATGTACTGCACTTCTATAGGCCATCAGGAATAGTGTTACGTGCCTATCCCAGTCTCTTTGGTAGTCGCCTACGACCTTGGTGAGGTGTTCTTTCAAGGTCCGGTTGAATCTTTCAACCATCCCATCAGATTGTGGATGAAGCGGTGTGGTTCTGGTCTTCTTGATGCCAAGTAGCCCGCACACTCCTTGGAAGATGTTTGACTCGAAGTTCCTCCCTTGGTCGGAATGGAGTTCCATAGGCACGCCAAACCTACTTACCCAGTTAAACACAATCTGGTCGACCACCGTTTTGGCTTCTTGATTTGGGATGGCATACGCCTCAGGCCATTTGCTAAAATAGTCCATTACAACCAGAATGTACTTGTTTCCAGCGTTGGTCTCTGGAAAAGGCCCAGCCACATCTACTGCAATCCTCTCAAAAGGCGATCCAACGTTGTACTGATGCATCTTACCTTGAATCTTCCTACCAGGTCCTTTGGTTGCAGCACACTTGTCACATGTTCGGCACCACTTCTCCACGTCATCTCTAGCATGTAACCAGTAGAACCGATGTCGCACCTTCTCCAGTGTTTTGTTAACTCCCAGGTGACCTCCAGAAGGTCCGTCGTGCATCTCCCGAAGAACTTCACTGACTTTCGATTGCGGCACGATCAGCTGCATCACATATGATTTACCGTCAGCGGCCTCCCATCTTCGCCTGAGGACACCTTCTTGCACATATAGTGAGTCCCACTGTGCCCAATAGGCTTTGAGAACTGGACTCCTGTCAGAAATGTCTCCCCATTCAGGTTTCTCTTCATTTTCTTTCCATGCTAGAATGGGTTCGATATCTGGATCCTCCTGTTGAGCAGTCCTCACTTCCTCATTGCTCCATCCGCATATGGGGTCAGCTCTTAGTCGCTGAGCGGTAATATTTTCTTTGTTTTCTTGTCGCCTACAATGCTTGCAATCCTCTTTGCAAGGTCTTCGGGACAATGCGTCGGCGTTTGAGTGCAGCTTTCCTCTGCGGTGTTGAATCTGGTAATCATAAGTCTGCAGTCTTTCTATCCACCTTGCGACTTGACCTTCTGGATTTTTGAAGTTCAACAGCCAGTTCAGAGCACCATGGTATGTCCGCAGAAGGAATTTCTGTCCATAGATGTACTTATGGAAGTGCTTTGTTGCCAAGATAAGAGCTAGAAGTTCCCTTCTGGTCACGCAGTAGTTTCTTTCAGGCTTCGAGAGGACCTTACTGTAATATGACACCACTTTCTCTTCGCCATCATGCACTTGGGATAGTACCGCCCCGATTCCAACGTTGCTTGCATCTGCGTCGATGATGAATGTTTTGCCAGGTGTTGGATGTGCCAGCACTGGAGCGTTACAGAGGCGGTATTTGAGTTCCTGAAAAGATTTTTCACACTCACCTGACCATTTGAACTGCTTCCCTTTTTCGGTGAGCTGATGCAAACTTTTTGCAACTCCAGCAAAGTTATTAACAAAACGTCGGTAATATGTGGCAAGACCAAGAAAGCTTCGGAGTTGATGTTTGTCCTGTGGTGTTGGCCAATTTTTGACGGAGTCAACTTTTTCAGGATCAGTCTTCACTCCTTGGGAAGAGATGATGTGTCCCAAATACTTAACTTCGGTTTTGAAAAGTGCACATTTTTCCGGATTCAGTTTAAGGTTAGCCTCTCGAAGTCTCTGAAACACGGCTTTTAGATTCTTGCAATGTTGGTCAAATGTTTTCCCGTAAACAATGACATCGTCCAAGTAGACAAGGCACGCTTTCCACGTCAGTCCTTGAAGAACGCACTCCATCAAACGCTCGAATGTTGCCGGAGCGTTGCATAGCCCAAACGGCATAACTTTAAACTGCCAGAGCCCATTACCTGTAGAAAACGCCGTCTTTTCCCGATCATCAGGGTGGATGTCAACTTGCCAATATCAACTCTTCAAGTCCAGCGTCGAAAACCACTGGGCTCCCTCCATAGCATCCAGGGTATCACTGATTCTCGGCAGGGGATAGCTGTCCTTTTTAGTCACATCATTCAGCCTTCGGTAGTCCACACAAAAACGAGTGCTTCCGTCTTTCTTTTTCACTAGCACCACTGGTGAAGCCCAAGGACTTTTGGATATTTCAATAAGACCGTCCTTCTTCATTGCTGTTATCATTTCCTCAACCTCACCTTGTTTGGCCAGTGGAAGGCTTCTTGTGGGTTGACGAATCGGTCTTGCATCTCCTGTGTTGATGCGATGCTGCACCAACTGTGTCCTACCATATTGTCCCTTTTGCGATGCGAAGATGTCAGTGTACTCTTGTAGGAGATTTTCAGCCATCCTTGTTTGTTGGTGATCAAGGTTGGATGAATACAGTATTTTAGCTCTGATGGTTTTGAGCTCCTCCGGAGTTATAGTTTTTCTCGGGGCTTCGTCTGTGATCTTCGTAATTGCTGCAACCGATTCGCAACGTCCAACGACTTCTCCTTTCTTCAACCTTACATCGTACGGTCTTGTGTTTAGTAATCGTACGGGGACCATTTTGTTTTTCGGTGCTACTAGTGTTTTCCCAATGATGACGCTTTGGGAGGAACACTCTGGGTCTGGTTCCACCATTAGGTATCGAAGGCTTCCAAGCTCACCTTCCAATTTTGTCCAAACAAACACTTCAGAAGAAGGAGGCAGAATCAGATCTTCCGTGATGACAGTCCTCAGTGTCGACGTACTTTCGTTCGAATAGGTCATTGGAAGTTCCTTATTTTGGTACTTCAAAACCTGATTACCGATGTCCAAAATAACTCCGTGCTGTTTCATAAAGTCGATTCCAATGATGCACTCGTCACATATATCAGCCACCAGAAATTGATGAGTAAACACTAGATCGGCCAGTCGGATGACACACTTCTCCATATACTCTTGCTGTTTCTCCCGTTGCGGTTCTTAGACGGTAGCTATTGGTGTTATGAAGCCACGTCCTCCTTACCAGGTCTCGATGTACTATGGATGCTGTGGCACCGGTGTCGATGGTAGCCACATGTTTGTTCCCGTTAATAGTAGTCTCCACAGTCAGACTTTTGTTGTCTCGTTTGGTCTGAGAGACCTGGATGGTGGTTCTGGGGCCATCGATACAAGAAACTAGCCTCTGCCTCTCGAAGTTGGTTCTTACCTGATGGGAAACGGGCTGATAGACAACGCTGGTGTTGTTGTTACCTTGCTCTGCGTTGGATCTCTTGCTTCCACAATGTTGACAAGCGGCTTTATTTGGTGGTAGTCGGCATTGACGCTGTAAGTGCCCGGTCTTGTTGCAGTTCCAACATCTTGCTAGTCCGCTCCGCTGGTTCTTTTGTATTTCAGCTCTTTGGCACGAGCATTCTTCGACTATGGCTTCTCTAATTCGATGTACTCCATAAGAAGAGCCTGTTCTGCTGCTTCAATTGTCAATGCAAATGATAAAGTTTCGGAAAGAGTACGTGTTCTAGCAGTTCGCACAGACCTCTGAAGATTTATATCCGAAATGGCACGAACGAAGGACTCAACAGCAAGCTGGTTGATGATTTCTTCTCCAGCATCCGGGTATGCCAGGTGAACCAGTCTTTCGACGTCTGCTTGGAGCTGCTGTAGACTTTCACCCCTTTTCTGGACTCTGTTATTGAGTTGGACTCGGAAGACTTCTTTCAAGTGGCTATTGCCAAAGCGTTTATCTATAGCTGCCACGAGAGAACTGAAATCGCCGCCCTTATCAGCTGGAACTGTTTGAAGTAATTCAGCTGCTGGTCCTCTAAGAGCAAGAGTCAGTGCAATGTACTTGTCTTCGTCATCCCAGCCATTTGTTGTCGCGGCTGCCTCAAATTGTCTCTTGTAAACTGGCCAAGACGACTGTCCATCAAATGTTGGCGGTTTCATCTCCTTTTTCTTTGCAGACTCTCCATTAGATTCTCGACTTTTGATTTTCCGGATCTGGTCCAATTCCTTGGTCAGAACAGAGAACTGTTTATCACATCGGCTTTCTACGATTTCAAAACGATTCTCTACAACAGAAAGTGGTTTTTCCATACCTTCAACGCGTTCGTCAAGGGCAAACACATTTTTTTCAATGTTGCCCAATTTGCCTTCTAGAATGTTTTTCTGACCTTCCAAAACATTCTGTTGCGCCTCAAGTCTTTCGAGAATATTCTGCTGTTCCTTCTTTTGCTCATTTCGTTGCTCTTCCAGCTTCTTTTGTTGTACTTCGAGTCGTTCGAAAACATTTAGCTGTTCTTTCTTTTGCTCGTTTCGTTGTTCTAACAAAAGTTTCATCATACTAGAAAAATCTACATTTTCACTTACTTTCTTTTCTTCCACTTCTGTTTCAAAAACAAAAGTGTTCACGTCTTCCCCTTGCTGTTCCAAATAGTTACGCAAACGCAGGACGAGCTCATTTTTCGATCCCGCTCTAGAAAGATTTCGCTTACCTAACTCACTTTTAAGCTCAATGCAAGTGAGCTCTTCTAACAACTTACCCATTTTCACTGTACTTACCTTTTTTTTTTTTTTTGTACACTTTACTAGTCGAATAAGTTTTATTTACACTTCTGACACCAAAGCAAGGTAAGCCACCAACAGAAGTGACGTCTTACAGACCAATATCAATCAGTTCTCTCTGAGTGACGTTGTGGGGTACACTCGTGTCGAGGATTGTTCTTTCATTTCAACTATTTAATATAATAATTTGCTTTATAGAAAAAAGTTAAAATGGCTTGTATATGTGGCCTTAAAGTAGAGCGCACCGTTTCAAAAATTCAATGCAGTCATTGCAATAGCTATTTTCATTTAAAATGTGTAAATTTAAAACCTTGTGATAAAGACTATATGCAACGAAATCACATAGAATATCGCTGTCCATTGTGTTCTAAACAAAGAAGAGAATCACTACGAGCCTCTCCTACAATAAATCAACAACAAAATCAAAACTCTCAAACTCCACCACCACCAACAATACAACAACAAAGTCTTCAAAATAATTCCAAACCACACACCACTTCACCGCCACAAACATCTCCATCACGGCAAACGTCCAAGCCACCTCCATCCAAAGTCAACCAACAGCAACTAAACTCCGAAAGCAAGTACTCTTCTCCTATTCAGCCATCATCAGTTACCGCCACCGCTACACCATCATCCCAATCTCAATCAGTTGTTCTCCCATCCACTGATAGCCGCAACACTACTTCTCATATCACCCTTGAAGTTGTCTACAAAGAGATTGTGTCTTTGAATAAAGAAATAATTTCTTTGAAAGAGATTAACCGCAATGTTTTGTCTCACATTGGCACACTTGAAGAAGAGAAACGCAGTTTGATTGAGAAGGTCGATATACTTCAGAACAGAGTCAATGTAATGCAACAAAACAAATTGCGCAAATGCATTGACATTGTAGGTGTACCGTCTGTGAACAAAGACAATGTATTGACCTCAACTCTGAAGATTCTAACAGACATCGATGATAGTATAACAGCGGATGATATCAACTATTGTTTTGTAAAAACTATAAGGTGTAAGATGCCTACTGAACATAGCAATAATAATGTCAAATCAACAACAACAGCAACAAAACCTTTGGATATCGTATGCGTTAAATTCAAAAAAATGGAATGTAAGATGAAACTTATTTTAAAAAAGAAAAAGAAACAAATTAATGCTAGTTTATTTGATAGTAATCTTGGCAAAAAACCTATTTATATTAATGAAAGTTTAACAACTTATAATAGATTATTACTTACTAAAGCCAAACAGCTGAAAATGGAAAAACAATATCAGTTTCTGTGGATAAAAAATGGAACAGTATTAATGAAAAAGCATGAAGGAGAAACCACTCATCGCATCTCATCTTTTGATGACCTTAACAAAATTATTTAGCTATGGTCAATTCGTTCACAGATTTTAATGATGCGTCATTGGTATCTCCTTTTTGCTTTTTTGATAAAGATCTTTGTAAAAGTGTATTTCATTCCAAACATTACAAAAATAGTTTTTTCATTATCCAACAAAATATAAGAAGTCTTCGCAAAAATTTTGATTTGTTCTTGATTCATCTAGAATCATTTGTTAATAAGCCTAAATTAATATTTCTGACAGAAATTTGGATTTATGATCATGAAAAAGAATTTTTTAAGATTCCCGGCTATAATTTGTTTACAAAGTGCAATAATACTTATGCCTCAGGTGGTACTGCGGTTTTTGTGGACGAAAGTTTGAGCTGTGATTTTTTTAGTAAGGATCTTTTAAGCTCTGATATGCTTGAGATTTCAGTAATTATCAATTCTATAAAACTAGTTTTTATTTGTTTTTACAGATTTCATGGCGTTAATGTAGATGTTTTTATAGGGGAGTTGAACTCATTGCTAACTACCTACAATTCTAAACATCTTTTTATAGTGGGCGATATTAATATAGATTTGCTGTCTGAATCCTTAACAGTGGAGAATTATAAGTCGTTAGTGTCAGCCAATGGTCTAATATCCTGCATTAATGTACCGACAAGAATAACTTCAACATCTAAAACATGTATTGATCATATCTTAGCTAGAATTGACTTGAAAGCGAATTTAATCTTAACAAGCACAGTATCTGATTTTAAGATTTCAGATCATTGCATGACTTGTTTATTTTTTAATTTCAATGAAAGATGTCATGACAATCTAAAAAAACTGGTAGTGAATGAGAATTTTTCCAAAGTTAATTATGAACGTCTTAATTCTTTTTTGATTTTTGAAAACTGGTCAAGTGTTTTAGCTGATCCTGATCCTTCATCTGCTTTTGATAAATTTGTTTTTTCTTTAAATGGTTACGTTGTACAAAGCTCTGAAGTAATAAGGAACAGATACCGCAATTTAAAAAAGTTAAAGCCATGGATGAATGATATTTTATTGAATAAAATCCATTATAAAAATAAATTAAGACTCAAGTGTAAGAAACATCCAAATAACGGTCTAGTCCGTGAAAATTATGAATTGTTATGTAAAGAAATAAGTCTAGAAATTCCAATTTACAAAGAAAATTTTTATGTGGATAAGTTTCATAAGGCCAAAGGCAATTCAAAAAAAGAATGGGGTGTTATAAATGAAATTTTTAATAAAAAAAACACATTTGAAATTCCTTCCATTCTTTCTGTGGATAATATGAATATTTCTGATCATTCTGTAATGGCTAACATTTTTAATGAGCATTTTGTCCAAATAGCTAGTAACACTATTTCTGAAGCGGGATTAAATTCAGTCAACTGCCCAGAATCTTGTTTTAATGACTGTCTTAAAGCTTCAAGTTTCTTTTTTGTAACGATTTCTTCTTTTGAAGTTTTCAAAGTTATCCAAGCACTGGATAACTCGTTTTGCTCTACATCAAATGGCTTTTCAAACAACTTTGTCAAACAAATTAGTTTTAATGTAGTTGATGTTTTGACTCGTTTATTCAATAAAAGTATTTTTCTAGGTGTATTTCCACAAAGTTTGAAATTAGCGGAAATCATTCCTATTTTTAAAAAAGGTGATAAAAAATGTATTAATAATTATAGGCCTATATCTTTATTATCAGTGTTTTCAAAAATTTTTGAAAAACTTATCAAATGTAGAGTTGTAAGCTACCTTGAAAGAATTTCGTTTCTCAGCTCAAAACAGTACGGTTTCAGAGCTGGTAAATCAACTGAAGATGCACTTTTAACACACTGCTCTTATATCTACGATAGTATTGATCAAAAAAAGTTTACTGCTGCTCTTTATATCGATATCAAGAAAGCTTTCGATACAGTTGATCATGGTATTTTATTATGTAAATTAGAAAACGCTGGCTTTAGGGGTTTTATACTGAACTGGTTTGCTTCCTATCTTAAGAATAGAAATCAGAAGGTGAAATTAGGTGGTAGTTTCAGTGAAACCAGAAATATTAACATAGGTGTTCCTCAAGGTTCAGTGTTAGGTCCAATTTTGTTCCTTATCTATATTAATAGTATATTTAGCCTTAACCTAAAAGGAAAAGTTTGTGGGTTCGCTGATGACATAGCTTGTGTCTATTCTAGTGATACAATGTTAGATCTAGTTTCAGATATAAACTATGACTTGGAGTTATTCAGACATTGGTTTGGTATTCATAAGCTTGTGATAAGTGACAAAACAAGAATTATGTTTTTCAATACACCTGCTTTCAATTCAAATACTCCACTTCTTGTACAGCATAGCATGGACTGTAGTAAATTCATGCTAAGTAATTTGTCTTGCTGTGTTGCCAATGTATGTCCAACTAATGACATCGTTTCGGTTTGCTCACCTAAGTGTTTTCGTATCGATCCAGTAGCTGAATATAAGTACCTTGGCTTAACAATTGATAACAATATGAACTGGAAAACTCACACCTTAGCATTAAAAAAATATTTGTTGTCAACTACGTTTGTCATGTTCCATTTGAGAAATCTCTGTTGCAAGAAACTTATGGAAACTGTTTATTATGGATTGGTGCAGTCGAAAGTTCAATATGGTATAATTTGCTGGGGTGGAACTTATAAAAACTATTTGCAACCTATATTAGTTACCCAGAAGCATATTTTAAGAATAATCTGGAAGAAAAAAAGATATGAACACAGCTTCTCTTTGTTCGTCAGCTCAGGTATTCTCCCGCTAAAACATCTATATTTTTATAAAGTATTGAAAATATTTTTCTGTAGAAGTGGTTATCTCTCAAGCCACATAACACCTTACGCATTACGAAGTAGCGATAGAAATCTTGCTTTAATTCCTGCGCACAATACTCGTAACTTTCTCAACTTTTATACTGCAGTAGCACCTAGACTATTCAATAATTTACCCTATGAAATACGATGCCTTCGTTCACCTCATTTGTTCAATAAATGTATTAAAAAGTGGCTTTTAAATTTTGATTTTGATGCAATCAATAATATTATCAGGATCCTGCAATGAATTTGAAGCATTTTGAAAAATTTCTTTGATTTTTAACATAGTGTAACGTGCGCTTGGTTCGCAAAATAAAACTTCACTTTTTTTTTTTATTTATTATTCAGTATTTATCCTTATTCGAACTCAACTCGACTATTGGACTATCACTGGTTAACAACACTTCACTCTTAACTTTATCACTCTATAATCAAAACTGACTGCTCGTTGCGTCAGCGGCCTATTTATATAGAACAATACTTATCTAGAGCGTTCCAGTTTCTTCTCCATGGTTTCCACATTTGCTGTCAAGAATCTCTACACTCACACACACTGGCTTACAAACAATGCCTGTCATTTTATACCATTCCATTATAGTGTTGCCAGTTGTGTTTTCGGTTAAACGTTTTCGATTAGGAAATTGGTATAAATGTTGGGTGTTCATTACACTGCCCCCTCCTTAAGATTGTTCGTCCCGAATAATTCCATCTGCAGCCTCGCCACTATATCGATGCAGCCGGTCACAATGAACTACTTTAAACTTGCCTCTTAATCCTCTTTGGATGCGGTAAACCACGTCGTTAATCCTCGTGACAACAGTATAAGGACCTTCCCAATTTCGCTGAAGTTTCGGTGACAATCCCTTTTGACGATGAGGATTATAAAGCCACACACGATCTCCTGCTTGGAATCCTGCCTTTGTCGCTTTTGTGTCATACCGGGTCTTCATCCGGTCGCCATACACTGTGACCCATGTCCCTGTTCTATTAGGTCTATCTGTAAGCCTACCCACCTCTATGTTTGAATCACAGACATAACAATTTCGGAACCACTTCTCCACGTCACCTCTAACATGCAGCCAGTAAAAGCGTTTTCGCACGTTCTCCAGCGTCTTGTTGACTCCCAGGTGGCTTCCTGTAGGGCTTCTATGAATCTTTTGTAAAACCTCCTTGATTTTCGATTGAGGAACAATAAGCTGCATTACAAAAGATTTACCGTCAGGAGATTCCCATTTGCGCTGGAGTACTCCTTCTTGCACGCGAAGCGAATCCCACTGTGCCCAATAGGCTTTGACAACAGGGCTTTGGTCAAAAATGTCATCCCAGTCAGGTTTCGTGTTGTTCTCTTTCCATTTGAGAATCGGTCCGATGTCTGGATCCTTCGTTTGAGCAGACCTCAATTCTTCCTTGTTCCATCCGAATATGGGTTCCATTCTCATTCGCTGAGTCTCGGTCTCTACTTTCCCCCAGCAATTCCATTGGGGGTTTTCTACCTGATGTCCAATTCGGTATTGATAAGTCTGCGGTCTTACTCTACAGCTCACGGATTGATTTTCTTGGACTTCACAACGTCGACAAGAAGTTTCAGTTTTAATTGGTGGAAACCGGCATTGTCGCTGTAAGTGCCCCGTCTTATTACAATTCCAACATCTGGCAAGTCCGTTCCGCTGGTTCCTTTGTAGCTTTACTCCTGGGCATGATCCAGCCTCGAATATGGCTTCTCTTTGACATTGTACCATTTGAGAAGCTTGCTCAGATGCTTCCATCATTAATGCAAACTCTAGAGTTTCAGAAAGAGTTCGTGTTCTAGCAGTTCGCACTGATCTCTGAAGATGTTTGTCAGAAATGGCACGAACGAAGGACTCAACAGCCAGATGGTTGATGATTTCTTCTCCAGCATCCGGGTATGCCAGGTGAACCAGTCTTTCGACGTCTGCTTGGAGCTGCTGTAGACTTTCACCCCTTTTCTGGACTCTGTTATTGAGTTGGACTCGGAAGACTTCTTTCAAGTGGCTATCACCAAAGCGTTTATCTATAGCTGCCACGAGAGAACTGAAATCGTTGCTCTTACCAGCTGGAACAGTTTGAAGTAATTCAGCTGCTGGTCCTCTAAGAGCAAGAGTCAGTGCTGTGTATTTGTCTTCGTCAACCCAGCCATTTGCTGTCGCAGCTGCCTCGAATTGTCTCCTGTAAACTGACCAAGACGACTGTCCATCGAATGTTGGAGGTTGTACTTCTCTTTGCTTTAGACAATCTACACAAGTTTTCCGTAGCTCCATTTTCCGCATCTGGTCTAGTTCCTTAGCCATGTTTTCGATTCGTTTCTCCAAAGTGGCAAGCTGACTTTCGCATTGACTCTCAAGCTTGGAAAATCGTTTCTCAACAAATTCAATGCGTTTTTCTAGGCCACAAACATTTTTCTCAATGTTACTCAATTTGCTTTCTAGAATGTTTTTCTGACCTTCCAAAACATTCTGTTGCGCCTCAAGTCTTTCGAGAATATTCTGTTGTTCCACCTTTTGCTCGTTTCGTTGTTCTTCAATCAGCTTCTTTTGTTCGTTTCTTTGTGTTTCAAGTTGTTCGAGAACATTCTGCTGTTCCTTCTTTTGCTCGTTTCGTTGTGCTTCCAGTTGTTCGAGAACATTCTGCTGTTCCTTCTTTTGATCGTTTCTCTGCTCTTCCAGACGTCCGAGAATATTCTGCTGTTGCTCTTCAATCAGCTTCTTTTGTTGTACTTCGAGTCGTTCGAGAACATTCTGCTGTTCCTTCTTTTGCTCGTTTCGCTGTTCTAACAAAAGTTTCATCATACTAGAAAAATCTACTCTTTCACTTACTTCCTCTTCTTCTATTTCAAAAACAAAAGTGTTTACGTCTTCCCCTTGCTGTTCCAAATAGTTACGCAAACGCAGGACGAGCTCATTTTTCGATCCCGCTCTAGAAAGATTTCGCTTACCTAACTCACTTTTAAGCTCAATGCAGTTGAGCTCTTCTAACAACTTACCCATTTTCACTGTATATAATTATTATTTTTCTTTTTACTTTTACTTTTTTTTTTTTTTACACTTTATTAGTCAAATAAGTTTTATTTACACTTCTGACACCAATGTAACGTGCGCTTAGTTCGCAAAATAAAACTTCACTTTTTTTTTTTATTTATTATTCAGTATTTATCTTTATTCGAACTCAACTCGACTATTGGACTATCACTGGTTAACAACACTTCACTCTTAACTTTATCACTCTATAATCAAAATTGACTGCTCGTTGCGTCAGCGGCCTATTTATATAGAACAATACTTATCTAGAGCGTTCCAGTTTCTTCTCCATGGTTTCCACATTTGCTGTCAAGAATCTCTACACTCACACACACTGGCTTACAAACAATGCTTGTCATTTTATACCATTCCATTATAGTGTTGCCAGTTGTGTTTTCGGTTAAACGTTTTCGATTAGGAAATTGGTATAAATGTTGGGTGTTCATTACAATAGATTAAAGTAAATAAAAATAATTATTTGTTTATTTTCTCGACAAAATACCCCACAATATTTGTTGATTAAATATATAACTTAGTAGTATACTATTAGTTTTCTTTTTGGTACTTTCGTCACTTGTCTTTAGGCAACAGATCGTACCTTTCCTTTTTCTTAATTCATCTTAATATTGAAGTACACTTGTAAAGCTTAAAACTTATATTGTATATATTATAATATTGTTTAACTGAATATGATAATTATTGGTTGTAAATTCATAGTACCTTCATATTTGTAAATATTATTATGTTTAAGAAGAAGAAAATAAAAAATTGAATTGAAAAAAAAAAAAAAATAAAAAAATATCGCTTATACCAATAATGGCAAAAGTCTTTGAAAAATTGCTACTGAAAAGACTAAGCAAAGTCATAGAAGAAAGAAATCTTATCCCAAATCATCAGTTTGGATTTAGAAATAAACATTCCACGATAGACCAAGTTCATAGAATAACGGATGCAGTTGAAAAAGCATTAGAAGAAAAACAAGTATGTTCGGCTATATTTTTAGATGTTGCTCAAGCATTCGACAAGGTATGGCATGAGGGGCTAGAGTACAAACTGCAAAGGGACCTACCCAGGCAGTACTACGAAATACTAAAATCTTATATCTCAAACCGGCTCTTCAGAGTACGGTATGATCAAGAATATTCAAAGCTATGTAATATACAAGCCGGTGTTCCACAAGGAAGCGTCCTAGGACCTACCCTGTATTTGCTATATACAAGGGATATTGCAGTGGATAACAACACCATTATGGCTACTTTTGCAGATGATACCGCAATTTTGGCATCCAGTAAGTGCGTCGTCAAGGCTGCTGAGAAATTGCAAAATGCCGTCGACACCGTTAGTGATTGGACCAAAAAATGGCGTATCAAGCTCAATGAAGCTAAATCTGCACATATACAGCCGTATCTATAAAGAACTTTTAATCATCGATTAGATTTAATTGCCATTTAAGTAACACTTAAGTAACGAATCCGTATCGATAATCAAATTTCACATTTAAGTAACCTTGCTAAGAGCCCTCTTAACTTAAATGCCAATAATGACGTTTAAAGGTCTCTTAAATCCAAATTAAAAATTCATTCTGACGTTTCGGGAAAATCGGTGTCAATTTCGCTCTGTTGTTTTGGTAATAAAATTAAACTTTTCTTAAAATAAAAATATGGAAGATTTTCGTCGCGATTTAAATGTTTTCAATGTGCTAAGAATTTTTCAGATGTCATGATTAATAAATAGAAACATAAAAAGCTGGCACAAAAGCTCCACAGAGCTACAAGGCCAAACGCGTTGTTCTCACAACAACCATTCTCGTGCGGGTCTGAAAGGTTAAATTGGAATAGCATTCTTCAAGGCATATTTTCCTGCCTTGAGGTGATACCTACCAGAGAAAAATCATTTTGGATGTTTATGGTGGTCGAACGCCCACGCAGTAGTTATGCTTTATCCATTTCGCTATGGATGTCGTGTGCCTACAACCAAAGCTAAGAGATTGTCAGGGAATTGCAGTTTTGCTTGGCAAAGAAAGATTGTTCCATGGTCGAGCGATCGATTTGCTTCTCATAATAAGGGCCTAAGACGAACAATGCGTTGCGTTAGTTTTGAATGAATATTCGAAGAAATCCTCATCACATTTTAGGTTGATGATACTCGTACATAGTGTTTTTTTTTTTTTTTTTTTGATAAGCAAAAAGGCACCACATCTGTTTACAAACGAATGGTTGTCAAAACGCAGTTTAAATTGGACTAGATTTCTGTTTTTACTACTTTATTTTGACACAACTATCAATTAGTTTAGCATCAGCGCAGAATCGATTATCGATAAGAATTTAATCAACCTCTCTTAAGTTCCAATTAAATTTTAATTGAAACTTAACTAATCGACGTCTAAGAGACGTCTTAAGAAAATCTAATAAATACGGCTGATAAACTTTACAAATAAAAAGTTAAGCTACGTTCAAATATTCATCAACAATCAAGCTGTACCTTACGCCAATACGGCCAACTACCGGTAGTACTGGTTACTCGGTAGAAGTTCGGACTTATCTGTCGAAAATAAAATAATGCTTTATAAACAAGTACTTAGACCTGTTTGGACCTATGGAATCCAATTATGGGGCTGTACAAAGAAAACAAATACTGAAATCATCCAAAAGTTCCAAAACAAAGTCCTTCGTGGAATAGTAAATGTACCATGGTATATAAGAAATAGCGATTTACATCGTGACCTACAAATAGAAACAGTTACAGAAGTTGTAAGAAAACATGCTGTATCACACAATCAGCGACTGCATAGTCATATCAACTCTGAAATGGAGTCCGTATTAAATACGAAAGGCAATGTTCGGAGATTAAGAAGAACCAAGCCACACGAGCTAATGGCCTAAAAGTCATGGGAAGCATTAGCAGCCGTATCTATAAAGAACTTTTAATCATCGATTAGATTTAATTGCCATTTAAGTAACACTTAAGTAACGAATAAGTATCGATAATCAAATTTCACATTTAAGTAACCTTGCTAAGAGCCCTCTTAACTTAAATGCCAATAATGACGTTTAAAGGTCTCTTAAATCCAAATTAAAAATTCATTCTGACGTTTCGGGAAAGTCGGTGTCAATTTCGCTCTGGTGTTTTGGTAATAAAATGAAACTTTTCTTAAAATAAAAATATGGAAGATTTTCGTCGCGATTTAAATGTTTTCAATGTGCTAAGAATTTTTCAGATGTCATGATTAATAAATAGAAACATAAAAAGCTGGCACAAAAGCTCCACAGAGCTACAAGGCCAAACGCGTTGTTCTCGCAACAACCATTCTCGTGCGGGTCTGAAAGGTTAAATTGGAATAGCATTCTTCAAGGCATATTTTCCTGCCTTGAGGTGATACCTACCAGAGAAAAATCATTTTGGATGTTTATGGTGGTCGAACGCCCACGCAGTAGTTATGCTTTATCCATTTCGCTATGGATGTCGTGTGCCTACAACCAGAGCTAAGAGATTGTCAGGGATTTGCAGTTTTGCTTGGCAAAGAAAGATTGTTCCATGGTCGAGCGGTCGATTTGCTTCTCATAATAAGGGCCTAAGACGAACAATGCGTTGCGTTAGTTTTGAATGAATATTCGAAAGAAATCCTCATCACATTTTAGGTTGATGATACTCGTACATAGTGTTTTTTTTTTTTTTTTTGATAAGCAAAAAGGCACCACATCTGTTTACAAACGAATGGTTGTCAAAACGCAGTTTAAATTGGACTAGATTTCTGTTTTCACTACTTTATTTTGACACAACTATCAATTAGTTTAACATCAGCGCAGAATCGATTATCGATAAGAATTTAATCAACCTCTCTTAAGTTCCAATTAAATTTTAATTGAAACTTAACTAATCGACGTCTAAGAGACGTCTTAAGAAAATCTAATAAATACGGCTGTAAAAGTTTAAGCTTCCCTTAAAGCGATAATATTGTAACGTGAACCCAACATTTAATACCAATTTCCTAATCGAAAACGTTCAACCGAAAAACACATCTGGGAGCACTAGTGTAAGTGTAGAAATTCTAGGAGAGAAAATGTTTGACAGCCAAAACAGTGGAGAGTTGCAGACCATGTGGAAGCTACTGGAGAGTTCTAGATGAAATGTCATTCGATATAAATAGCCCGCCCGAGGCAACCAGAGGGCAGTTCTGATTATAGAGTGATAAAGTTAAGAGTGAATTGTTGTGAACAAGTGATAGTCCAAAAGTCGAGTTGAGTTCGAATAAAGTATTGATACTGAATAAAAGTGGTAGAAATAAATTAAAAAGTGAAGTTTTATTTTTGCGAACTAAGCGCACGTTACATTGGTGTCAGAAGTGTAAATAAAACTTATTTGATAAAAAAAAAAAGAAAAAAAAAACTAGTTAAGTGCAAAAAAAAAAAAAAAGTTAAATACAGTGAAAATGGGTAAGTTGTTGGAAGAGCTCAACTGCACTGAGCTTAAAAGTGAGTTAGGTAAGCGAAATCTTTCTAGAGCGGGATCGAAGAATGAGCTCGTCCTGCGCTTGCGCAACTATTTGGAACAGCAAGGGGAAGACGTAAGCACTTTTGTTTTTGAAACAGAAGTGGAAAAAGCGGAAGAAAGTGAAAGTGTAGATTTTTCTAGTATGATGAAGCTTTTATTAGAACAACAAAAGAAGCTGATTGAAGAGCAACAGCAGAATATTCTCGGACGTCTGGAAGAGCAACGAAACGATCAAAAGAAGGAACAGCTGAATGTTCTCGAACAACTTGAAACACAACGAAACGAGCAAAAGAAAGAACAGCAGAATATTCTCGAAGAACTTGAAGCACAACGACACGAGCAAAAGAAGGAACAGCAGAATGTTCTCGAACAACTTGAAGCACAACGAAGCGAACAAAAGAAGGAACAACAGAATATTCTCGAAAGACTTGAGGCGCAACAGAATGTTTTAGAAGGTCAGAAAAACATTCTAGAAGGAAAATTGGGTAACATTGAGAAAAATGTATGTGCCCTTGACGAACGAGTTGAAGGTGTGGAAAAACAGCTTTCTGTTGTAGAGAATCGTTTGGAAAGCCAATGCGATAACCAGTTCTCTGTTCTGTCCAAGGAATTAGACCAAATACGGAAAATAAAAATTCGAGAATCTGCTGGAGAGTTTGCAAGGAAAAAGGAGATGAAACCCCCAACATTTGATGGGCAGTCTTCTTGGCCAGTCTACAAGAGACAATTTGAGGCAGCCGCGACAACAAATGGCTGGGATGACAAAGACAAGTACATTGCACTGACTCTTGCTCTTAGAGGACCAGCAGCTGAATTACTTCAAACAGTTCCAGCTGGTACGAGCGGCGATTTCTGTTCTCTCGTGGCAGCTATAGATAAACGCTTTGGAGATAGCCACTTGAAAGAAGTCTTCCGAGTCCAACTCAATAACAGAGTCCAGAAAAAGGTCGAAAGTCTACAGCAGCTCCAAGCAGACGTCAAAAGACTGGTTCACCTGGCATACCCGGATAAGAAATCATCAACCAGCTTGCTGTTGAGTCCTTCGTTCGTGCCATTTCCGATACACATCTTCAGAGGTCTGTGCGAACTGCTAGAACACGTACTCTTTCTGAAACTTTAGTATTCGCATTGACAATCGAAGCAGCAGAACAGGCTTCTCATGGAGTACATCGACTTAGAGAGGCCATAGTCGAAAAATGCTCGTGCCAAAGATCAGAAATACAAAAGAACCAGCGGAGTGGACCAGTAAGATGTTGGAACTGCAACAAGACCGGGCACTTACAGCGTCAATGCCGGCTACCACCAAATAAAACCGATTGTCAACATTGTGGAAGCAAGAGATCCAACCCAGAGCAAGGTAACAACAACACCAGCGTTGCCTATCAGCCCGTTTCCCATCAGGGAAACGAGTAAGAACCAACTTCGAGGGGCAGAGGCTGGTTTCTTGTATCGATGGCCCCAAAACCACCATCCAGGTCTCCCAGACCAAACGCGACAACAAAAGTCTGACTGTGGAGACTACTTTTAACGGGAACAAACATGTGGCTACCATTGACACCAGTGCCACAGCATCCATAGTACGTCGAGACCTGGTAAAGATGACGTGGCTCCATAACACCAGACCGTACGATGTAAAGTAGAAGAAAGGAGAAGTCGGTGGACGTTGCGAATCGGTTGCAGCAATTACGAAGATCACAGACGAGGCCCCGAGAAAAACGTTAACCCCGGAGGAGCTCATAACCATCAGAGCTAAAATACTGAGTTCATCCAACCTTGATCACCAACAAACAAGGATGGCTGAAAATCTCCTACAAGAGTACACTGACATCTTCGCATCGCAAAAGGGACAATACGGTAGGACACAGTTGGTGCAGCATCGCATCAACACAGGAGATGCAAGACCGATTCGTCAACCCGCAAGACGTCTTCCACTGGCCAAACAAGGTGAGGTTGAGGAAATGATAACAACAATGAAGAAGGACGGTCTTATCGAAAATTCCAAAAGTCCTTGGGCGTCACCAGTGGTTCTAGTGAAAAAGAAAGACGGAAGCACTCGTTTTTGTGTGGACTACCGAAGGCTGAACGATGTGACTAAGAAGGACAGCTATCCACTGCCGAGAATCAGTGATACCCTGGATGCCATGGAGGGAGCCCAGTGGTTTTCGACGCTGGACTTGAAGAGTGGATATTGGCAAGTTGACATCCACCCTGATGATCGGGAAAAGACGGCGTTTTCTACAGGTAATGGGCTCTGGCAGTTTAAAGTTATGCCGTTTGGGCTATGCAACGCTCCGGCAACATTCGAGCGTTTGATGGAGTGCGTTCTTCAAGGACTGACGTGGAAAGCGTGCCTTGTCTACTTGGACGATGTCATTGTTTACGGGAAAACATTTGACCAACATTGCAAGAATCTAAAAGCCGTGTTTCAGAGACTTCGAGAGGCTAACCTTAAACTGAATCCGGAAAAATGTGCACTTTTCAAAACCGAAGTTAAGTATTTGGGACACATCATCTCTTCCCAAGGAGTGAAGACTGATCCTGAAAAAGTTGACTCCGTCAAAAATTGGCCAACACCACAGGACAAACATCAACTCCGAAGCTTTCTTGGTCTTGCCACATATTACCGACGTTTCGTTAAGAACTTTGCTGGAGTTGCAAAGAGTTTGCATCAGCTCACCGAAAAAGGGAAGCAGTTCAAATGGTCAGGTGAGTGTGAAAAATCTTTTCAGGAACTCAAATACCGCCTCTGTAACGCTCCAGTGCTGGCACATCCAACACCTGGCAAAACATTCATCATCGACGCAGATGCAAGCAACGTTGGAATCGGGGCGGTACTATCCCAAGTGCATGATGGCGAAGAGAAAGTGGTGGCATACTACAGCAAGGTCCTCTCGAAACCCGAAAGAAACTACTGCGTGACCAGAAGGGAACTGCTAGCTCTGATCTTGGCAACAAAGCACTTCCATAAGTACATCTATGGACAGAAATTCCTTCTGCGGACAGACCATGGTGCTCTGAACTGGCTGTTGAACTTCAAAAATCCAGAAGGTCAAGTCGCAAGGTGGATAAAGGTGGATAGAAAGACTGCAGACTTATGATTACCAGATTCAACACCGCAGAGGAAAGTTGCACTCAAACGCTGACGCATTATCCCGAAGACCTTGCAAAGTGGATTGTAAGCATTGTAGGCGGCAAGAAGACAAAGAAAATATTACCGCTCAGCGACTAAGAGCTGACCCAATAAGCGGATGGAGCAATGAGGAAGTGAGGACTGCTCAACAGGAGGATCCAGATATCGAACCCATTCTCGCATGGAAAGAAAATGAAGAGAAACCTGAATGGGGAGACATTTCTGACAGGAGTCCAGTTCTCAAAGCCTATTGGGCACAGTGGGACTCACTATATGTGCAAGAAGGTGTCCTCAGGCGAAGATGGGAATCCGCTGACGGTAGGTCATATGTGATGCAGCTGATCGTACCGCAATCGAAAGTCAGTGAAGTTCTTCGGGAGATGCACGACGGACCTTCTGGAGGCCACCTGGGAGTCAACAAAACACTGGAGAAGGTGCGACATCGGTTCTACTGGTTACACGCTAGAGATGACGTGGAGAAGTGGTGCCGAACATGTGACAAGTGTGCTGCAACCAAAGGACCTGGTAGGAAGATTCAAGGTAAGATGCATCAGTACAACGTTGGATCGCCTTTTGAGAGGATTGCAGTAGATGTGGCTGGGCCTTTTCCAGAAACCAATGCTGGAAACAAGTACATTCTGGTTGTAATGGACTATTTTAGCAAGTGGCCTGAGGCGTATGCCATCCCAAATCAAGAAGCCAAAACGGTGGTCGACCAGATTGTGTTCAACTGGGTGAGTAGGTTTGGCGTGCCTATGGAACTCCATTCCGACCAAGGGAGGAACTTTGAGTCAAACATCTTCCAAGGAGTGTGTGGACTACTTGGCATTAAGAAGACGAGAACCACACCGCTTCATCCACAATCTGATGGAATGGTTGAAAGATTCAACCGGACCTTGAAAGAACACCTCACCAAGGTCGTAGGCGAGTACCAAAGAGACTGGGATAGGCACGTACCACTATTCCTGATGGCCTATAGAAGTGCAGTACATAGCTCGACAGGGCAAACACCATCTGACATCCTGTTCGGGAAAACCATGCGGCTGCCCAGCGAACTTAAATTTGGATGCCCCACAGAGGAGCCACAGGACACAAACGAGTATGTGGACGACCTCAAGGAGAGACTCGCTGACATCCATAAAAGAACAAGGGAACGGATGAAAACCTACAGCGACCGGATGAAGACACGGTACGACACAAAAGCGACAACGTCAGGATTCCAAGCAGGAGATCGTGTGTGGCTTTATAATCCTCATCGTCAAAAGGGATTGTCACCGAAACTTCAGCAAAACTCTGAAGGTCCTTATACTGTTGTCACGAGGATTAACGACGTGGTTTACCGCATCCAAAGAGGACTAAGAGGCAAGTTAAAAGTAGTTCATTGTGACCGGCTGCATCGATATAGTGGCGAGGCTGCAGATGGAATTATTCGGGACGAACAATCTTAAGGAGGGGGCAGTGTAATGTGAACCCAACATTTAATACCAATTTCCTAATCGAAAACGTTCAACCGAAAAACACATCTGGGAGCACTAGTGTAAGTGTAGAAATTCTAGGAGAGAAAATGTTTGACAGCCAAAACAGTGGAGAGTTGCAGAACATGTGGAAGCTACTGAAGAGTTCTAGATGAAATGTCATTCGATATAAATAGCCCGCCCGAGGCAACCAGAGGGCAGTTCTGATTATAGAGTGATAAAGTTAAGAGTGAATTGTTGTGAACAAGTGATAGTCCAAAAGTCGAGTTGAGTTCGAATAAAGTATTGATACTGAATAAAAGTGGTAGAAATAAATTAAAAAGTGAAGTTTTATTTTTGCGAACTAAGCGCACGTTACAATATTATTGAGAAAGAAAAATCTGTTGTCGATCGTTCATAGATTGGTTCTGATTACGAGGAGTTTTTAGTGGGTAAGAATCCCACACTACTTGGTATCGAATACTGCTAAGTGTCTTTTGAAGATTTACTCCTGACAAAAAAAAAAAAAAAACTTCTGACACCAATGTGACGTGCGCTTAGTTCGCAAAATAAAACTTCACCTTTCAAATTATTTCTATCACTTTTATTCAGTATCTATCTTAATTCGATCTCAACTCGACTTTTGCACTATCACGGCCTATTTATATAGAACAAGACTCATCTAGAGCGTTCCAGTTTCTTCTAAATGGTTTCCACATTTGCTGTCAAAAATCTCTACACTCACACACACTGACTTACAAGCAATGCCTCTCATTTATACCATTCCATTATAGTGTTGCCAGTTGTGTTTTCGGTTAAACGTTTTCGATTAGGAAACTGGTATAAATGTTGGGTGTTCATTACAATACATTCTGTTGTATACTCACAAGTAAGGTCTCTTTTACGATTCATATTCTATTTTCTATTCTATAGGTACACTGTCAGACAAAATAAAGTGCAAACCAGAATTAAGATACTAACTCACTTTATTATGAACTGTACTTCAAAAAGTCATTTTATTTAATTTATTTAAGTTCTTTTACAAACATATCAGTATTCATAAACAAAATATAACCAAAATTGCACTCCTATGTAGCAGGCTTTCCGTGTTGAATACAAAAACTCATCTCGTAGCAATCCAAGAGCCATGGGCCTGGAAGGGCCGAGTTCTTGGTCTTGGAGGGCTACGAGGGTTCAATATTCTCTATGACGAACGGTCTGACTTACCCCGGACCTGTCTCATCATACCGAGCTCTTTTGCAGCAATTAAACTTGATCACTTCTGTGGTCAAGACCTGGTTGCGGCTATCATAAACTACGAAACGAACGGTGAGTGGAAAACTTTCGTCGTTGCGTCAGTTTACTTTCCCTGGAACTCCATTCTACCCCCTCCCTCAAGACAGGTTGTGGATTTATTGGAGTTTTGTGAAAACCGGAAGTTGGGGCTTATCATGTGCTGTGATGTTAACGCTCAAAACATAGTTTGGGGCAGCGTCAAGTGCAACATGAGAGGCAACCATCTTCTTAACTACATTCTGTCTTCTGACTTGAACATTAACAATGTTGGTAATACGCCAACTTTTGTTACGGCTATACGACAGGACGTAATTGACTTGACACTATCTAACAGATATGCCAAGGAGATTACCAACTGGAAAGTGTTGCTGGACGTGTCACTCTCAGACCACAGATACATTCAATTCCATGAAGCAAATGTGATTCCCACTCCTTTAGCTACAACAAATCCCAGAAAAACTAACTGGACACTTTTCAACGATGAGCTCGGTAATCTCGTCAAAACTCTACCTAAGCTCTCAACATCACAAAAAGTGGAAGATGCAGTTCTAGAAGTGAATTGTGCCCTTACTAGTAGCTTCGAGCTGGCATGTCCAGCTAGACAATTACCTAATAGATCTATGGTTCCGTGGTGGAACAATGAACTACAGAAACTTCGCAGGGAAACCAGAAGTATTCTGAATAGGTCCCTCAAGACCAAATCAGATGTCGACTGGAACCTGTATCGATCTTAACAGAAGGACTTTAAAAGGTTAATTCGAAGATCAAAGAATGCCTCTTACAAAGAATTCTGTGAAAGTATAGAAACACTCAGTGAAACTAGTCGACTTACTAAAGCCCTTAAAAGGAGCAAGGTAAACAAACTAGAAACGCTCAGGAAATCAGACGGTTCCTATACCGAGTCCAAAGCAGAGACACTCAGTCTTATGCTGGAAACTCATTTTCCAGGAAACCAGATATCAATCGGACCGCAGCAATCTATTTCCCTTAGATCAGGTGAATCCGATAAATCCACTCGACTTAGCTGGTACACGTCATCGTTAGTTGTTACCGACGAAGCCATCAAATATGCCGTGGCATCTTTTGACAGTTTCAAGTCACCTGGCACTGACGGTGTTTACCCAGCTATGTTGCAGGAAAGTATAAACCTTTTGCTTCCTACTTTGAAAAATATTTTCACTGGTAGTTTAGCCCTAGCGTATATACCAACTTCATGGCAGAGTGTTAGAGTCGCCTTCATACCAAAAATTGGTAAACAAGACTACTCACTCGCCAAGAGCTTTAGACCCATCAGTCTTACCTCATTTCTGCTTAAGACGCTGGAAAGAATGGTTGAGATTTACATTCGTAAAACCTCACTCCAATTACACCCTCTGTCTCAGATGCAACATGCTTACCAAAGAGGAAAATCTTGCGAGACCGCACTTCAAAATCTTGTTAGCAGGATTGAATGCGCACTTGACAGGAAAGAATTTGCGGTAGGCATTTTCATCGACATTCAAGGTGCTTTTGACAATGCTAGCTTCGATGGTATGTGTAATGCTGCCAGAGAACACGGTGTGAACGAGTCATTAGTGTTGTGGATTAAAGCAATGCTAATGAAGAGAACCGTAATCGCTGAGGCGGACTGTGGACAATATGTTGCAGCGGGAGTAAATAAGGGCTGCCCACAAGGTGGCGTTTTATCTCCTCTTCTGTGGTGCATGTTGATCGACTCTCTACTTGTAATGCTCAATGGTTCTAACGTTCATGCCCAAGCATATGCAGATGACGTCGCCGTGCTCTCGGTTGGCTCCAGCCTCCA
Source organism: Melanostoma scalare (assembly GCA_949752695.1). Taxonomy (NCBI): domain Eukaryota; kingdom Metazoa; phylum Arthropoda; class Insecta; order Diptera; family Syrphidae; genus Melanostoma; species Melanostoma scalare. Next base: position 120,666,838 of record OX456986.1, on the reverse strand, counting down.
AGCTGTCTGCTCCCGAGCACAGGCTGCGCTTTGTACGATTGACACCTGGTGTGTTAGAAACGGTCTCTCCGTCAATCCTCTTAAAACCGAGGTTGTCCTCTTCACGAGACGTAGAAAATTGACGGGTCTGACCCATCTTACGCTTAAAGGCGTCAACATTTACTTTTCAAATGAAGCCAAGCATCTTGGAGTAATCCTGGATAACAAACTTCTTTGGTCGAAACATGTCGAGTCTAAAACTACTAAAGCACTGTCAGTTTTCTGGCAATGTAAAGGAGCTTTTGGCAAGACATGGGGTCTTTCACCGAAAAGGGTCCTTTGGATCTATACGGCTATGATAAGACCAATCATCTCCTATGCGTCAGTTGTTTGGTGGAATAAGCTCTCGCGTAAATACGTTATTGCCTCGTTTGTTAAACTTCAAAGAACAATTTGTCTGGGTGTTACGGGGGCCTTCCCCAGCACACCGGGTGCCGCTCTCGACGCACTGTTGAACCTTCCTCCCCTTGATACCTTCATCATGGGGTGTACTCTCAAGAATATTTCTCGTTTAAAACGATGTGGTCTCTGGCACAATTCGCACTGGAGCTTTGAGGAACTCGCAAGCAGCATATCCTTTGACCCACGTCTAATGGATATGCCGTCTGACACGATGATCCCAAGGCTCAAACTGCGTCAAAATCACTCAGTCAGCTTTCCTTCGGTTCAGGACTGGTTCGCTCCAGAATCTGAGCCTGGAAAGAACTGTTATCGTACCTTCACAGATGGCTCCAAAACCGACGAGGGTTCTGGTGCTGGTGCCTTTGTTGAGAACGACGACATACGACTGCACTCATCTTTGGGATCATACGCATCCGTTTTCCAAGCGGAGGCTTATGCTATCCTAATGGCCTTGAGCCACGTAACGAAAAATGGATGGACGGGGAGAAGTATCTTTGTTTGCAGCGATAGCCAAGCTGTGCTTAAGGCACTTCTCAACCCTCTAACCACTTCGAAAGTGATCCAGGAATGCAAGAGCTCTCTGAATGCGATCGGAAGATTAAATTCCTTGAGTCTCATTTGGGTTCCAGGCCATCACGGCATAACTGGAAATGAGATCGCCGATGAACTCGCTAGGCAGGGATCTCAGACAGCTTTCTCAGGACCTGAACCGTCGCTAGGTCTGCCAGCGTCCTCAGTGAGGGCTTCAATCAACGATTGGATCTGTGAAGAACACAACCGTAGATGGCATGCCTCCATTGGATGCAGACAAACCAAGCGTATGCTCCCCAACGTTAGTAAGAAGACTGCAACATTTTTGCTAGCTCGTAGCAGAAAAGACTGTAGGAAGCTTATTGGCGTTGCCAGCGGGCACTTCTCTTTTGCCAAGCATTTAAACGTGTTAGGTTTAAGTGATACCACACTCTGTGAATCTTGTGGAGAAGATGAGGACACCGCAGAGCACTTCCTCTGTGAATGTCCTGCTTTTTCTCGCATGAGGTTACAGATACTCGGCGCAGACATGGTGAGAGCTGGTAACTTAGGCTCCTTACCATGGCAGCGTCTTTTGGCTTTTCTCCAAACATCTGGAAAGCTATAACAAATAGAAGGTTGCTATCTGGTAGTACAATGGACCGGTATTTAGGTCTGAGTGCTCCAGCTGGTATTTTAAAAACCTCCAAAAAAAAAAAAAAAAAACCAAAATTGAAATAACAAAAAATATGTGTTGCAGCAAATCATGAAAAAAGAGAAGACAAAATAAAGTGCAAATTCAAAATATCAGCAAAAAACATATATTTTCATAGGAAATCAGTAACTGGTGACTGACTCCTTTATTTTGAATAACAGCAGCAAGTCGTTTTGGTATGCTGCGAACAAGATTTCTCAAAATTTCAGATGGAATCCTCTCACATTCAAATTGGAGGATTTTCCAAAAAGATGGTATGTTTCGCCGACCATCTATCGGAATTCTGCCATCTAATATGGACCAAAGATGCTCTATCGGATTGAGATCTTGGGATTGAGGTGACCATTCCAATACTTCCACGTTGTTTTGAGAAAACCTGCTTTGCCACTTTGCAAGTATGCTTCGGATCATTATCTTGCTGGAAAATGTAGTTGTCCAGCGATATTTTTGATGCCGAAGAAGCTAAGTTTTCTCTAATAATGTTGACGTAATGAGAACCCGTCATTTTAGTGTCAATTTTGACAATATTACCAACGTCACCAAAGGGAAAACATCTCCAAACCATAATAGACCCACCAATATGTTTGACGATTTTTTTAATGCATCTTTGGTTTAGTCTTTCCTTGGGCTTGCACCAAACTCTTTTCCTTGATTTGGAATTTGTTAACTCAAATTTAGACTCATGAAGCCTAATTATGCTTTCCCAAAACGATTGTGGTCTTGTTAAATACTTTTTTGCGAAAGCAAGTCTTTTTTTATTATTTGGCGTAGCAAAAGTTTTCTCTTTGCCAAATAGTTTCGTAGCCCTCTTTCATTAAGACACCTTTGGACTGTCCTTGGTCTTACGTCTAATTGTAGGTCTTCTTCAATGTTTCTAGCTGTGGATAACGGTTTTTTCTGGCCTCTATTGTGATTCTGCGGTGTTGTTTTCCTCTTTCTTCCACTTTGACTTCTAAAACTGGCAGCAGATCACCGTTTAATGAAGCTCAAATAAACCTTCTTGGTTCCAGAAATTGACAGACTATATTTTTCATTTAATTTACGGAAGGTCAACTAAACTAAAACTTCTTTCAATTCGGGTGAGAGTTGTTCCATGTCAAAGCTTATGAAAATAAAATTCAACTTGAAACAAAATTTTTGCAAACGGGCATAAGATAACCTCACCTTCTGATCATTTTGGCTTAAATTTTTATTTTTGACTATTATTAGCTATACTTTGCACATGTATTAAAAAATTGCACTTTATTTTGTCCGAACTCAATGTCATTTGCTTGAAAATTAATGCAGTTCATGTTTAAAAGAGAGCAAAAATAACGGAGTATTTATAAAGGTTTGATAAACAATGACAAAATATAAAGTAGTAACACTAAATAGAGTGATTAATCTTCCTCATTGTTTATTCTCTGCATTTTTAAAATGAGTCAAGTGCATTTGCACTTTATTTTGTCTGACAGTGTATATTATTCTTAAGGTTTTATTTACTAGTTAGTTCACTAAAATCACATTTATTTTTGCCCTTGATACCTACATATTTTATTACTACCTACTTGAAAAGAAAATAATTTGATTTTGATTCGCGTACATACATATTTACATTTTGGCTAGCGTCATTTGTGTACAGCGTACCGGCGTTTTGTTTTTTTTTTTTTTGTACCCAGTGCATTTGTGGTACACACAACTACTAACTACTTTCTCGTGTTTGTTTTTATCAAAAGTAGATCATCTAAAGCAATTTTATCTGCATTCACCCATTGATAGAATAGTATAATTTACCTATCTACAAGTGTCATTTTATTTCCCTTCAGTTACATAAATTATCTCGTATACCTATTTTGTTTACGAAGAGTTTTATTTTTGGTGTAGGTACATACATTATGTGGTTGACATTAATTGCGTACAGAGCGGTGGTTACTTGGCCTTCGGTTTTATTTTTTTTTTTCTTGTACGTACCTATATATACAGTGTTGCATTGCATTGGGTGCGTTCGAAAAAAATGGGTAGCATAACTAGGATACCTTTGTATCCGGGTAAGTTTTCGAACGACTAAGATTAGGTATCTGTATATGATATCTAAACAACGTCGTTTAGACTAATTAGGAGCACCATATTTTAAATTTAAGTTTACAAAAAACAATTTTGCACTGGCACTATGACAGAAAGCAAAACAAAATGAATCCAAGTCAGCTGTTCTCAAATTTCAATATTGGGTAGCTTGCTATACCATGATTTTTAAGGTACCTTTGGATCGCTTTCCCCTCAAAAGATGTTTTGCAGTCAGCTGCTTTTTAACATGGGATTACACTAACAACAAATGTCACGAAAGGAATCTAGTTCGTCTTAGGTAAAAATCCGAACGCCCCCATTGCTAGAACTTACTTTTTTTGTGAGCGAAATTCAGTGGTTGTCAACCTTTTGCTGGAGTTGAATATTTTTTTTCATCGAAATAATTTGGTGGTGCAGTATATTTTAATACTATTTAATTTGAGAAATCAGAGATTGTGTGAAATTGAAATTGTGAGTTTGTGAGTTGTGATTTTTTTTTTTTTTGGTAAAAGATTTTGAAAAAGGTTGTTTTTTATAATCGATATTTTTGGTAGTTGAGTTACTTTTCAGGATATTCACTTTATTTGAAGTAATTTTCTTACGTTTTTTTTGTTTGATAAAGTGTGTTTGATTTCTTTGTGTTTTTGAAAACAGAGAGTTTGTTTTATTTTTTTTTTGTTGGTTTGTGAGATTTTGTTTTGAAAGTTTATGAAGGTGATATTTTGTGTTGCTTTCTGATAAAACTAAATAGTTGTTGTGGTTTTGCGAGCATTGGTTAAATCGTGCTGAAGTTTCGAAAGTTTTCTTTAGAGGAGTTTAGATCATTACTTTTTTTAATTTGCAAAGAGTTGTTTGTTGTTGCTAAAAATGAATATTGGTCGTTTGGCTCAAGATGAGCTTGCGTATGAAATGCATATTCGTGGGTTGAAAGTCAGTACGGTTGAGGTGATGAGGAAAGCCCTCAGATCCTCAAGAGTACTTGAATCGCGGGGTTCGTTAGAAAATTCAAAGGTGTACCCTTTTAGTTTTGAGGAAGATAGTGAGGCTGTTAAGATGAAAATAGAAGATATTAGGATGTTACTGAAGGATCCCCCGAAAGATCCGAAATCTTCTGAATGTGTGAAGATTTTAACAAAGATTGAGTGGGCGTTAGGTCGTATTGGCAGGGCAGTGTGTGAGAATGATGATGATGAAGAGGTGCAGAGTGAATTGAAAAATGAATTGTTGCTTTTATTAGGAGTGCTTTTAGGTGATAGTGGAGAGAGTGATGTGGAGGATGAATCTCCAAAGAAGAATGCAAGACCAGGAGTTTCAGGTGGCCGCTCGGTGAGCGTAAGCCCATTGCCAGTAGCGAGTGGTTCGAATGTGAGAAATTCAAGAGCAAGGGAACACGATGTTGCTAATAATGTGGTTATTGAAAGATTGGCTGCTAGGGGTATGAATGAGCAAAGAAGTGTTGAAAGTGCGAGTGAGTTAAGAATTAGGGAATTGGAAAGAGAGCTAGAGCGAGAACGAAGAGTGAGTGAAGAGAGAATGGCCAGAGGAAACAGAATGGATCAAGAACATAGAATGGATAGGGAAAATAGATTTGAAAGGGAAAATAGAATGGATAGGGAGAATGGATTGGAGAGGGAGGATAGAATGGTAGGGAATCGTAGCGTGTACGAAAGGTATGAGAGAAAAGTGGAACGTGTGGGAAAGTGGAATGTGAAATTTACGGGAGGCGGATGGTTCGTCTGTGAATGCATTTTTTGAACGGGTTGAAGAATTACATGTAGCGAACGATGTGTCTGAGGCACATTTGTTTAAGTCGGCGACGGAGTTGTTAAGTGGAAGAGCCTTCTTATGGTTTAGGACCGTAAGGAGTGAGCTGAGGAACTGGCAGGAGCTAGTTCAGGAAATTAAGGTGGAGTTCCTTCCTGCGAACTACGATGATCTTCTCTTGGAGGAGATTAATCGTAGATCCCAAGGGAAGGACGAAACCTTCGGCGCATACCTCGCCGTGATGAGGACGTTGTTTAGGAGGTTAGGTGAGCCGTTAAGTGAGAGTAGAATGCTTGGTATTTTGAAGAAGAATGTGGATCCATTCTTCCAAAAGCAAATAGCTAGCGCTAAGCCGACTACGGTGAAGGAGCTTGCGGTGCTTGGAAGAGAGATGGACACATTGAAGGTGAATGTGGATTCCTTTACCCCTCCCCCTCGTGGGAAAAATTTGTTGGAACCGGAGTGTGGTTATCAACCTAGTGCGGCAGGTCAACACCGAGTGGCGGTTGTTGAGTCGGCACCAGATAACCCATTCCGAAGGGTCGTTAGGTGTTTCAATTGTAATAGAGAAGGTCATTTTTCCAATGCGTGTTCGGTTGCTAAGAAATGTTTTGGTTGGGGTGCGTTGAATGTTTATCGTAGGGATTGCAAGAAATGTTCGGGTTCAGGTTCGGGAAATGGGCAACGGACTCTCGGGTCAGCTGGACGAGAGCTACGTCGCAATTAGTTAGGTCGTCTGCTGACGATCAGCTGGTGGACAGGGTTGAGTTAGGTTTCACACTCGCGGCAAATGGTAGGGATAGTCGACCTTATTTGAAGGTCAACATTTTTGGCATTAGGTTTTTAGGTCTTTTAGATTCTGGTGCTTCTCGCACAACAGTAGGTAGGGATGGGTGGAGAATTTTGAAGGGTTTAGGCTTAGCATTAGGGAAAAGTAGCATAGGTTCGGTTGCGCTAGCGGATGGGGCGGGAGTAGGAGTAGTTGGATCATTGTCGCTTCCAATGGAGGTGGAGGTCAAATCCATACTACTAGAATGTTTAGTTATACCAAACCTCCCACATTTATTGATCCTTGGCGCAGACTTTTGAGCACTATCGGGAATAGTCCTGGATTTGAGATCAGGTGTGTGGAGTTTTTCAGAGCAGGAAGCAGTTGCCTCAATAACAGATGTAGGGTCCATTAGGGAAAAGTCAGATTTTGGTAGTGAGGATAGGGAAAAGTTAGATAGGTGTTTAGAACAGTTATTTCAGGAAATGACTGAGGGGTTAGGCTGTACCAATTTAGTTGACCATAGGTTTAGGACGACTGCAGAGCCGATTAAGCAGCGGTATTACCCTGTGTCACCCGCAATCCAGAAGAGTATTGACAAGGAGCTTCAGGAGATGTTAGATGCTGGAGTTATCCAGAAATATACAAGCCCTTGGGCATCTCCGATTTTGCTCGTCAGGAAAAAGGATGGAAGCTTTCGGTTTTGCGTCGATTATAGGAAGCTTAACGCTGTTACTGATAGGGACGCTTATCCACTTCCGTTTATCTCAGCGATTTTGGATAAGCTTAGGAATGCAAAATTTTTGTCATCTCTTGACATTAAGTCTGCGTATTGGCAGATACCCATGGAGGAGGAATCGCGCAAGTACACAGCCTTCACAGTGCCTGGCCGAGGTCTTTTTGAGTTTTTGCGGATGCCGTTTGGTCTCCATAATTCCCCGGCAACGTGGCAAAGGTTTATAGACGACGTTTTGGGTCCCGACCTTACGTCTTTGTGTACTTGGACGACATCACCATCGTCACCGATTCCTTTGACAAACACTTAGAAATTTTGCAGGTGGTTTTTAAAAGATTACTAGGAGCGGGATTAGGAGTAAGTAGGGAAAAATGTAATTTTTGTAGGCCTTCTTTGAAATTTTTAGCGGCTCCATGTGGACCCAGAAAAGGTCGAAAGCATGTTGAAGATTCCGGCCCCTAAAAATATCAAAGAAGTTAGAAGTTTTATAGGGACTATTTCTTGGTACAGGAGGTTTGTTCCAAATTTTGCAATTTTAGTTAGGCCTCTTACGGATCTTCTAAAGAAAAGTAAGAAATTTGAGTGGACCCTAGAATGCGAGGAAAGTTTTAGGAAAGCCAAGGAGTGCTTGGTCACGGCACCGATTCTTACGTGCCCGGATTTTTCACGACCGTTTGTTGTACAAACAGACGCGTCTGATTACGGGATCGGAGCCGTGCTTTCTCAAGAGTTTGAGGAAGGAGAAAAGGCAGTCTGCTATATTAGTAGGTCTCTCAATAGAAGTGAGAGAAATTATTCAACAACTGAAAAAGAATGTTTGGCAGTTTTGTGGGCAGTTGAGAAGTTGCGGCCATATATCGAAGGTGTTCGGTTTACGGTCGTAACGGATCATTACTCGCTCGTGTGGCTGAACAATCTGAAAGATCCGCAAGGTAGATTGGCTAGATGGGCCATCCGCCTACAGCAATTCGATTTCAAGATCATCCACAGGAAGGGGAAGGAACATGTTGTTTCAGACATGTTGTCGCGGGGAGTTCCAGTAGTGGCTGGTATTTCAGATGCGGATACTGACCCTTGGGTGGAGAAAAGGATCTTGTTAGTCGAAAAGCAACCGTTAGTGTATCCATCTTGGAGAGTAGAGAATAGGAGACTATATAAACATGTGAAACCGAAACATGTTGTAGTCTGTGAGAGTAGTGAAGAATGGAAGTTAGTAGTAGGGAAAAAGGATAGGTTAGATATTTTGAAACAGTGTCACGATAGTCCACTAGCGGGACACATGGGGGTTAGGAAAACTTATGCTAGGGTTTTAGAAAAATATTATTGGCCAAAAATGAGGGTAGATATAACGCGTTATGTGAAAAATTGTAAAATTTGCCAAACAGTGAAACCAATCAACGAGAAGCCAGCTGGTCTTATGTCTGAAAGGGAAGGCACCTCCAAACCGTGGGAAATGGTATGTGTGGACTTGGTGGGTCCTCTACCAAAATCATCTAGGGGTTTCATTTACATCCTTACCGTTGTAGACTATTTCACCAAATTCCCCCTCTTATTCTGTCTTCGTTCTGCAACTGCGAAAGCAGTGGGCAAAGAGTTGGAAGATAATGTCTTTCTACTCTTCGGCGTACCCAAGTGGATCGTATGTGACAACGGTCCTCAGTTCCGTAGCAAGGAACTGAAAGCGCTTACCGCAACCTACGGGTCACAACTCCGTTTTACAGCGCATTACCACCCGCAAGCAAATCCTGCGGAGCGCATTAACCAGATCATAAAAACTACCCTTCGTGCATACGTGTCGGAAAATCATCGAACCTGGGATTCGCAATTGGCAAAGGAAGCCGGTGCGATTAGGACATCCCAGCATGAGGTTTTAGGAGTTTCGCCATATTTCGCTAACTTCGGCAGGAATATGGTCACATGTGGCCGTGATATAGGATATAGGGATAGCGATAGGGACCAAACAGGAATAGTAGATAGAGAGAAACAATTTAGGAAGCTACGGGAAGAGATAGCTAAAAAGATAGGCGCGGCTACCAAGAAGTCCGCGCAAACATATAACCTTCGCAGGCGTGATGTCCAATATCAGCCTGGCGATTTGGTTTGGCGAAGAAATTTCGCACTTTCAGATGCCGCAAACTACATTGCAGCTAAATTAGCTCCTAAATTTGTTGGACCCTACCGCATATCGAAGCGGACGTCACCTTGGACGTTTATACTAACCGATGAGAATGGCAAAGATCGCGGAACTTGGCACGCAAAGGATTTAAAACCTTATTGCGATGATTCTGACACTTAGTCTATAATCAAGACCCCCCCGATTACATATAAGTATCTTTACTTCCCGTTATTTTTTTTTTAACTTCAATTCATCTAACAAGACCATACCTCATCTTTATCTTTAACATCATTACTTTAACTTTTTTTAACTTCTTTAACTCTTTTAACTTTTTCTTTCATAACTTTTGATTTTAACTTTAACTTTAGTTTGTAACTTTCAATAACTGTCAAATTGATTCTTCGTTCCTTTTACCTATTTTCACCTTAGGAAATGGTTTATATTTCCTTGAAATGTAAACACATTTCCTGGGAGGTAAGGGTGCCCAGCATTATGCAAAAACATCCCACGTAGGGTGATGAGGCAAAATTGGTCGAGGCTAGACCGACAAAGGGACAGGCGATCCCCAACGATGAGCAAGAAGCGTGCAGACGGGCGGTCTCACGCAAGACAATGAAAATGTCCGGTGTGAACACACACAAGATGACAGAACATCACCATCAATGGTAGATGATAAATGCCTACCCAACGATCTACGTCACTTTGACAACACTAGTATGGCCTTCTGCCCAACCTAACTTCAATAAGGTACCCAAAGGTTGAAACGTTAAAGATCTTCCCTCCTCCCCCAAATCTGCAAAAGAGGCCACCAGTGAAGGATAGGGATTTTCGGTTAGTTGAGATTTCCTCCTCCTATAGTTCTCCCGAAATAAAATGTTAAAAATGTTTATTAGGAAATGGATATGTTTACTTACTCGATTCACTCTCCACGCGAATAAATGTAACTGAGAGAATGCTCAGCGATGACTTATTTTCGATTTCAGCGTAGTTCGATTCTTTTTCACGAAGGTTGTGAGATTAGATATTGTAGGGGTCTGGACTCACCCATCAAGATCGGCAAGTGTTGGACGACACCAACCACTTGTCGAACTTTCGAATTTGGTGAATGTCGAAAGAGAGGGCAAGTTTTGGACGACACCAACAACTTGTCGAACTCTATGTGTGTAGTGGTTGAGCATGCGCACTTTCGTTGGAATTCGACAGCGATGGCACAGCACACCAACGGTGGCTGATGTCGTGATACTGAATCCACGAAAGTGATTGGTTGAGCGTATGAATGTGTGTGTCTGAGAGCGGGGTTGAGTCCAGACAAAGAGCTAGGCTTGAAGTGGTGGACACTTCTTGGTTAGCTATCAAGGTGATGATACGGAAAGAGTGAAAAATTGTCGAGAAAGGAAATTGAAAATAAGTTTTGATTTAGATCGAGAAATTTCATGCAGGAAAAAATTTTATCGAGTTTGAGTTCTTTTCGAAAGAAACATAGAGAGTGAAACGAGGAAGGATTCGGAGTAAAGAAGGATATAGATAGATCCACAGCAGAATAAATCGAGCAGGGAGTTGTAGGAGGAGCAAATCAGAACAAAGCTAAGAATATTGAGCTCTTTTTTTTTGTGAGACGTATTTTATTTTACTGGTGAAAATATTGAATTGAAATACTGTGTTGCCCCTTTTTCTAACGATTTATCCAGGAAATTGCCTGGCACGTGACCCCCTTAATTTTCAACCCATCTTGGGAATTTTCGGGAAAATTCCTTTAACCGTTCAACCTTCGGTACCACTTTATACTGTTCTTCATTGCAACGGTCCGCCTGACCGTCTTGCTAATTTATATAACTTCATTTAATTTTACGATCACCTATTTTCCACGTTTATACCTCTATTTATATTATTTCGAAAAGATTCTGGTTTTAGTCCAGGTTACGACCACGGTTTTTCCCAGACACCTTATTAAAACAATAAAATAATTCAAACTTCTCTTTGGGAACTCAAAAACATTGCTACTTTCATTATCAACTATTTTCTTTTTATTACTTTTCCATTACTTTTCAGCACTAAGGTTTGGAAATTTGAACCTTTAAAAATTTTCTGGCGCCCACAATTTTTAGGACACCCTGTTCTCTAAATTGATCATCTATACAACTTCTATTATAATCACATTTATCCATTTTCGATTAATTCCTCAACCTTGGATTGATTTCGATTAATTTCAATCTCACCCTATCAATCGATCGAACACACCCAGCTGAGCTAGTCGCGGTGGCAGCATATATTCGTTGCTGGATGCGCTTGTTTTCTTGCCAACACTTCCTACCAAAAACCATCTGTCATTGCAATTCTTTTCGCACGCCGGCCGGCTGTGCTGAATTTCTTTCTTTTATTTTGATTAATAGTACGCGGTTTCTAAGTTCGGTTCCATCCTAAAGTTAGTTTAATTAAATCTAAAATATATAATAGGTACAATACCCTCAGAGAAAATGGAAGTGTCGGGAGAAAAAGGTGCAACACCTCGGATAACCATAATGATTTCAAAGTTGACGACCCAAGCAAACGAAAAAAGGACAATGACCTCCGGATCTGCACGTGGAACGTAAGATCTCTTAACGGACTAGGTGCAGCTGGAGAATTAGCGGACGCCCTGGACTGCTGTAAAGCAGACATAACCGGCATCCAAGAAGTGCGATGGAGTGGACCGGGCATAAAGAAGATGAAAAACTGTGACATCTACTATGGCGACTGCTACAGGCAACAGAAACAGCGCTTATTTGGGTGCGGATTTGTCATTAGAGGAAGACTCAGGGATAAGGTGATCAGCCAAAATCCAGTCAATGACCGTATAATGACCATCCGCATCAGGGTTAAATTCGCCAACATTAGCCTTATATGCGCCCACGCCCCCACAGAAGAGAAAGATGACGATTCCAAAGACTGTTTCTACGAGCTCCTCGAAGAAGCGTATGAGCAGTGCCCTAGACACGACGTGAAAATCGTCCTTGGCGATAAGGAGGACATTTTGGAAACACAATCGGTAAGCATAGCCTCCAAGACAAAACCTCCGAAAACGGACTGAGGCTAATCGATTTTGCTGCGGGGCTAAATTTTGTTGTAAGTAGTACATGCTTCTTGCATCTCAAAATTCATAAAGGTACATGGCGATCTCCAGATCAATTAACCGTCAACCAAATTGACCATGTTGCGATCGACGCAAGGCACGCTTCCAGTGTGCTAGATGTCCGAACTTTCCGAGGGGCCAACTTTGACTCGGACCACTACCTTGTTTTAGCCAATGTACGAATGAGGATATCTTGTTCACGACCAGCACGAACTAGCGCTGTGAAGAGATATGACGTCGGAAAGCTACAATCGCAAGAGATTGCCAATGCCTTTTCCAATCGAGTGTCCCTTCAATTATCCTTGAATCCCATGCCGCCAGCATTAAGCATTGAAGACCAGTGGCAGCAATGCCAAGAAGCCATCAGAACCGCTGCCTCTGAGTTTCTGGGTTTCACTCGGCCACCAAAACGAAACCCATGGTTCGATGAAGAATGCAGGCAGGCAAATGCAGCCAAACAAAAAGCACGACAAATGCTGATGCAACAACGAACAAGGGCTGCTTACGATCAGTATAACGAGATCTACAAGGAGAAAAGAAGGGAAGAACACCGACTTCTCAAAAAGAAAAAGAAGCAGCATGAGAAGCGCTCGTTTGAGGAAATAGAGAGATGCCATGACAGGAACGAGATTCGGAAGTTTTACCAAAAGGTAAAAAGATCCTGCCAGGGTGGCAAGCTCCGAACTCAAGCCTGTAAAGACCAGCAGGGAAACATAGTTATAGAGTCACAGTTGCTACTGAGGATCTGGAAAGATCATTTCTGCAGACTGCTTAACGGCGATGAGGACACAAATTCCGCTGTCAGGCAGATTGCCCCATTCAGTTTGGACGATGATCAAGAATGCCGTCCTCCCGACCTACAGGAAGTTAAGCTTGCTATATGCAAACTCAAATCAAATAAGACTGCAGGTGCAGACGGCCTTGATGCCGAACTTTTCAAGGCAGCTGGAGACCATTTGGAAAGGAGCATGCACCAGCTTATCTGCATGATATGGTCGGAAGAAAGCATGCCCGATGAATGGAACCTCAGTATCGTATGCCCGATCCTAAAGAAGGGAGACCTTCACAATTGCGCTAATTACAGAGGGATAAGCCTCCTTAACGTCGCTTGTAAGATCTTGTCTGCTGTAATATGTAAACGTCTGAAACCCCACGTCAACAACTTGATAGGTACTTATCAATGTGGTTTTAGACCAGAGAAGTCCACAATAGACCAAATTTTCACCTTACGGCAGATCTTGGAAAAAACCCGAGAACATAATATCGATATTCACCACCTCTTTATCGATTTCAAGGCCGCGTATGACAGTATTTACAGAGACGAGCTGTACAAAGCTATATCTAGTTTCGGCATCCCTGCAAAACTTGTACGACTATGCAGGATGACTTTGGAGAATTCACGCTGCTCCGTCAAGGTCGGAAAAGAACTCACCGAGACCTTTGGTGTCGAAAAAGGCTTTAGGCAAGGCGACAAACTGTCATGCGATTTCTTCAACATCATACTTGAACAGATTGTAAGAAACTCAAACGTCAACACCAGAGGAACAATCTTTCAAAAGTCTGTACAATTACTCGCCTATGCAGACGATATTGACATAATGGGAAGAAAAAAGCGTGATGTCATAGGTGGTTTTGCGAGTATTGAAACAGAAGCGGCAAAAATGGGTTTGATGGTTAATGAGGGCAAAACGAAGTATATGTTGTCATCAAATAAGGACACAGAACATCGACGAATTGGACAAATTGTCACAATAAACAGACATAACTTCGAGGTAGTACAGGACTTCGTCTACCTAGGATCCGCTGTAGACACGGACAACAACAACAGTGCGGAGATGAAACGGAGAATAACTCTTGCCAACCGTTGCTTCTTTGGTTTAAGAAGGCAATTGAGAAACCAAACCCTCTCTAGAAAAACCAAGGTGACCTTGTATAAGACCTTGATCATCCCAGTCCTGCTGTACGTCGCGGAAGCATGGACTTTATCAAAAGCGGATGAGGAAACTCTTGGTCGTTTCGAAAGAAAAATTCTCCGAATGATCTTTGGTCCTGTATGCGAAAACAATGTGTGGAGAAGAAGATACAACAACGAGCTGTATGAGCTGTACCGCGACATGGGCATAGCCAGAAGAGTACGCATCGCGAGGCTACGATGGTTGGGCCATGTTGAGCGGATGGACCCAAACGCTCCGGCTCGTCGGGTGTTCGAAAGCACATTGCAGGGAAATCGCGGAAGGGGAAGACCTTGTCTTAGGTGGCGCAATCAAGTGGATGAAGACCTCAACCGACTTGGAGTGCGAAACTGGAGAGAGCTCGCCCGAGATCGAAATCGTCATAGAAGGATGTTGGTTGAGGCCCAGGTTCACCCCGAACTGTAATGCCCACCTAAGTAAGTAAGTACAATAAACACATCTCTTGACAAAATGCGTAAAGAACATACTCACCCTCTTGTCTATAGAAAAAAGTTTGCAGAGATAATTTCGACGAAAAAATATGATTGTGTACTTTATACAGACGCATCCACAATTAACGACGCTACAAGCTACGCTGTGTATAGATACGACGAAGTCGAAGAGAAAATCATTTCACAAAGACTTACTACTCCTCACCAAAGCCCTTTTAAATATGAAGTAATGGGATTTGTAGATGCATTCAGCTTTGCAAACAAAAGAACCGATAATACAGCTATATGCAGTGACTCCCTGAGCGCCATACGTAGTATCTTGAACAATCGAAACAGAACCCCAGTCATTCAATTTCTCCGCACAATTATCAAATCCAACTTCCCAAGAATACATTTTATATGGACACCTGGACACGTAGGGATTCCAAGAAACGAAAGAGCGGATAAAGCCGCCCGAGAGACACTACAGATGCCGCTAGTATTTACTAGTCCTCCTTTTGCGTCATCGATGAACAAACATATCGCCGTTGGGAAAACTCGACATCATTTCTGAAACATCACACGGCCTTTGGAAAAGTAACTTACAACAAAGCTTTAAACCGACTTCAGTCGGTGCAACTCCTCCGATTAAGGCTGGGACATACACTTTTCAACAAACTACATCTATACAAAAAAGAATCACCATCATTATGCTCCTACTGCCATGAAGTTCTGACCGTGTATCACGTCTTACGAAGTTGCCCACTTACAAAAGAACACTTCAAGTATAACAGACGACCTATTGAAAGAATTTTAGACACAACAGTGCATCCAACCAAATCGCTAATTTTCCCACTTTTAAACAAACACCAACCATTAGCTCGTGTGGCTTGGGTTATCTTAATATCCGAACATTGCCTCTCGTATTTAATACGGACTCAATTTCAGAGTTGATGTGACTATGCAGTCGCTGATTGTGTGATACAGCATGTTTTCTTACAACTTCTGTAACCGTTTTTATTTGTAGGTCACGATGTAAATCGCTATTTCTTATACACCATGGTGCATTTACTATTACACGAAGGACTTTGTTTTGGAACTTTTGGATGATTTCAGTATTTGTTTTCTTTATGAAGCCCCATAACTGGATTCCATAGGTCCAAACAGGTCTAAGTACTTGTTTATAAAGCATTATTTTATTTTCGATAGATAATGCTGGGTTTACATGCATCTGCAACTGCGGAAGTGCAGAAAAGTAAAGCGAGACGGATGAAGATTACAAAGCACAAAAGTTAAAAAGAGAGACGAATAGGATTATGGTTGCAGATGAAAAATTATGGTTGCAGATGAACATGTTCATCTGCACCCATAATTTTTCATCTGCAACCATAGCTAGGAAGTTCGTTCCCTCTCTATCAGACAAGTATGAATTTTACATCTTGTGTCTTTTTCCGATTTTCATCTGCACTTGCAGATGCATGTAAGCCACCATAAGTCAGACTACCGAGTAGCCAGTACATTTTTCTGTACTTCAAGTTGAACTCTTCCCTTTTCTTTTTGATATGCTCTTTCCATTTTAGCTTTGCATTCAAATTCATCCCAAGGTATTTGGCCGTATTGGTGTAATGTACAGCTTGATTGTTGATGAATATTTGTACGTAGCTTAACTTTTTATTTGTAAATTTTATATGTGCAGATTTAGCTTCATTGAGCTTGATACGCCATTTTTTGGTCCAATCACTAACGGATTAGATTTCTTTCTTCTATGACTTTGCTCAGTCTTTTCAGTAGCAATTTTTAAAAGTTTTTTGCCATTATTGGTATAAGCCATATTGGTCTGTAAGACGTCACTTCTGTTGGTGCCTTACCTTGCTTTAGTATAACAATTACTTCAGCAATTTTCCAATAATGTGGGACATATTGGGTCTTTAGGCATGCATTTATCATGAATTGGAGTTTTATTAAGGCTTTTGTGGCATTTCTTTCATAACCTGAGCAGTTATTAGATCGTTCCCAGGTGATTGTTTGTTCGACAGTTGATTTCGACACATACTTTTTATTTCTTTTAGTGTGACAATTGGTATGTCAACTTCATCTACTTTATCAATAAACTGTAAGCTGTTTTCGGATGTGTTTGCTGGGAATGTATTAAAAACATTCGCAAGATGTTCTGCAAACAGGTTAGCTTTATCTTTCGGATTTCCGATACAATTCAGGTCTAGAGATTTTATTGGCGGGTTTTGTAACTGCGGTCTTTTCAGGCGCTTAGCTACTTTCCAAAGCGAGTAATCAGTTAAAGCATCAGTCATTAAATTTTTCAAGAATCTACTTAATGAATCATTTTTGAATTCGTAGATTTGTTTTTTGCTTTGACGGTTAAACGCAGTTTTGTCGTCTGGAAATCTAGTATTTTGCCATTTTCTTCGAACTCTTCTTTTCTCCAATATCAACTCTCTTATCTCGACAGGGTATTTTGTTTCAGTTTGCTTCCTACTCGAGTAAGTTGGTGTACTTTCTTCTGCAGCTTGTTGAACATCGGCAACGAATTGTTCCTGTTCAAGGTCGATTTGCTCTTTTGTATTCATAGGGGATCTGAGATTTATATAGCTTTCAAGCTTTTCTCTGAATTCACTCCAGTTTGTTTTATTATTTATAAGCTTAGGATTACTTTTTTCCATTATCTCTAATTCATTAATTTTTTTTTTTTTTTTTTTTATAATTAACGCGCACATCAAGGGGTTATGACTACCCTTATAATGTTATTAAACACAGTGCGAGCATTTAAGAAAGTAGGAGAGGATTTGAAAGGAGACACCGATGCACGTTGCTTTTGAATCTTTGTAAATCGTAATGCAGGGGAAACACAGAGCCAGGTAAAGCATTCCACATTCGGGTGGTGCGACTAAAATAAGAATCTCTATACTTGACTGTACGCCCGAAGTTGGGCTCAAGGCAGAACTGATGAGCATTCCTAGCGAGGCGGGTGTTGCGGCTAAATTGTTTCAAGGGAGGAATGCAGCTGGCTATTTCACTAGAGCACTGTTTGTGGAAAAAGCGATAAAAGAGAGAGAGACAGGTGACGTTTCGACGATGTCCAAGAGAATCAATCGATTCTACGATTGAACTATCACCTATCAATCTTAACAAAGTGATAAAATCACCGGTGTATGATCTGATGATGTCATAATTACCTTAAACTCTTATATGGTTTCGTTTGATGCCTTTAACTATGAAAAAGTCAACAAGGTCTGGTATTTTACTAGTATCCAATGGTCAGTAAGTTGGTGATCTGGAAGAATAAAACTCGCAATTGTATTTGAGGCATGCTTTGTTAAGCCTTCTACCTTTTGTTGTTATAAGTCTGGATCCCCAATGGGTGTGCTTAGCATTGAAGTCACCGCCAACAAGGAAGTTATGTCCTAGTAGATTTAGCAGTTCTGTATAGTCATTTTCAGTCGGGGAATGCCTTGGCGGGCAGTATATTGATGTCAACTTGAAGTCTTTCTTTTTCATACCAGTATTATTGTTACTTGCATGTTCTCGTTTGTAAACATAGCTTCTTCATGGTGTTTTAAGCTCTTTTTTATCAGGATTGCTGATCCACCTCTAGCCTTATCAGCTGGATGAGGAGCGTGGTAGCATATAGTTTGATATTAAATCATCAAGAGCCAGTCCACTTGAGAAATGAGTTTCGGACACCAGGAAAATATCTATGTGTTCGATGTCTTAGAAGATTTGAAAATGAAACTTTTTATAAATTTCTAGCCACAAAAAGTGTAATTTCCTAACCGCAAAACTAATAATAGTGTAATGTACAGACACCCAACATTTATACCAATTTCCTAATCGAAAACGTTTAACCGAAAACACAACTGGCAACACTATAATGGAATGGTATAAAAGAAGACGTTGGTTGTGAGTGTGTGTGTGTGTGCAGAAATATACCGGGAGGGGAACTTGTCTAGACATCATGGTTCATAGCAAAACTACTAGAAAGCTCTCGATATTTCACACTTCTATATAAAGAGGGAGCTGACGCAACCAGACGTCAGTTTAATCTAGAAAGTGATAGTGTGAATATTGGATAAACGTAATTGAGTTGAGTTCGAATAAAGTGTATATCGAAAGTAGATACTGAATAAAAGTGGTAGAATTAAATAGAAAGGTAGAGTTTTATTTTTGCGAACAAAAGTCCAAATGTCATTAGCTACTGAGTAGACGTGTTTTTTCTGGCGGCTGTTTCATTTAAGTTTTTTTATTTTTAAACACAAGTTATATTACTCATCAAGTTGTTTCAATCGTCTTTTGAAACTGTGTCGTTCAATAATTAGAACTAAATAAGTGAAGCTAAATTTACCAAAGTGATTATTTTAGTTAAATAAAATAATTGAATTTCACTCTGAAAAGACATTCTTCGTTTTTTTTTTGTAACGCTACATAAAGCTTTTGAAAAATACGTTAAACCCACCCACACAAGTAAATAATGTCTGCAAATAATAAAGGGCCAAAACCTAGTTGCTCTCTTGCAACATCCAAAAATTCACCGCGAACTTTGAAAGTTTGCACCGATTCCGTCACTGTTACTAATGATGACAACTCTATGTGGAAAAAATGGATGAGATACTTGATAAACAAAGTAAGTCAATTATTTCATTACTTTCAACACAAATAAAAGAGTCTGCAGAGAGTGTTTCGAAGAACATTGAAACTAAAATTGCCGAAATAAAAGACACTATGAACGACATAAACGACCGTGTAATTCAACTCGAAGGCAAAAACTCAACAACGAGCCTAGAATTGGAAGCAATAAAAACTGATTTCGACAGCCTTAAATCATCGATGAATGTAATGAAAAGTGAACTTCAGGAAACAAAAAGCAATCTTTTAAGTACAACCACTCAGCTCAATGATTCCCGTAATGAATTAGCTGAGGCGAACAAGAAAATAAACGCACTGGAAAACGCACAAGAAACACAAAATAACAAAAACATTGCCGCTGACGCTGTTCTCTATGGCATCCCGTTCAATAAAGATGAGAATCTTAAATCATATTTTAATCACCTGTGTCACACAATAAACATCAAGCCACCTTCACTATTAGCCATCTTTCGCACTCGTTCGGCAACCCGAAACAATAACACTATCTTAATAAAGTTCGCATCACCGTTTGATAAGAATAACGTCTTGAAGTCAATCAGCAAATATCGAACCGAATCGAATGTCAAACAACTTTATCTGCGCGACGTGGGATTAACACAAATCGAACGAGAAACACCAATTTTTATCCGCGAATGCTTAACAAAAAAGAACCACATGTTACTGCAGAATGCACTTCGTCTTAAGAAGGCAAAGAAGCTGTCATCAGTGTTTACCTTGATGGGAGCTGTTTGTGTAAAACGTCAACCTGATGAAGATGCAGTACAAATTGTAAACAATGAGGAACTTAATGGAATCGCCGCAAGCTGTCATACTCCAACCTAAAACACAGAGCTTCTAAAACTTTTTTCATTTTTATTATCTTTTTATTATTGATTTATCTTTGCATAATATTTTTTTACTCTATTCTTTTTCTTTTTTATTATTTTCTCCATTCACATACATACCTTTATAATAATTTCTTTTAAATTTTCTCTTTTTTTTTTTTTTTTTTTCTCGGTCATATTACTTTTCTTTTCGATTTGTTGTAATTAAACCTTTACATTCTGCTTTTTTTTTTTTTTAAATGAATTTTCTCAATTTTGGAGCACATAGCATTCTCGCACCCAGTGACGGAATTTTGCGTTCGATGGTTAACGTTTTAACTAACCAAAGTAATGGTATTAAATTATGTCACATAAATGCACAAAGTTTGCTACCCAAGATTGATGAGTTCCGGTTTGTTTTTGGTGGAAGTAAGATTGATGTGATCTGTGTATCTGAAACATGGCTTAAAAGCACCTGCAGCGATGAAATGTGTAAACTAGGAGGGTATAAGGTTTTCCGCTATAACAGAGAGGGTCGCAATGGGGGCGGTGTTGCAATATATGTACGAGAGAGCATTCCGTGCAAACTAAGATATGTGTCTGATGCTGGCAGTGAAATCGAGTACATTTTTGTGGATCTAGGCTATAGTGAAAACAAGTTACTCATAGGAGCAGTATACAGGCCCAATAAAAGCACTAGTCTAGATCCGTTTTTTCATTTTATGGAAGAAATATCTGTTGTATCACTTCAGATCTTAATAAGTGGTGATTTCAATAGCAACATTTTGGTTGAAAGAAATCTTGTGGATGGTATGAAAACTTTCAATTTGTTTCCCTCAAACACCTCTGTGGCAACCCATTTCACTGATTTTTCAAACACACTCTTAGATGTCTTTTTTGTGAGTGATTTACGTAAGGTATTGTTCCAGGATCAGCTCTCTGCGCCAGGTTTTTCTAGGCATGACCTCATATATATCGCTTTCGATTTTGATTTTCAACAGGTAGATATTTCATATGAATTTAGGGATTTTCAACACATTGATTACAATGCCCTTGATCAAAATTTGCGATCCATTGATTGGAGATACGTTTATTGTGTGCCCAGTCCTACCGATCAAATCGAATATATAAACTCCCAAACATTATCATTATTTAATACCCACGTTCCTGTGGAAATTCGTACTCGGAAACATAATGATCGGTCTTGGTTTACTGCCGAAATTCGTAATTTGATGCAAGCAAGAGACCACATATATGCTATCTGGAAACGCTTTAGACTGGAGGAATCTCGACACAATTATCGTAGGTTCGTAACGGTAAAACAAAGGTGCTCTCCAACAAATTAAATACATCACAATGCGGGAGGCAACTTTGGAATAATCTTCGTGAGATCGGCATAGCTAAAACTAAAAGAAACGTTTTCCCTGATGATATCAGTGTGAACGAGCTCAATCAAAAATTCGTCGAGCTACCCTTCCCTTATCTCCCGGTCACTTCGCCCCAAAATTTCCAGAACAATAATTTGAATGCATTTAGCTTCATATGCGTTGAAAGTACTGACGTAGTGGAAAGTTTTTTGTCAATTAAGTCGAATGCTACAGGTACTGATAAAATACACCCCACTTTTTTTAAGGCAATACTGCCTGTTCTTTTGCCGTATGTTACGCATACCTTTAACACGATTCTGACAACCGGCGTTTTCCCTGAACAGTGGAAGTCAGCTAAAATAATACCAATCGAAAAAAGTCCACGCAGTAAAGATTTTAGACCTATTTCCATCCTTCCATTCCTGTCAAAGGTTTTCGAAAAGATTATTCAAAAACAAATAAATACTTATTTACGCAGGAATAACTTTCTTTCGCCGCAACAATCCGGATTTAGGGAGAAACACAGTTGCCAAACAGCTTTGATTAATGTTATCGAAGAGGTGAGAGTGGCTTTAGATAACAAAAATATAACTTTCCTTCTGCTATTGGATTTTTCAAAAGCCTTTGACAAGGTTGATCACCTTAATCTCTGTAAAAAATTATCAAGATTGTATAATTTTTCGAACTCGGCCGTACAATTGATTTCGTCTTATCTCCAAGGAAGGCAACAGGCTGTTATGATGAATCGTAATATTTCATCCTTTCTTCCCATAAAAAGAGGTGTTCCACAAGGCTCGATCCTCGGTCCTCTCCTATTTTCTCTTTACATCAATGAACTACCACAAATAGTCTCCACATCAACAGTTCAAATGTATGCGGACGACGTGCAAATGTATATAAGTTGTTCGTTAGGCCAAATTGATGGCAGCGTCATTAATATTAACAATGATTTAGAAAATATTTCTAATTTCGCTAAAGATAATGGACTATTCTTGAATTCATCTAAGTCCAAATGTCTGGTTATCTCTAAGAAACCCATTGGTTAGGTTAGGGACTAACCGGACTCTTACATGGAACACGCACATAAACTCGACTATTGGGAAAGCATACGGAGTACTGCGCAGACTGTCGTCTACACAGTATTATACTCCAGTCAAAACAAGTAGAGCAAGAGCCCGTGAACCCCAGACCTTCGTTATTTTATAGAAGCTGAAAGTTTGTCAGCGCATGCTCCCAGCATAGGTAAAGACAATGGGCCATTATGAAGTTTGGGTTATAGTGGCTTTGGCAGGTAAACGGTACTAAAGGTGTGTAAAATACCGTTCTACTTTCGTCAAATTATAAAGTGTGATTTTTTGGTATTACCTTCAGAATATTATTAAAAATCATGTCGTTCATTGCCAGACACTTAACATAGTGGCAACCCCTTGCCAGACACCCTTAATGTTTATGAAATTAAAATTCTACTTTCGTTATAGTATAAAAGCTGATTTTTATATATAATACTTGGGTAATAGGCTGATGATGTTTTCTCATTTGCCAGACATTTCTGATAGTTCCAACCCCTTGCCAGACAACCATGTTGTATATCTTAAAAAGAGACTCGTGTTTAGAATGACTTATGCAAATAAACTTTTAGGCACCGATTCATTTAACTAATAGTCTGTGTAAATTTTAAAAACATCTTAAGAAAAGACATTCGATGCTACAACTACCTTGAAGTACTAAAAATTTCAATTTATTCTGTCAAAAAAAAAGCAAATAACATATGTACATAAGTATAAAAAATAAATTGATAGTATTAGATATTATTATTATACATTATTTTATTCATTATCATCATTTTGGTAACTTTCTTCATCACTACAACTCCATTCGATATCGTGGTCTTCTTCTTCGTCAGTTTCTGTAAAAATGAGGATAGAAAATATTGAAAAATAATGTATAATGGTTTGAAGTAGTATTTATACCTGAGACAGTTTTTAGTGAATCTTTGACGAAATTTGGCAACTGATCACCTTCGAACCATTTAAAATGGTACTGACTATTTTTGAGAACCCAACCATTATTCTCGGGATGATAAATTGTTGGAATTTGCTGATTTGCATTATTCCAAATGCTAGACACATAGTTGGCTCGCAGAAATTGTTGTAGCAGCTCAGATTTACACGGTGGCAGACTGCTAGCATCAAAATTCCGTAGTTTTTTACGGCTAAACGCTTCATTAATGTCTGAGACCTGATACGCATTAATGAATAGTTAAAGCCGTGCTGCATCAACATCATTTATTGAACCGACATTGTACACCTCGCATATAAACTGTTGAATAATATCAAAAGTGCTTTGCTGTTCATTATTATTTTCAAATAATTCGTTTTTACCGAATTTAATGAAAGCTTTTTGATACTGTTCCGTTTTTTTTAAAATTTGAAAAGGCCTCAATTTTCCCTTTCGGAAAAATGCCGGATTATAATCACAACCTGTGATCGCATGGAATCCTGGCAAGCTCTTGCAAAAAGATTTTCCTAACTTTGTATGTATCTTCGTGAGGTCTACGTATCTTATTTTGTTCCCAGTGCCTATCAGCATCCAAAGAAGTGAATCATCTTGTAGATGGTGCATATGACCAAGCATGATAGCTGCAATGTCAGTGTCAACACTTCTGATCACAATATTCGCTCGATTTGGAATACTGCACGCATGATAAACAATTTTAGTATCAGCTCTTCATGTTCTGGACATGATAACTCTTCTTCAACCCTTGTTTTTATATTGTTAGAAGCATTAACAACAAAAGAATGGCACTGTTTAAAATTTATGTGAATAGTTTTCTTTCCAATAAAAGGTATTATTTCATTACTGGCCCAATGCAAAATGAAAAAATCCACCAATGCTTGTTTAAAATTTGAATTTTTCAATTCTTTCGCAAAATCACTCGGACGTGTTTGATCAGGTCCAAATTTCGTCAAAGATTCACTAAAAACTGTCTCAGGTATAAATACTACTTCAAACCATTATACATTATTTTTCAATATTTTCTATCCTCATTTTTACAGAAACTGACGAAGAAGAAGACCACGATATCGAATGGAGTTGTAGTGATGAAGAAAGTTACCAAAATGATGATAATGAATAAAATAATGTATAATAATAATATCTAATACTATCAATTTATTTTTTATACTTATGTACATATGTTATTTGCTTTTTTTTTGACAGAATAAATTGAAATTTTTAGTACTTCAAGGTAGTTGTAGCATCGAATGTCTTTTCTTAAGATGTTTTTAAAATTTACACAGACTATTAGTTAAATGAATCGGTGCCTAAAAGTTTATTTGCATAAGTCATTCTAAACACGAGTCTCTTTTTAAGATATACAACATGGTTGTCTGGCAAGGGGTTGGAACTATCAGAAATGTCTGGCAAATGAGAAAACATCATCAGCCTATTACCCAAGTATTATATATAAAAATCAACTTTTATACTATAACGAAAGTAGAATTTTAATTTCATAAACATTAAGGGTGTCTGGCAAGGGGTTGCCACTATGTTAAGTGTCTGGCAATGAACGACATGATTTTTAATAATATTCTGAAGGTAATACCAAAAAATCACACTTTATAATTTGACGAAAGTAGAACGGTATTTTGCACACCTTTAGTACCGTTTACCTGCCAAAGCCACTATAACCCAAACTTCATAATGGCCCATTGTCTTTACCTATGCTGGGAGCATGCGCTGACAAACTTTCAGCTTTTATAAAATAACGAAGGTCTGGGGTTCACGGGCTCTTAGACTAAAGGCTTATGCTAGCCAAAACGATGATCATCCCTATACTTTTGCATGGCTGTGAGATCTATTGCAATTGCGATTACATTAGTCGAAGAAAACTCAATGTGGCATATAATAACATTGCTAGATTATGTATATGGTCTTAAAAGGTTCGATAGAGTTTCACATTTTTCGAAGTCAATATATAATCTCTCTTTCGACAACCTCATTCGTTATAGAACCTTAATTTTACTGTTTAGAACGCTGCTTACACACCAGCCTTCTTATATCTTCACCAGAATACAAATGGCCTCTTCAATTAGATCACAACAAATAATACAATTTCGTTTTTCCAGTTTAACCTCTGAACGACAGTTTTTTGTCAATGTGACGCGATTATGGAATAATCTTCCTCGACATATCAGAATTATTCGAGACATGAACTCCTTTAAAAATGAACTGCGAATACACCTCTCCGCAAGCAGAATATAATTGTTTTCATATTTAAAAATAATTGTTTTCATATTTAAAAATGTTTGTTTTTTTTTTTTAAATTATCAATTGCAAATGTTTATAAATTCAATACGATTTAACATGAAATAGTAAATTGTAATAAAACAATTGTACAGCTAGTTTTGAAAAGCTCAATTGTAAATACTATTTCAAATAACTAGTAGCTAATATATATATTTTTTAAGCAAATTTAAGCATGTATTAGCTTATAAGATATTATCAGCCGTATCTATAAAGAACTTTTAATCATTGATTAGATTTAATTGCCCTTTAAGTTACACTTAAGTAACGAATCCGTATCGATAATCAAATTTCACATTTAAGTAACCTTGCTAAGAGGCCTCTCAACTTAAATGCCAATAATGACGTTTAAAGGTCTCTTAAATCCAAATTAAAAATTCAATCTGACGTTTCGGAAAAATCGGTGTCAATTTTCACCTATGTAATAAATGTGGAAAGAGGTTTGATAAGTTTTCTTTGTAATCATATGTAATCTTTAATTCTTATCAACATTTTTAGCTACTCAACTGAAACGAAACTGAAAGCTCATGATTTCAATGTCCATACAGTGGTCTACAGTCTAATGTGTCATTTATGTGGCAAAAAAAAAGTTCGATATAACAAAGCATTGGAGCGGCATCAGTTACAACACATGGGAATAAAATCAGAAGTGGAATGTAAGATCTGTGGAGCCGAGTTATCTACGAAAGGTATTCTCAAAGCACACATGTTAGCCCTACACCCAGAAGACTCCAATGTTACCTATGAATGCAAACTATGTGGAAAGATTTCGCCCAGTCAAAGGGCCTTAAAGAATCCCATGGATTACGTGCCTAAATGTGAAAGGTCACACAAGTGCCATTTCTGTGACAAGTCGTTTGAGAAAACTCAAGCTCTGAAGGTAAGTAGTATCTGGAGCTACACATGACACCAGCAAAAGTATGTAAAAATTTACTTTAAGGAGCACATAACCACGCTCACAGGATACCGACTTTATGAATACCCCATTGCCCTAAGACATATAGTGCCATCGAATATGCATCATCACCGCAAAAAGAAACACCCAAAGGAGTTCGAAAAAAACCGTAGAAAGCCAACTGAAATTAAAGGAACAAGTGCAATGCCAAATGACTGAATAAGGGCATATTGTAGTAAGACAAAAGTCCTTTATTTTAAGTTACTCAAAATGGTGTGTTTAGAAATAGCATTATACGAAACTTTTGAAAGGTTATCAAACCCAATCTAATAAGGACGGTAGAATAAGTTGACGATTGTCATTTTTTTTTTCAGATACTTCAAGTGCTTCCTTATTTGAAAAGGAAATAAATAAAAGTATAAGTACTGTCTCAGTTATTTTGTGACTATCAATTATTTAGTTTCGAACCTGAGTTGTCCGATTCGATTGTGAATGTGTCGATCAGTAAGCTCTAAAGCTGAAAACTTCCATACAATTGCATGCAGTGAGTTTAGTAACCTACGAAAATTGTTTCAGGTTGTCTTAAAGTCCTTATTTAGTGGTGTGATATGAGAAACCTTGTAAACCTACTCGTACAGAGTGTTTTTTTCATTTTTTTTTATAAACAAAAAGGCACCACATACCTACATTGCTTCATCTAAAGAATTTACAAACGAATGGTTGTCAAAACGCAGTTTAAATTGGACTAGATTTCTGTTTTTACTACTTTATTTTGACACAACTATCAATTAGTTTAGCATTAGGGCAGAATCGATTATCGATAAGAATTTAATCAACCTCTCTTAAGTTCCAATTAAATTTTAATTGAAACTTAACTAATCAACGTCTAAGAGACGTCTTAAGAAAATCTAATAAATAAGGCTGTATATCTTAAAATACAGGCTTACCAATAAACAAAATAAAAAAAAAATTAAAAAAACTAAGCGCACGTTACATTGGTGTCAGAAGTGTAAATAAAACTTATTTGAAAAAAAAGGAAGAGGCTAGAAACGTGTAAAAAAAAAAAAAAAAAATTTAAATACAGTGAAAATGGGTAAGTTGTTGGAAGAGCTCAACTGCATTGAGCTTAAAAGTGAGTTAGGTAAGCGAAATCTTTCTAGAGCGGGTTCGAAAAATGAGCTCGTCCTGCGCTTGCGCAACTATTTGGAACAGCAAGAGGAAGACGTAAACACTTTTGATTTTGATACAGAAGTGGAGGAAGAGGAGGTGAAAGTGTAGATTTTTCTAGTATGATGAAGCTTTTATTAGAACAACAAAAGAAACTGATTGAAGAGCAACAGCAGAATATTCTCGGACGTCTGGAAGAGCAACGCAACGATCAAAAGAAAGAACAGCAGAATGTTCTCGAACAACTCGAAGTACAACAAAAGAATCTGGAAGAGCAACGAAATGAGCAAAAGAAGGAACAACAGAATTTTCTTGAAAGACTTGAGGCGCAACAGAATGTTTTGGAAGGTCAGAAAAACATTCTAGAAGGCAACATTGAGAAAAACGTATATGCCCTTGACGAACGCGTTGAAGGTATGGAAAAACTGCTTTTTGTTGTAGAGAATCGTTTCGAAATCGTAGAAAGCCGATGTGATAAACAATTCTCTGTTCTGACCAAGGAATTAGACCAGATCCGGAAAATAAAAATTCGAGAATCTGCTGGAGAACTTGCAAAGAAAAAGGAGATGAAACCGCCAGCATTTGATGGACAGTCTTCTTGGCCAGTCTACAAGAGACAATTTGAAGCAGCCGCAACAACAAATGGCTGGGATGACGAAGACAAGTACATTGCACTGACTCTTGCTCTTAGAGGACCAGCAGCTGAATTACTTCAAACAGTTCCCACTGGTGGCGGCGATTTCAGTTCTCTCGTGGCAGCTATAGATAAACGCTTTGGAGATAGCCACTTGAAAGAAGTCTTCATCTACATCGTGTTCATTTGGTCAAAACTGGAAGGTGAGTTTGGAAGCCTTCGATACCTAATGGTGGAACCAGACCCAGAGTGTTCCTCCCAAAGCGTCATCATTGGGAAAACACTGGTAGCACCGAAAAACAAAATAGTCCCCCCGATTACTAAACACCAGACCGTACGATGTAAGGTTGAAGAAAGGAGAAGTCGTTGGACGTTGCGAATCGAATGCAGAAATTACGAGGATCACAGACGAAGCCCCGAGAAAAACTATAACTCCGGAGGAGCTCAAAACCATCAGAGCTAAAATACTGAATTCATCCAACCTTGATTACCAACAAACAAGGATGGCTGAAAATCTCCTACAAGAGTACACTGACATCTTCGCATCGCAAAAGGGACAATATGGTAGGACACAGTTGGTGCAGCATCGCATTAACACAAGAGATGCTAGACCGATTCGTCAAGCCGCAAGTCACCTTCCACTGGCCAAACAAGGTGAGGTTGAGGAAATGATAACAACAATGAAGAAGGACGGTCTTATCGAAAACTCCAAAAGTCCTTGGGCGTCACCAGTGGTTCTAGTGAAAAAGAAAGACGGAAGCACTCGTTTTTGGACTACCGAAGGCTGAATGATGTGACTAAGAAGGACAGCTATCCCCTGCCCAGAATCAGTGATACACTGGATGCCATGGAGGGAGCCCAGTGGTTCTCGACGCTGGACTGGAAAAGTGGATACTGGCAAGTTGACATCCACCCAGATGATCGGGAAAAGACAGCGTTTTCTACAGGTAATGGGCTCTGGCAGTTCAAAGTTATGCCGTTTGGGCTATGCAACGCTCCGGCAACATTCGAGCGTTTGATGGAGTGCGTTCTTCAAGGACTGACGTGGAAAGCTTGCCTAGTCTACTTGGATGGTGTCATTGTTTACGGGAAAACATTTGACCAACATTGCAAGAACCTAAATGCCGTGTTTCAGAGACTTCGAGAGGCTAACCTTAAACTGAATCCGGAAAAATGTGCACTTTTCAAAACCGAAGTTAAGTATTTGGGACACATCATCTCTTCCCAAGGAGTGAAGACTGATCCTGAAAAAGTTGACTCCGTCAAAAATTGGCCAACACCACAGGACAAACATCAACTTCGAAGTTTTCTTGGTCTTGCCACATATTACCGACGATTTGTAAAGAACTTTGCTGGAGTTGCAAAGAGTTTGCATCAGCTCACCGAGAAAGGGAAGCAGTTTAAATGGTCAGGTGAGTGTGAGAAATCTTTTCAGGAACTCAAATACCGCCTCTGTAATGCTCCAGTGCTGGCACATCCAACACCTGGCAAAACATTCATCATCGACGCAGATGCAAGCAACGTTGGAATCGGGGCGGTACTATCCCAAGTGCATGATGGCGAAGAGAAAGTGGTGGCATACTACAGCAAGGTCCTCTCGAAACCCGAAAGAAACTACTGCGTGACCAGAAGGGAACTGCTAGCTCTTATCTTGGCAACAAAGCACTTCCATAAGTACATCTATGGACAGAAATTTCTTCTGCGGACAGACCATGGTGCTCTGAACTGGCTGTTGAACTTCAAAAATCCAGAAGGTCAAGTCGCAAGGTGGATAGATAGACTGCAGACTTATGATTACCAGATTCAACACCGCAGAGGAAAGTTGCACTCAAACGCCGACGCATTATCCCGAAGACCTTGCAAAGTGGATTGCAAGCATTGTAGGCGGCAAGAAGACAAAGAAAATATTACCTCTCAGCGACTAAGAGCTGACCCAATAAGCGGATGGAGCAATGAGGAAGTGAGGACAGCTCAACAGGAGGATCCAGATATCGAACCCATTCTCGCATGGAAAGAAAATGAAGAGAAACCTGAATGTTGAGACATTTCTGACAGGAGTCCAGTTCTCCAAGCCTATTGGGCACAGTGGGACTCACTATATGTCCAAGAAGGTGTCCTTAGGCGAAGATGGGAATCCGCTGACGGTAAATCATATGTGATGCAGCTGATCGTACCGCAATCGAAAGTCAGTGAAGTTCTTCGGGAGATGCACGACGGACCTTCTGGAGGCCACCTGGGAGTTAACAAAACACTAGAGAAGGTGCGACATCGGTTCTACTGGTTACATGCTAGAGATGACGTGGAGAAGTGGTGCCGAACATGTGACAAGTGTGCTGCAACCAAAGGACCTGGTAGGAAGATTCAAGGTAAGATGCATCAGTACAACGTTGGATCACCTTTCGATAGGATTGCAGTAGATGTGGCTGGGCCTTTTCCAGAGACCAACGCTGGAAACAAGTACATTCTGGTTGTAATGGACTACTTTAGCAAGTGGCCTGAGGCGTATGCCATCCCAAATCAAGAAGCCAAAACGGTGGTCGACCAGATTGTGTTCAACTGGGTGAGTAGGTTTGGCGTGCCTATGGAACTCCATTCCGACCAAGGGAGGAACTTTGAGTCAAACATCTTCCAAGGAGTGTGTGGACTACTTGGCATTAAGAAGACGAGAACCACACCGCTTCATCCACAATCTGATGGGATGGTTGAAAGATTCAACCGGACCTTGAAAGAACACCTCACCTAGGTCGTAGGCGACTACCAAAGAGACTGGGATAGGCACGTACCGCTATTCCTGATGGCCTATAGAAGTGCAGTACATAGCTCGACAGGGCAAACACCATCTGACATCCTGTTCGGGAAAACCATGCGGCTGCCCAGCGAACTTAAATTTGGATGCCCCACAGAGGAGCCACAGGACACAAACGAGTATGTGGACGACCTCAAGGAGAGACTCGCTGACATCCATAAAAGAACAAGGGAACGGATGAAAACCTACAGCGACCGGACGAAGACACGGTACGCCACAAAAGCGACAATGGCAGGATTCCAAGCAGGAGATCGTGTGTGGCTTTATAATCCTCATCGTCAAAAGGGATTGTCACCGAAACTTCAGCAGAACTGGGAAGGTCCTTATACTGTTGTCACGAGGATTAACGACGTGGTTTACCGCATCCAAAGAGGACTAAGAGGCAAATTAAAAGTAGTTCATTGAGACCGGCTGCATCGATATAGTGGCGAGGCTGCAGATGAAATTATTCGGGACGAACAATCTTAAGGAGGGGGCAGTGTAATGTTTACCCAACATTTATACCAATTTCCTAATCGAAAACGTTTAACCGAAAACACAACTGGCAACACTATAATGGAATGGTATAAAAAAAGACGTTGGTTGTGAGTGTGTGTGTGTGTGCAGAAATATACCGGGAGGGGAACTTGTCTAGACATCATGGTTCATAGCAAAACTACTAGAAAGCTCTCGATATTTCACACTTCTATATAAAGAGGGAGCTGACGCAACCAGATGTCAGTTTAATTTAGAAAGTGATAGTGTGAATATTGGATAAACGTAATTGAGTTGAGTTCGAATAAAGTGTATATCGAAAGTAGACACTGAATAAAAGTGGTAGAATTAAATAGAAAGGTAGAGTTTTATTTTTGCGAACAGAGCGCACGTTACAATAGCTTGAAATTAGCGCGAATTTTATCAAGTAATAGTAAAAGTAAACTTTTATAGATAATGAAAAGTGTTAAAAAAGTGTTTTATTAGCAATAAAATAGTGGAATACATACATATACATACAGCCGTATTTATAATCGCATAATAAACTCCGCACAACTTTAAAAAACGCTTATTCATTGAGTAAAACAAAAATCGTATTTATAATCAATTTTCGTCAGTGAATAAGAATTGAATAGCTTAAACCTAGACAGTCGTATTTATAAAATTTGCTTAGAACATCCTTAGACAGCCAATCTAAAGAGTTGGACAAGCCTTAGCCAATTTCGTATTTATAAGTACATTCCAACAGTTGTCTAAATAACTCCTCAAACTGCCAACTTTGAACGACAAACTAAATGGTGGCGTTCGTGGTGTATCCATGCAGTACCATTTTTGTGTTTTTACATACGAGTACATCTATACTTACAACTGATGGCTTACCAGGACCCATTAAGCTTTTCCGAGCTGGAAAATATTATAAAAAATTCATTTCCAACAACAAACTCTAGGAAAAAAACACAAGAAGCTCCACGGTTTGATTAGGATTGCACCAAAGCTAGAAATCTGTCCTTTAAACGGCTAAAGCTCTTTCGGGAAAACAACACGACGGTTTTGAAAGAATCGTATCTAGATGCGAATCGGCGGTATAAAGACATTTCCAAGGAAAAGGAGAAAGCTTATTTTGAAAGAGAAGCAATGAAGATGGGAACATGTAAAGATTCTTCCAAATTTTGGAAACTAGCGAAGAAGCTAAATGGAACGGTGCCATTAATCAGAGAGTTTGCTCAATCCCATAGATTCCACGGTATCTTTCCAAATGCAAATCCAGGATTGAATGATATTTTTGATCCGGTTATTTTTGAGTTGGAAATTACAGATGTTTTACATGAGCTAAAGGATGGTAAAGCACCAGGTAGAGACACCATTACTACAGAATTTTATAAAAAATATGGAACCGAGTTGCTGGTGCATAAGCTCTACCTTTTGTTTAATGAAGTATTTCAGTCTGGAACTGTGCCGCAGAGCTTTTTAGAAGGCCTTATCTACCCCATACACAAAAAAGGAAGCTTATCTAACCCGGAACAATATAGGGGTATATCATTTCTGAATGCCAGTTATAAAATCTTTACTGGAGTGCTGAAAAAATGACTATGCACATGGGTGGAAGAAGAAAATCTTCTTAGTGAATACCAGGCTGGCTTTAGGAGAGGATACTCGACGGTTGACCAAGTGTTTGTGCTCAAAACCATAGCGGAGGAATTTCAAAGGCAGGGCAAGAAACTGTATACATTTTTTGTGGATTTTAGAGCAGCATTTGATTTAATAGATCTAAATGCGTTGTTTTACAAACTCTACGGAAAGGGCATGTCATATAAGTTCGGAATGGTCTAACAAAGCTTATATGCAGGTACTCGAGCAACAGTTTGGAACGGAGAGGACTTATCTGCATGGTTTGAGACAAAATCGGGGGTAAGACAGGGATGTACCTTGAGCCCAGTACTTTTTTCGCTTTTTATTGATGATTTACTCGATGGACTTCCTGGAGGTGTGGAGTGGGGTGGAACGCGTACCAAGGGCCTAATAATTGCGGACGATGCGGTTTTGCTGTCCAGTACACCAGAGTCTTTGCAGCTAATGATCAATCGCCCTTATGACTACTGTAAGCTCTGGAATGTAAGCGTTAATTCGAAAAAATCCAAAATAATGATTTGTAAGAAAGGTGGAGGAAGGCGCAGTAGAAAGTAAAGATGGTACTATAATGATGTAGAATTGGAAGTGGTAGCAGATTATAATAAATTTGGTGTTCTGCTCACCAACGGCTTTACCTTGCAAAAGCATCTTAAAGAAAAATTAGCAAAGTCTAAAAACGCAATAAACGCAACGTTGAAAGGATGTTTTGGAAATCGTTTCATAATTATTACATTAACATAGCAGCAAATATAAAGTTTTTGAAGCAGTTGCAGAGTCAGTGATGTTCTATGCTGCGCAGGTATGGGGACATAAACAATATGAAGAGGTCGAGAAACTTCTAAGGTTTTATATCAAAAGAATTTTTCATATTCCTTCAAACGCCCCAAACTATTTACTAATGGTCGAAACGGGACTTTCACCTCCGTTTATTAAGACCTTAAAACTGCAGGTAGACTATATCTTGGTGGATGGGCGTTGTACTATCCGGGTAGGCTCTAACTGGTGCCAACTTGGCGGCGCCCAGATGCTGTAACTTATAGTACACGTCAATTGTGCTTACTATACCTCCAAGCGGTATCCACTGGGACCTGGGATGCTCCGTCCATAGCTGACCTGCTAAACTAGTTAGTGCGAGTGTTGACAAGGGAATCCGGAACAAAAGAATTGTGATCGGTCAACACTTTAATTGCTCTGCAAACTATGACTGACTGCACGAATCTCAGTGGTCTACGAGCGCTTTCGTGTAAATGTTCCAGCGGATGAATTCGAAGGACAGAATCAACGGTGGACTTCAGCAGCCAAAAAAGCAGAAACCCCTGAAGGAGCTACTCCAACATATTTGGTTTAAAGGTCTTTCTTTTCGGCGGATGAGCTCCTGGTGAGCCAACGGCAGCACTCACACCCCTGCAGCAGGGTACTGACACTGGATATTCCAGCCCTTTGTGTCCGAAGGGATCCAAAAGGACCTGGCCCTCCAGGTTGGGGGTTGTGCGTAGGGTTAACTACCCAACCACGGGAAAAAAAATATGGTTCCGAAACAACCAAAAGCCTCGGAAAACGATAATGATTTCAAAGTTGACGACCCAAGCAAACGAAAAAAGGACAATGACCTCCGGATCTGCACGTGGAACGTAAGATCTCTTAACGGACAAGGTGCAGCTGGAGAATTAGCAGACGCCCTGGACTGCTGCAAAGCAGACATAACCGCCATCCAAGAAGTGCGATGGAGTGGACCGGGCATAAAGAAGATGAAAAACTGTGACACCTACTATGGCGACTGCTACAGACAACAGAAACAACGCTTATTTGGGTGCGGATTTGTCGTTAGAGGAAGACTCAGGGATAAGGTGATTAGCCAAAATCCAGTCAATGAGCGTATAATGACCATCCGCATCAGGGTTAAATTCGCCAACATTAGCCTTATATGCGCCCACGCCCCCACAGAAGAGAAAGACGACGATTCCAAAGACTGTTTCTACGAGCTCCTCGAAGAAACGTATGAGCAGTGCCCTAGACACGACGTGAAAATTGTTCTTGACGATTTTAACGCAAAGCTAGGGAAGGAGGACATCTTTGGAAACACAATCGGTAAGCATAGCCTCCATGTCAAAACCTCCGAAAACGGACTAAGGCTAATCGATTTTGCTGCGGGGCTTAATCTTGTTGTAAGAAGTACACGCTTCCCGCATCTCAAAATTCATAAAGGTACATGGCGATCCCCAGATCAATAATCAAGGCACTCTTCCAGTGTGCTAGATGTCCGAACTTTCCGAGGGGCCAACTTTGACTCGGACCACTACCTTGTTGTAGCCAAGGTACGAATGAGGATATCCTGATCACGACCAGCGCGAACTAACGCTGTGAAGAGATATGACGTCGGAAAGCTACAATCGCAAGAGATTGCCAATGCTTTTTCCAATCGAGTGTCTCTTCAATTATCCTTGAATCCCATGCCGCCAGCATTAAACATTGAAGACCAGTGGCAGCAATGCCAAGAAGCCATCAGAACCGCTGCCTCTGAGGTTCTGGGTTTCACTCGGCCACCAAAACGAAACCCATGGTTCGATGAAGAATGCAGGAAGGCAAACGCAGCCAAACAAAGAGCACGACAAATGCTTATGCAAACACGAACAAGGGCTGCTTACGATCAGTATAACGAGATTTACAAGGAGAGAAGAAGGGAAGAACACCGACTTCTCAAAAAGAAAAAGAAGCAGCATGAGAAGCGCTCGCTTGAGGAAATAGAGAGGTGCCATGACAGGAACGAGATTCGGAAGTTTTACCAAAAGGTAAAAAGATCCTGCCAGGGTGGCAAACCCTGAACTCAAGCCTGTAAAGACCAGCAGGGAAACATAGTTGTAGAGTCACAGTCGCTACTGAGGATCTGGAAAGATCATTTCTGCAGACTGCTTAAAGACGATGAGGACACAAATTCCGCTGTCAGGCAGATTGCCCCATTCAGCTTGGACGATGATCAAGAATGCCGTCCTCCCGACCTAGAAGAGGTTAAGCTTGCCATATGCAAACTTAAATCAAATAAGACTGCAGGTGCAGATGGCCTTGATGCCGAACTTTTCAAGGCAGCTGGAGATCAGTTGGAAAGAAGCATGCACCAGCTGTCTGAAATCCCACGTCAACAACTTGATAGGTCCTTATCAATGTGGTTTTAGACCAGAGAAGTCAACAATAGACCAAATTTTCACATTACGGCAGATCTTGGAAAAAACCCGAGAACATAATATCGATATTCACCACCTCTTTATCGATTTCAAGGCCGCGTGTGACAGTATTTACAGAGACGAGCTGTACAGAGCCATGTCTAGTTTCGGCATCCCTGCAAAGCTCGTACGACTATGCAGGATGACTTTGGAGAATTCACGCTGCTCCGTCAAGGTCGGAAAAGATATCACCGAGACCTTCGATGTCGAAAAAGGCTTTAGGCAAGGCGACAAACTGTCATGCGATTTCTTCAACATCATACTTGAACAGATTGTAAGAAACTCAAACGTCAACACCAGAGGAACAATCTTTCAAAAGTCTGTACAATTACTCGCCTATGCAGACGATATTGACGTAATGGGAAGAAAAAAGCATGATGTCATTTGTGAGTATTGAAACAGAAGCGGCAAAAATGGGTTTGATGGTTAATGAGGGCAAAACGAAGTATATGTTGTCATCAAATAAGGACACAGAACATCGACGAATTGGACAAATCGTCACAATAGACAGACATAACTTCGAGGTAGTACAGGACTTCGTCTACCTAGGATCCGCTGTAGACACGGACAACAACATCAGTGCGGAGATGAAACGGAGAATAACTCTTGCCAACCGTTGCTTCTTTGGGTTAAGAAGGCAATTGAGAAACAAAACCCTCTCTAGAAAAACCAAGGTGACCTTGTATAAGACCTTGATCATCCCAGTCCTGCTTTACGGCGCGGAAGCATGGACCTTATCGAAAGCGGATGAGGAAACTCTTGGTCGTTTCGAAAGAAAAATTCTCCGAATGATCTTTGGTCGCGTATGCGAAGACAATGTGTGGAGAAGAAGATACAACAACGAGCTGTATGAGCTGTACCGCGACATGGGCATAGCCAGAAAAGTACGCATCGCGAGGCTACGATGGTTGGGCCATGTAGAGCGGATGGACCCAAACGCTCCGGCTCGTCGGGTGTTCGAAAGCACATTGCAGGGAAATCGCGGAAGGGGAAGACCTCGTCTTAGGTGGCGCAATCAAGTGGATGAAGACCTCAACCGACTTGGAGTGCGAAACTGGAGAGAGCTCGCCCGAGATCGAAATCGTTATAGAAGGATGTTGGTTGAGGCCCAAGTTCACCCCGAACTGTAATGCCCACCTAAGTAAGTAAGTAAGACTATATCTTAAGTGATGAAAATGTCTAATGAACGTCTACCAAAAAAAAAAATTAGTGCGTGCAGTCCCCCCGCGCGGAAGAAGTGAAACTTCCTAATATGAAAATAAAAATAGGAAGGGGTAGAAATTTATTTTTAGTGAACTCGTATTGTTTCTTTAAAAGAAGAAGAAAAGAGATGGATCGGAGTTAATTTTCACGGGATAGCTACTTAACACCATTTCATAGAACAATTTTTTATTTTTTGGTGGAGATTAGAGGACGAAAACTAGGGTTTTAAAGATCTATGTACATACATAGTACTTATGTACGGAATAGAATACCAGGAACCTTTCTGAAACCGTTGATTGGCCAGTGTCAGTGGTAGCTGACTGACCGACCAATGAAGACCGCAGTCTTAACACCTAAGCCCAAGACGGAGAACATTTACATACATGTTTAGACATGATCAAACATGTTAAGACATGATCAAACAAGTTTAGACATGATCAAATATGTTTAGACATGATCAAACATGTTTAGACATGATCAAACATGTTTAGACATGATCAAACATGTTGAGACATGATCAAACATGTTTAAACATGATCAAACATGTTTAGACATGATCGAACATTTTTGAGCCGGGCGTAAATGGAAATTGCTTATATATACATACATGATTATGCCTCCACTAACTACTACATACTCATAACTACATATATTAAAATTGTAATAAAATCTTTCAGTAACCACTCACCAAAAGCTCTGATTTGTACATATGTACATATGTACATATGTATGTATATTGTCTTCGAAATAAAATTCCGCAATTTCAATGAAGCAATCGAAATTTATTTTGCAAGCCATCACGATTTTCACACACACGACACAAATTGAAAATTAAGAAAGAACAAAGAGTTAAGGTGGATTTACATGCATCTGCACCCATAATTTTTCATCTGCAGCCATAATTCTTTTCGCTTCTCTTTTTAACTCTTGTGCTTTATAGATTATGTATAATATACATAAACTAAACCATACCAAATCCAGCATTAGTCCCCATAATGACGCGTCATATAAAATACAACTGTTATAGCAACAAATTTATAGCAGTGCCAAAAACTATGCAATCGATAATATGTTTAACACGAAAGTGTAACGCTGCATGTAACACGGAAGTGTAACGCTGAATGTTTGCAAGTCGCATAAGAAGTTTCACTTCAAAAAGCAGCTCTAAAAAATATTGTAGATGGAACAAACGCGGAATGGTTAGATCTGGCACTGCAGTGCAACATGGCCGTGGATTTAAGTCTAGGAAGTAAAGACAACTGGAAAAACGAGATGTATAGGCTGATACAGAAGGTGGATGAGCTATATGCATCTAAATACAGGCAAGATGCTGAATCATCAGTTCTATTTACAGTCGTTTAGATCATAATTTGGGAGAGAAAAACTAAAAACCATGATGATATGGTTGAGAGGAGAACTTTTGAGCCTAAATTATGTGCCACACAGAAATGATTTACCATGCCTTTGCGAATAGGGCTTTTCGCGAAGCTATCTCTTTCTAATTATACCTCGTATTTCTTAAACGTCAAATTGTCACTTGTATGAAAATATTGCTGGCGGCAGTACGTAGAAATATGAAATATGTAGTTTAAATTAGTTTTTCAAAGACGT
Source organism: Melanostoma scalare (assembly GCA_949752695.1). NCBI lineage: Eukaryota > Metazoa > Arthropoda > Insecta > Diptera > Syrphidae > Melanostoma > Melanostoma scalare. The sequence goes on along the minus strand of OX456986.1, from coordinate 120,627,481 downwards.
AGGTTCATGAAAAAAGGAAAAAAATTGTGTTTATCAAAACTGTGACGTTTTAAAAACAAAACAATATAAAAGTGTTGTGAAGATGCCCGCGAATCGCTGTCTAAAACAATGTTCAAACCATACAATGAAGACAGAAATCCGTAGATCCTATAGTTTTCCTCGAGTATAAAACAGAATTTCTAAGTTCTCTCAGAGGAAAGGCACAGAATGTGGTAAGAGGAAACATCTGAAACATCTGAACACTAAATTGGCTCGTGTCTGTTCCAGACATTTCATTTCAGGAAGGTAAATATCTGGTTGAAGGTTGTATACAAGTAGATCATTAATAAAAACTCCAGGGAAGAATGCAAAACTTTTGGATAATCTAATTCCAGATTGGGTACCAAGCTTATACACGCAAAAATTCAGAAATCTATAAACAATACCCAATCTGTATTTAGATTGTTCTTACTAGGAGTTCTTACTATAATCAAGCATCTAATATACCTTATAACAGTCGTGGAAAACTGAAGTCTACAGTTTTCTGTGTTCACTGTATGGTTTGAACCAATTTGAACACTGTTTCACACAACAACTCAAGGGTATTTTCACAACACTTTTATATTATTTTGTTCTTAAGAATTCGCAATTTCGATATACACACTGTTTCAATTTTTTTATTTCAAATTCACTTCACTAAATAACAATTCTGAAACAACTTTATGTTTTTGCCTAGTACCGCCAAGAATGTTTTCATACAAGTGACTTTAGCTGTCAAGTTTTTTTTCTCTCTCTTTTGACAGTGACACTATCGCGAAAAGCCCTATTGTGTAATTTGAAAGAACGAGAAGATGTCCTGCACTTTACTGGCTGAACACAATGCATACGCATACGCATACGGAGCCGGAGCCGCAAGAGTTAAAATCAAGTTAACTTTTACGCTCCGTCTTGTGTTGTTTTTGTATTCGCTTGTATTTAGTGTTTTGACATCTCTTGCGGCTGCGTTTCTTCAGCCATTGTGTTCACGCAGTTATTGGAAAATGCCCTATACTACAGGAAACAAGATTGCATGTCTTTGCAAAAAGTTTTCTAACGGATGAAGATTGCTTTAATGTGTTGAACCAAGTCGATATGAAGAAACTGTTTTTATTTTCCAAAATTGCTCTTGCATACAGACAAGGAATTATGACCGGAAGTTTCTGAAATTTTAAATTAAATACTTTTTTTACTTTTTATTAGTTCTTTTTAAAATTGTCAATCTAGCAGACGGCAAAAGCCAAGTCCATTTGTTTTTGTTAAATTTTGAAAAAAAAAAAACTTATGATTTAATTAAACCAACTAAACTAAAAAAAAAAAAAAAACTAAAAACTATACGAGTACAACAACTAGAAGGCTCTGAAAGAGTGTGGCGTAGGACTTGAACTAGACCAAAAAACAGCTGATTTGACTTTGTGTTACTGCTTTTCCAAGTCTCATAAAATGATGAAATTTGTGCATTTTATAAATGAAATTGTTGAAAGTAGTATTTTTGCACCTCAAACTACTTAATTTTTTCGATCTTAACACTCTGTACAGTGCTTTATAACATGTTCAACAAAATTGTTCTTTGTTGAATCAAATGTCAGTAGCCCTGTTCACACTGTACAGTTAGTTGGACAGACATTGGCTTGAACGACCAATGCTTGATAGTGTGAACCCTTCATACGACCGCTTGTCCAACTTGTTGGATGGTTTTCAAAAATTTTAGAAAATCTAGAAGTTGGATGGAGTGGAAGGGTATGTGACATAAAGTTGGACGACAAGCTTGATAAGTGTGAACGCAAACAACATCAGAACATCCAACTTCCATCTACCGAAGTCTGTCCAACTAATTGTACAGTGTGAACAGGGCTATTTTAGCCACAGTTTAGACAACCAATTTCGGTGTCTAAAGGTCGACATTCCTTAGACAGCGATGAAAGTGTTTATAAATACGATTTGAAGTTGGACACTGTTCTAAAAGCTTCTAAAATTAGACATAAATAATATGTACTTTGGAATGGGATTATAAATATGACTGCGATTGTTTTAAGCGTGTTTTAGCGCATAAATGTCATTTGATTTTTAGTATTGAGTTGTTGTTCAGTGGTTTATTTACAATTTTGAGAACTTTAAAAATAACTAAAATGGAAATGTACCCAAATTGCACTAACTTTATGCATAATTTGAATGTAGTAAATGTGTTTTCAATTGAAAGAAATATGCATTGTTTTCCTTTTTTGTAAATTGGTTGGCAGTTGGGAAACGTTTTTGATTTTCCCTTTTGGGACAAAACAACAAGGAACTAAAGCCAAAAAATAATATAGAATATATATTTATATATATAGAATAGCGCATATTGTGTGAGCAACATTTCATTCTCCATAGCTAAGAAAATATAAACAAAAACAAATTTCTGTTGTCAACCAAATTAGAGAGTTTCTTTATGATTTTGACATAAGGTATGGATAACTATAATGGGCGATGAAAAGGATTATAAACAAGGATTTTTTTATTCACACAAATAAGGCTTAATAAGTTCTTATTCACTGGATAACTATTATGCGTTTTAAGCGTATTATAGCGGAATCTAATAAATACGGCTGATAAAGTATTGTCTTATTCGGTAGTTTATATTTTCATTCAACTTTTCCTGTTTTAAAACAAAAAAAAATCTGAAGTGAGGTTAAAACCGAATAATTAAAATGACTTTTTAAACAATTTAAAATGCTCTCCGGCACTTTCTCTTTCAAAAGGTATTCTATTGAAATGCCTCCCTACCTTAAATTTTAGTACAAGCCCCAACTCGTTATGTAATGAAATAAAGTTCAGCCAAATATTATAGTAACATTATGATAAAGATTGAATAGCTTACGCTTGTTGAGACTCATCCATGAAGTTTAGAATTTTACTATTGTCCCTTGCCGTAATCAAAAGTCAACAATAAAGTCAAAAGATTTCGTATAAGATTTTAGATTAGATTAGATTAGATATAATTTTATTTCCATAAAAAAGGTATAACAAAAACATTGTATATGCTGGTATAAAATTAATTATGACAATAACATAAAGTTGCCTGTCAGGTTAAAAAGTTACAATAAAGAATTTAGGTTAGTGAGTAATATAAATTAAGAAAATTCATTTAGAATCAGATTTCGGTATTTTAGTGAAGATTTCAAAAACTTATATAGATTATAGTAGCAGCTGCCATTCAAAACATTGAAAAATTGTGTTCGGGAGAGTACGTCGTTACCAAGAAATGTTCTTCTATAACTTCTAAAGATCGGGCATACTCCAACGAAGTGAAAAGTATTTTCAGAGGCATCCAAGTTACAGAGTGTGCATAAGCCATTAGTGTTTCTTTGGAAAGCTCTTCCATTCAGATTGAGGAGTCCACAGCGGGTTTTTAATATAAGGCAGATCATATCACGTGGGTTGGCGTCATTAAAGTAGTTTGGAACTTCGTTGTAAAGCACATTGCAGCAGTCATCGTGAAATTGTGATTGCTTCGCATTGCTGACAAATCCATTCCAATGTTTTTCCTTAAGCTTTGACAAAAGTATGCTATGCAATCCTTTCCACTCATTTACATTTATGGTGAACGCAAAGTCAATTGACGTTTCGTGGAAAAGATCTAGCCATTCCTTAGCCCAGAAGATTTTCTTTCTAATAATTGCTTCCGACAGTATTCTAGATAGCCTACCGTTGGAATGATGCAGTGTTTTCCGTATATAGGAAAAATGTAGCTCCAGGGTTGTTAGGAACGCTTTAGGAAGTCCAGTCTCAATATGTAAGGCATAGTTGGGCGTTGTATCTGGTAGGAGAAAACATCTTTTGATAAAAAATCTTTGTAACTTTTCGACTTGTATATGTTCACTATATCCCCACACTTGAGCGCAGTACAGCATAATTGGTCGCGTAGCAGCATCGTGAATTTTAAATTTTGCTGAGTGTTGAACTGATTTATTTCTGAGCAGCTTGGCCCAAGTAGCGTTTATGGAGTTTTTGGATGATGCGAGCCTGTTGTTTAGATGTTCGTTGCAAGACATGTTGTAGTTGAACACAACACCAAGATATTTATATTGGTTCGATACCGTTACTTCTGTGTTGTTATAAAACCATTTCTCGCAAGCAGCTCTGCGTCCTCCGTTTCGAAAAATAACTATTTTTGACTTGTCAAGATTGACTGAAAGGTTCCATTTGTTGCAATATACTGTAAAGCTGTCAATGAGCTCTTGTAACTTCGAAGAACTGTCTGATAGGAGTACAATGTCGTCAGCATATAGGAGGGCGTTGATACCAGTATTATCTATAGATAAACCCAGTGGTAGATTATCATGCAGGTCATTCAAATAAAGAACAAAGAGCAGAGCACTCAGGACGCATCCTTGTTTGACTCCTTTTTTAGTAGCGAAAAAATCGGACAAAACTTTTCCATCCCAGACAGCAGCCGAAGTATCCAAGTATAGTGCTTTGATTATAGATACCATTTTTGTAGAAATTCCTAATCCAGAAAGCTTGTAAAATAACGCTTCTCTGTTGATATTATCAAAGGCAGCTTTGAGATCAATAAAAAACGCATAGAGTTTCTTCTCTTGACTAAGTTGAAGTTGTATTAGACAAGATAGATTATAAACTTGATCGACGGTAGAGTAGTTTGATCTATATGCAGCTTGAAAATCGTTGATTATGTTATTTTCTTCTAACCATGTCGTTAGTCTACTAAGAAGAACAGTGGTAAATAGTTTATAGAGCGTGTCGAGGAAAGACAGTCCTCTATAATTAGACACCACATTTGTATCTCCTTTCTTAAACAGTGGATATATTATCGATTTCTTAAACGAGTTTGGAACAATTGCAGTTTCAAAAATTTCCATGAATAGCTTATGAATTGCTATGACAAGAGACGGGCTTGCATTCTTATAGAATTCAAATGGTATTCCATCCATACCCGGGGCCCTATGATCCTTCGAAGACGATATTGAAGAATAAACTTCACTAAGCTCAATGCTGCGGTCTAACTGAGGCGTAAGGATTAGAGGTGAACAGGAACTGATGGAGCTATAGTTTGGCGATGAGGACAGTAGATTTTGGAAATAGATTTTGAATTCAGCGGCTGATAATTGAGCTGGCGTATTAAAAGTGACTCCACGTATTTCTCTGGCAATCTTCCACCACTCTCTGGCTGTGTTTACATTTTTTAAACTGTTTGCGAGATTTTGAAAATACGATTCCTTTTTCGTTTTACATAAATTCCGGAATTTTTTATTTGCAGCGTTGTAATTATTTCTACAGGTATCAAGGTTGAATTTTCTAAAAGCTTTGAGGTGTTTAAACGCAGTTTTCGTATAATTGCTGATCACGAAACGATGTAGCAATTTATCACTTCTTCGAAAACGACAAGTTAACATCTGCTTCCACAATATTGAATTCATCTCACACACCAATTGGGATAGAATTTGTACACCTAATTTTATGATCCAAATATTTTTCGGCAACTTTTCGACAAAAATATTTTGCACGGACGAACGAAGTTGGTTTGTTTTATTTTGCTATCTGACATTATGACCTACAACACCAGTGCCCCTGTTCTGTAACTATCGCCTCGATACAAGCAGGCGATAAACGGTGGAAAATGGAACGAAGTCCTACTAAATTCATAGAATTTCGTTCCATTTTCCACCAGGGGCACAGTGCCCCTGTTCTGTAACTATCGCATCGATAAAATTCGTCGAGAAACGGTGAGATTTGAAACGAAATTGGTTTTATCGCATCATCGGGGTTCTTGAAGCGATGACAGGCGATAACTTTATCACGCGAAACGAACTGGAATGAAAATACTGGAAAGGCGGTAAAAACGGGTTTCTGTATAGTCAAAAGTCGATATCCTTTTCATTTTATACGTCAAATTTTATCACTGGGTTCGTAGCAGGCGATAAGACAAGAGGATGATTATGGCTGAGCACAGAAAGGTAAAATTAATATAAAAATATTGAAATGTTATAGGGACTTATATTAAAATTTAAATTTTTAGAGATGCACGCGAATATCAAAAGAGCAAAAGGAAGAAGGTAGACTTCATGCTGCAAAATAAATGAGCGAATTCCTAAACGCAAGATTTGCCAAGCAAGTCTAATGCTAAGCAAAAATAATCCCAAATAAAATTTGCAATGCAATTAAAAGTATGCAAGTGTTTTTTGATAGCTGCACAAATTCACTTACAACTGCGGAAAAAAAGCAATATACTACGTTTTGGGACATTCTGCTTTGAAGAGATGTTCTTGTCGGCATTTAGGAACTGATTGCTTCACATAATTTGTGCAAGACTTGCGTTTAGGAACTCGCCCAACCTTTTGCTAGAGGCCAGACTGCTCACTTTAATTTACACAACAAATTTCATAAACAAGATTGAGAGATAGACTTATCGCCTTCCATTGGAAATTCCAGTCAAACTGAAACCGAAACTGAAAGTTATCGCATGCACTTATAGAAACCCAGTTCTTTCCAGGGGCGATAAAGAGGGAATGAATCGTTTCATTTTTTAACGATGCGATAACTTATCGCCAAAGATACAGAACAGAGGCACAGGTTCTATCGAGTGAGAGCTTAAGGCTATGTGCTCATTGTTATATTCTGTGAAACTTAACAAGCCGCCTAAATTGGTATGAAATTTTTTACTAATCTTTGTCTTTTTCAGTGAAATACGGGCCAGAATGGAAAAAAATGTTAATTCCTGCAACTATGATTCATTTTTCTAAGTTATAGGCTGTATGAAAATTCAAAATTATCGATTTTTGTGCTACCAAAAATTTTTTTTAATTTTCAAATTCAACTAATTTTATTCTCTGACAAAGCAATGGCGGCCAATGGCGGTTGTGGTAAACGTGGGTTCCCGGTCATGGTAAACGCGGGTTCTCGGTTTGATTTAGCTTGTAGGCAAAAACGCACTACCTTGCTGAAGTTTACTCTCTGATTATGCTCTGTGATTTACAGCAATCCCAATAGCACTGTTCACATTATACAATTAGTTGGACAGACTTCGTTTGATGGGAGTTGGATGGTCTGATGTAGTCTGCATTCACACTTATCAAGCTTGTCGTCCAACTTTATGTCACATACCCTTCCACTCCATCCAACTTCTAGATTTTCCAAAATTTTTGAAAACCATCCACCAAGTTGGACAAGCGGTCGTATGAAGGGTTCACACTATCAAGCATTGGTTTGTCAAGCCTGAGTCTGGCCAACTTAAGTATTATTCACATGAGAACGACCAACGAACGACGAATGAACGAAAATTCGTTAATTTTGACATTTCATTCACATGATGTTTTACATTCGTCACGAATAACGAACACAATTTACATGCAAAACAAAAATGGGGAATGATTTTGAGGTTAAGCGCGCGCGAAAAATTTATTCGTTTGAGTGTGGAGTATGTGGAACGAGAATAAAGTCTGACAGCTCGTACCTACTAGATGTTTATTCGTAACGAATAAACTTTTTTTCTCAATTTTTTTAATTTTAGACACAAAAATAAAAGTTTATCCACCTAAAAATAAGTATGAAGTATGTTTTAATCGTTTCCAAAAAAATTCGTGAGGAATTTATGCTTGTAAGGTACTTAAAATCACATTTCTTTATTTATTCGTCGTTCGTTGGTCGTGCTCATGTGAATAGTCCTTTATTGTACAGTGTGAACAGGGCTAATAGCTTAGAAGAATTAAGATCAGGAGGACAAGCCTCACACACACAACTGCATCCGTCCACAAACTACCTATACCAACACCACTTTATTTTCGGTTTTCAAAACCAGTTTGAAATCCGAAAAAAAGTGGTGTTAGTAAATTCATCTAAGCCCAAACAGCAGGTCCTAGAATACAGCAACCAAATTTCAATAAATTGATACAATTTTACCTTCTTCCGATACTCAATGTCGACGGGTCCAAAATATCCAAAACGATCAGCAACCACCATAAGATTCAAACACGACTCAAATTAAATTAGTTTAAAGCTTACTTATATATCCGGCTTTACGAAGGATCAACTTTGATCAGCAATGCACAATTCCCAAAGAACAGGCAAATTAAAATACCAACTTGCAAAACGTTATAGGTAGTGTATTTAATTCCGATCTAGACAATTTGATTACAACAGGTGTGGACTATAGATCTTTACTTGATGGTGGTCGCTAACAGAAGAGATCGAATTTACATTTTCACCATCGAACAATACAAAGTATAGGGCTTTTCGCGAAGCTATCTCTTTCTAATTATACCTCGTATTTCTTAAACGTCAAATTGTCACTTGTATGAAAATATTGCTGGCGGCAGTACGTAGAAATATGAAATATGTAGTTTAAATTAGTTTTTCAAAGACGTAGGTTCATGAAAAAAGGAAAAAAATTGTGTTTATCAAAACTGTGACGTTTTAAAAACAAAACAATATAAAAGTGTTGTGAAGATGCCCGCGAATCGCTGTCTAAAACAATGTTCAAACCATACAATGAGGACAGAAATCCGTAGATCCTATAGTTTTCCTCGAGTATAAAACAGAATTTCTAAGTTCTCTCAGAGGAAAGGCACAGAATGTGGTAAGAGGAAACATCTGAAGCATCTGAACACTAAATTGGCTCGTGTCTGTTCCAGACATTTCATTTCAGGAAGGTTAATATCTGGTTGAAGGTTGTATACAAGTAGATCATTAATAAAAACTCCAGGGAAGAATGCAAAACTTTTGGATAATCTAATTCCAGATTGGGTACCAAGCTTATACACGCAAAAATTCAGAAATCTAGATAAACAATACCCAATCTGTATTTAGATTGTTCTTACTAGGAGTTCTTACTATAATCAAGCATCTAATATACCTTATAACCATGTTTACATAGGTACCTGAAATGAAATGTGTGGAACAGAAACAAGCCAATTTAATGTTCAGATGTTTGATAGGAGCCAACAACGGCCTGCGCCTTTCCTCTTAGCGATTTTTTAATCTAGGAGTTCTATTCCACAGTCGTGGAAAACTGAAGTCTACAGTTTTCTGTGTTCACTGTATGGTTTGAACCAATTTGAACACTCTTTCACACAACAACTCAAGGGTATTTTCACAAAACTTTTATATTATTTTGTTCTTAAGAGTTCGCAATTTCGATATACACACTGTTTCAATTTTTTTATTTCAAATTCACTTCACTAAATAACAATTCTGAAACAATTTTATGTTTTTGCCTAGTACCGCCAAGAATGTTTTCATACAAGTGACTTTAGCTGTCAATTTTTTTTTCTCTCTCTTATGACAGTGACACTATTGCGAAAAGCCCTATTACCAAAATTGGCATCATTGTATGCAAAGTGATTAGAATTAACAGATTATCAAAATGCACAATAACGATAAGAAAACATATGGTACTATACGAATCAATATATTTTGTAGGACAATTAAATGCAAATAATAAAAAATGCAATAACTTTACTGCGTGAAGACAATGAACTGCATACGCAGTCGTAGCCGGAGCCGCAAGAGTTAAAATCAAGTTAACTTGTGCGGCTCCGTCTTGCGCTGTTTTTGTATTCACTTGTATTTAATGTTTTGGCATTTCTTGCTGCTGCGTCTCTGCAGCCATTGTGTACACGCTGCGCTGTTAAGATGCGTTCCTGAACAATGGTAGCATAGTAAAAATCACTATTGATTGGGAATTTTTTCAAATTTTGATGATCAGAAAATATAAACATCATGGCTGTATGTCTATTCATATAGATACAACCACAAAAAGTGTACCAAAAATTTCTGACAAAGAATATCAATATGAGTAAACATACAGCAATAAGTTATATATTTCCTGGTCAAAAATTATATTTACCACAAAGCTGTATCATTACATTTTCAATCAAAACAAAATTTGAGAAAATTCCCTATCAAAAGTGATTTCACTTGCCATTTAATAAGGTAGCATAGTAAAAATTGCGATTTCTGATTTGAAAATATATATTTTATAGCTGAATGTCTATTTTCATAGAGAAACTGTATCATTAGATATAAATTCAAAAGAGATTTAAAAAAACACTCACTAAAAATCATACACGAGAAACTAACGCAATCTTAATATATAAAACAAAGACGGGTTTGTTACAACACTTATAACTCGAGATCTGCTAAACCAATATTCATGGTTATTGATTCGTTGGATTTGTCTCCGCCCGAATAGCATAATACATCTAAAAAACAATGAAAACTCGATATGTGTAATGAATACTTATCTATCTATATCTATATCTATATATATACATATATTCATAGTCGTTTTAGTTACACTATTTATAACTCAAGAACGGCTGAACGGATTTGCCTGAAAATTGGTGGGGAGGTAGTTTAGGAACAGGAGACGGACATAGGATACTTTTTATCCCTATATTCCAATGGGAACGGGAATGTAAACGGGAACCTAGAAACTACTGACCGGATTTCAAAAATTCTTTCACCGTTAGAATGCTACACTATCACCGAGTAACATAAATTTGAATTCATCCCCATATTCTTACGGGAACGGGATTGGGAACGCAAACTTCGAAACTACTGGACAGATTTTAAAAATTCTTTCTGCTCAAGGATGCTACATTATCCCTCAATAACATAGACTATATTTCATTCATATATTCCCGCGGGAACAGAAAGGGGAACTAGAACGAGAACCTTAAAACCACATGACAGATTTCAAAAATGTTTTCAACTTTAAGATGGTGCATTATCAATATCCCACATTTACATAAATTATTTCATCCTCATATTCCCACGGCAACGCCAGAAGGTTCAGCTATATATTTTTTTTATCCAGGATTGGGATCGGAAACCTAGATACTACTGGAAAGATTTCACAAAATCTTTCAGAATTGGGATGATACATTATCCCTCAGTAACTAAGATTATAATTCATCCCTATATTCCTACGGGAACGAAAACATGAACCTCAAAACTACTCGACCGATTTCAAAAATTCTTTCCAATTAAGGATCATGCTCGAACGTGATTGGGAACGAAACCTTATATAACTATTTGACCAATTTCGAAGGACAAGGAGACGACCCCGTCTAAAACATTTTTTGCCACAGACATAAAGGAATGCTTAAAATCAGAACAGGAAAAGTAAGCAGTAAAAGAAAAAAACGACATTGGGCATTGACTATCGTTTCATTGACTCAAATAAAAATAAAGCAGCTTGCAACAGAGACGACATCAATGCAATGCGTTAGCTTTCGTTATAAACAAAACATTGTTCTACAAATTAAAAAACAAAAGAAAAGCTGACTTATCGTGTCAGACTAAGCGTGCATAGTCCAAATATCAGCAAGTTAATGAGTCAGCGGAGATCTTCGCTCAACACCCTAGGCTGCTTTAGACATACTCATATACCCATTATCCCTCGACATTGACGGCGTTGTTGAGGTCTGTATTTTTAAGGTTCCCATCCTTCTGTTCCCGTGGGAATATGCGGATAAAATATAGTACATGTACATGTTACATATATAGTACATGTTCCCTCCGAAATGTTTCATCTAAAATTCAAAAGAACCTTAAAGTTATTAAACCGATTTCAAAAATTCTTTCAACTCTAGAATGTTACAATATTTCTCAGTGACATAGATTTACATTTCATTCACATATTTCCATGGGAAGGGAAGATCCCACAGGAACAGGGCTGGGAACGGAAACTTAGAAACTACTAGACAGATTTCTAAAATTCTTTCAGATCTGGGATGCCACATAATCCCTCAGTAGCTTAGCGTAGACTTCATCGCTATAGTCCCACGGGAACAGAAACAGGAACTAGAACGGGAATTTTAAAGTTACTGACCGATTTAAAAAATTCTTTCAACTCTAGGATGTAGATACTACTACTAGACTGATTTCAAATATTCTTTCAGCACTGGGATGCCACATAATTCCTCAGTAACTAAGCAAAGATTTCATCCCTATAATCCCATAGGAACAGAAACAGGAACGAGAACGGGAACCTTAAAACAACAGACCCGAGCAACGCCGGGCGGCTCAGCTAGTTGCTTTTATAAATAGTAAACTACATATATTTATGTATGTAGGCATGTACTGCTATATCATATACATTAAATGATATAAAAATAAAAACTGTATTATTCGTGGAGTTGTTTTCATGATTACAAGTACCTACTTCTGCGCTATACGAATGAACATTTATTTATGTTGTAGTGTAGATGGTAGTTGATTTTTTTTTGGTTAATTGTACTTTTACGCATGTCATCTCATAGCAATGAGATTAGATTTAGATTTAGATTTTATAAATTATTTATTCATTTTTTTATTTCCTTATAACATTATAATTTTAGATTAACAAACTATCGTACTGAAAACAATAAAACAACATTAATAATTGAAATAAGCAATGGCGTTGCCGTCTGCCTTCATAGCAATGAGTATCGGTGTGATGAGAGTTTCAGGCAAGGATTTTCTTGATCAATTCTTTTATATCTAATATCTTTTATATTAATATCTTTTATACACAAAGTTTTGATTTTATATTCTGTAACTATACAACTGTGGTACCCGTGTCGTGATGGTTAGCATGTCCACCTGCTAACCCAGAGGTTCGAGGTTCGAATCCCAGCAGAGGCAAAAATGTTTTTCCACGAGTATCGCCTTTCGCGAGGAATTGGCAAGTCCTCCGTTGGTAAATTCATTGCCATGTAGGTCCCCTCCATTCCCTCACAAGGCATGGTTGTGAGAAATGCGCTAGGCTAGCTAGGTGGCTCCTCGCCACCCAATTTTTTTAATTTTATAACTATACAACAATTGCTTCTAATAATGATTGGATATTATTCAATCATTGATGTTAATGAATATCAAATGTGAATTTTACTATGCTACCTTATTAATTGTTAACTGAAATCTTTTTAGGCCGAGAATTTTTAAAAATTTTGTTTTGATTGAAAATGTAATGATACAGCTTTGTGATAAATATATTTTCTGATCAGAAAATATAAATGACATATGCAATAGGTATTTGTTCTTTTATAAGTCATAAGCTAGCAAGTGACTTGAAGTCAACAGCTTAGAGGAATAAAGAACAAGAGGAAAAACCACTGCTTCTCTTGCCACCACCATCTTAACACCACTTTATTTTCGGATTTCAAACTGGTTTTGAAAGCTGAAAATAAAGTGGTGTTTGTGAAGTCAGTTTGAGGAAATATGCCATGGTGTGTGCGTGGTTTCGCCTCTTCTTGTATCTCCTCAAAAGTCATAAGCTAGTAAATGTTATGTATAATATTGAAATTCAAAGACAAACAACCGCGCACTTGAATGGTTAAAATACAACTCGACTTATCGTGTCATAGAACCGATCGCGAACTCCAAGTTCAACATTGGATAGCCGATGCGTTTGAAAACTCAGCACAATTTGATGACTAAAATGCATACACGTTTTACCCAATGCAAGGCATTGGGCAATCGATGTGCAACGAGTCAACTCAAATTGCATTGAGTTCAACGCACGACGACTTCCTCTGACGGTGTGGGAAATCAAAGCACAACATCCCTCCCTACCTGGGAAAAGTTCGCGACCAGCCGAATGACAATCGATAATCGACTTACTTTTATTACAAAAATAGCAATTATGTCTAATAATTACTAAATAAATAATTACTTAAATCTAAATCAAAACTTTTAAAATTTAAATATTTTATATTCATAACTAAGAATACACTAAATGCTATATATAATTTATTGTAATTTGGAATATCTCCCTACGAACTATTTATACTAAACCCATTCTTAATTTATAATTATTATATATTATATTGCTTAGTTACTATTTAATCTAAATCGAACTTACATAATGAAATTTGTTGAAACTCAGCAATGAGTTCGATGTTTGTGTAGTTTGGTTCTTTCAAAATATCATAAATAGGTTTGTTTTTCGATAAGTTTTTAAATATAGGAGTTAGTACAGAACATTTTTCAAATATGTATATGTATTAAATCTAAGATGACATTACAATAATTCCAAGTTGGTGGACTGTTTTTTGTGAGAAGATGTTCGTGTGAAGCAGCAGTGTGACCAAGTCTGAGGCGAACGAAGTTTTAAATTTTTTGCTTAGGAGTATTTATGGGATAACGTGGCTGAAGTCTTTCGGGGTTTGCTTTTTTGTAGTGATGGTGGTAAAGACTCCAGTCATGCTTTAAATTTGATGTTGTTCTTCTTCTTCTTTCCATTTCCGGCGTTACGAGTAATGATCTTGAAGCGATCACAACTCTCCCACTACTCTGCTTCACACTAGTGATCCGCCTGTGGGGTACGCCGCGTTGACCTCAGAAAGCGTCGACAAGCCTCCCGGTTTTGGATTGTTCCATGTCTGAGGCCAACCAAATGCTGCTGTTTTTGCATTTGCTTGTACCAGGAGTGTTTTGGCCTGCCTTTTCTTTTTCGTCGCGAATTTGTTGAAACGTTGTAAGATATTGCCTTTTGGACGGGGCTCTGCAGATCTCTCCTTTGAACATGACAATACCAACTGAGCCGGTCGTGCTGAATTTTGTCCAAGATGGTACTTTTGACATGAAGGCTTCTACGGATCTTAGTACTTCTAATTCGATCAAGCTTTGTTACTCCTGCTGTCATCCGAAGCATCTTTATTTCGGCTGCCGTCAATTTGCTCTCATACTTTTTGTACATTGTCCAACATTGTCAACCGTATGTCAGAGCTGGACGGACAACTGCTGTGTAGAGTCTTCCCTTCAGCTTAGGGGGCATTTTTCGATCACAGAAGATAGCGGAGTTTTCTCGCCACTTCATCCACCCTACGCTTACTCTATGATTGATGTCGTCATCACAAGTTGCTTCACTATTGATCATAGATCCCAGATATTTAAACTTTTCACACTTGGGAAGCACATTTCCATTCAAATAAATGTCTGGAATAGGCTTGTCCGGATCAGAAAAAGGGCAGCACAGGTATTCAGTCTTTTTAGCGCTAATACGGTACCCATTTCCTTCCAGAACATCAATCCAAACGTCAAGTGCTCGTGGCAGGGATGTAGGATCCTCGCTTATGATGGCTCCATCGTCAGCAAAGAATAATTGTTGTACATTAATTTCCGTTACTTTTCCTTCGAGCAAATAATCCAGAACAGCAATAAAGAGCAGTGGACTCAAGACACTTCCCTGATGTACACCTACTGTTATTTGGAATTCTTCGGTGACTCCAGCTGGGCATCTCTCTTTTGTAACTGCTCCCTAGTACATGTCCATAATTATTCGCACATAGGCTTCAGGAACTCCTCGGTGTCTGAGGGCCACCCATATCAGATCTCGTGGTTGTCGATCGAATGCTTTTTCGAAGTCAACCAACACAATATGCAAATCCTCTAAGGCATCTCAATGTTTTTCCATAGTGATTCTTATACTTTGGATTGCGTTTGTAGTTGACTCACACGCGACAAACCCACATTGGTCATCAGACAGCCTTATTATTTTTCGCAGTCGGTTATCCAAAACGCGCTCAACGATCTTCATAGTGTGGGACATCAACTTGATCGAACGATAGTTGTCACAGCTTCTGGTATCTCCCTTTCCCTTGTACATTGGAAGAAGAAAACTTTCCCTCCATTGGTTAGGCAAACTGTCACCTCTTATAAGTTTGGAGATGAGAATCGTGAGACATCTCAACCCGATGTCTCCCATATTTTTCCAAAACTTATATGGTACCTCGTCTGGCCCAATCGCTTTGCCTTTTTTGGAGTTCTTAACTGCATCCCTTACTTCTTATATGGTACCTCGTCTGGCCCAATCGCTTTGCCTTTTTTGGAGTTCCTAACTGCCTCCCTTACTTCTTCGACTGTGACGTCGGATATTTCCGTAAAGTTAGGTGCAGCTGTTGGAAAGTGGCGCCGAGGAAACTGTTCATTCAAAAGATCATCACAATACTGTCACCACCTGTGAAGAATTTTGTCGTCATTCACAAGTAGCAGTCCTTGAGCATCATTTATGAACTTCGGCGAACGAATCTCCTGCGCATTTCTCCTTCTCTGAGCGGCTATTTTCAAAATGGTTGCTCCCTTATTCAAGTTGCTTTGTCTAAGCTCTTGGACTGCCTGATTTGCTTCAGCAGCAGCTTTAAATTTGATGTTGCTACTTTCTTTATATATTATAAAACATCCAGTTTTGTGTATGTATCAAATAGAAATACAGGATTGTTGTTGGCGAGGTTTGCAGCAAGGTCAGCACTTTCATTACCGACAATCCCAACGTGACCAGGAGTCCACATCAGTTTAGTGCTGTTTGGTGATTTTGTGAGTTGGTGTCGGATTTCTGATATAAGCTCATTATTGTTGTTTGGATTTTTTATCGCGTTTAGTACGAAGATACTCTCGGAGCATATGATATGTTTAACTGGCTTATTAGTTACCGTTTTCATCGCTTGCAGACTTGCGAAAGCTTCTGCTGTAAAGGTTGAAGCGATGTTTGGGAGATTGCCAATGGAAGCGATCGTACCGTTTTCGAGAGCTACAGCATACGATGTATTTGTTGAGGTTTTTGATCCGTCCGTGAATACAAACTTCCACCCTTCAGATTTTAATTCCGATGAGACGCTTGCGAATAGTTGGCGATAGGTTGTATTACTTGTATTTATTTTCTTATAATCGGCTAAGGTCAGTATCAAGGAATTGGGATTGAGATTCCATGGAGAGTGTCGTGGAGTGGCACACTGGTGTCGCGTTAGTGAAAGATTGATTATCTTTGCTTTGTCAATCACGGTAGCGATTGTGGATGGGATTCTCTTTGCAAGTTTGTGGTGTTTGGCTCTATTGATATCGGTATCTATGATGGAGTTTCTAGAGAACATGAGTTTAGCAAAGAGTTTTAATGTTGCCGAATCTCTTCGTTTCTCGATGCTTGGGAGTCCTGCTTCTACAAGGATATTTTTGATAGGTGAAGTGGGAAATGCGTTTATACTTCTCCGAGCGGCTTTTGCCCTTTAGCAAATGATGCGGAGCTAGCATGCCGATCGTAAAACTTTTTAGACATAAGCTTAGCATTGTCCAAATTTTTTCTAGCTATTTCATCCGATTTCTGAATTTTAAATAGCAGCTGTTGCGGATAGTCTTCGGTATTATATAAAGGGACGGGCTTTTTTTTCAAGTTTGTAGGCATTTCGAACTCAAAGCCGTAAAGACTGTTCAATGGAGTCAATTTAGTGGAAGAATGCTGCGTATTGTTATGTACATGCATGGCCTGACCAAGCCATTGATCCGAATTTCGGTCGTCATTGTCAACGAAACTCCTTAGGTATTCCGCTAAGGGTCTAAAAAAGATATACGAAGCAATCAATGCCATGCAAACCAAACAGGATTTTATTCATGATCCTTTGAAATGTTGCCGGAGCACCCGTTAGACCAAAAGGCATTCTATTGAACTCGTAATGCCCTGTACTAGTGCTGAACGCGGTTTTCGCTCGATCGGCTGGATCGATCAATACCTGATTGTAACCACTTGCTAAGTCCATAGTAGTGAATAACTGGCAGTGTCCCAATTGGTCAAGAATTTCTTCTATTCTTGGTAAGGGAAACGCGTCTTTAATTGTGACTTCATTCAGTTTTCTGAGGTCAACGACAACACTCCATCTTTTTTGACCTTCGACAGACTTCTTGGGTACAATGAGCAATGGGGAATTCCAAGGAGACTTACTTTCAGCAATTATGTAATGGCTTTCTATTTCTTTTTTATGCACCTCTCGAGTTCTGTATTGCTTAGTATTTATAGGTGCTTGATCAGACTTGATGCATATGCTATGCGCCAAAACGGGTGTGTAAGTGAGGGGATCGTCTTCTAGTAAAAATACATCATTGTATTGTATGCATAGCTGTTCTACGGACTTCTTTTCTTCGTTGGTTAGGTTTTCATCCATAGTTAAGGAATTCAACAGAAGACTTATCCGTTCATTTTCGCATTTTTTTGTAAAATTTGCCAATATTTTGTTTCCCGAACTATTATCAACAAATTTATAGTTATTAAAATTGGAGTAGCTCGGGACGAAGTTTTTGTCCAAGAAGTAGTCTCTTGTTGTACATCATATCAAGATTGGTCGGAAGAAAGCATGCCCGATGAATGGAACCTCAGTATCGTATCCCCGATCCTAAAGAAGGGAGACCCTCACAATTGCGCCAATTACAGAGGGATAAGCCTCCTTAACGTCGCTTATAAGATCTTGTCAGCTGGTGCATGCTCCTTTCCAACTGATTTCCAGCTGCCTTGAAAAGTTCGGCATCAAGGCCGTCTGCACCTGCAGTCTTATTTGATTTAAGTTTGCATATGACAAGTTTAATTTCTTCCAGGTCAGGAGGACGGCATTCTTGATCATCGTCCAAGCTGAATGGGGCAATCTGCCTGACAGCGGAATTTGTGTCCTCATCGTCTTTAAGCAGTCTGCAGAAATGATCTTTCCAGATCCTCAGTAGCGACTGTGACTCTACAATTATGTTTCCCTGCTGGTCTTTACAGGCTTGAGTTCGGGGTTTGCCACCCTGGCACGATTTTTTTACCTTTTCGTAAAACTTCCGAATCTCGTTCCTGTCATGGCACCTCTCTATTTCCTCAAACGAGCGCTTCTCATGCTGCTTCCTTTTCTTTTTGAGAAGTTGGTGTTCTTCCTTTCTTTTCTCCTTGTAGATCTCGTTATACTGATCTTAAGCAGCCCTTGTTCGTTGTTGCATCAGCATTTGTCGAGCTTTTTGTTTGGCTGCATTTGCCTGCTTGCATTCTTCATCGAACCATGGGTTTCGTTTTGGTGGCCGAGTGAAACCCAGAACCTCAGAGATCAGAGTCAATCAAAACTCTATTACCTTCCAAAAATTTAATTTTCTTGGATACCGCATCGATAATTTTGTGATTCCAGAGAATATCACGGCCTAGTATACCATCAGCGGCCATGTGGTCTAAGCCATCGATAACGTTCCATTTCGTAAAAATTTTGTTTGGGAAAGGTAAGTGAGTCTTAACCGTACCTACCGTTGTGCCTACTCCACCAAAAACACCACCCAATTGCTTAGCGTCTCGGGTATTTATATTGCCTGCATTTGCTAAACAACTACTTTTTAACAAGCTCGAGTCTGCTCCCGTATCTACAAGCACCAGAACTCTTCCAGACTTGGCCAATGACATCGGTAATTCAACAAAGACATCGTGCTTACGAATGTTGTTGTATGCATATAATCTTTTATTGCCTTTCTGTCCCTTATTCGCTTAACCCCAAATCAACCAACAATTAGAAAATAAACCAAGAAAAAACCTAAGCTTATCAACTGCTTGTGTTAATAAAGTTCTAAATTTAACGCAGCACTCATTCAAACCTAAGCAAACACTCACAACGAGTAACCAGAGATCAGCCTGACCTAGGTTAACTTTAGCTTCAGATACTGACGCCTTAGCTGTGTGTTTGGTTTTACGAACTGACTGAAAGGTGAAGAAATTTGACTATCGGTCGTTTACCTTTGAGTCGCCGCGCCGTTCACTTTCGGGTGTTGTTCGTTATTTGAGCGCTGTGTTGGCAATTTTCCGTTGGTTTTTGTTTTATTTTTTCATAGAAGTCTCTTCAGCTTTTGATATCGTAGGCAACTCAATATTACATATTTCTGACGATATCAACGAAGCTGCAGAGTTACTTCTTTGTTTTCTTAATGAGGAGGATACATTTTTTGGGGCACAGTCTACCTTCTTGGACTGACCCCCGGGGTCGTTTCCCGAATGCTCTCGAAGTCAATTTTTTTTCGAGAAACACTCATCCTTTACATGTCCCAGTCTAGAACACCACTTGCACTTCACTTGCGGCTTTTGAGTTGTGCGTTTTATGGTGAAAATATGGGACTTTGGGCACACATCTATGCTGTGCCCATATGAGGCACACGCTTCACAATAAGGTGTGCTCTTTCTTTGCCTGCATTCTGCATAAGTGTGATTGGCCTCATTACAGAATCCGCATTTTACATTAAAATCTTGCCCTTGTGTCCTGGAATGTTTTTCCTTGACCTGGGCAGTCTGAAAACAGGGGTTGCCGCTTGTCCCAGGTGACACACCGGGCAAGGGAGTTGCAATGTACGCAGTTGAGTGTGTAGATGGAGATGCATTCGGGAAAGGATACATATGAGGGTCGAATATCTGTTGAGGTGGGTACTGTGTATTAGGTGATGTTTGATGGTTATGATGATATATGTTGTGTAAATACGTCACCTTTTTTCAACAATTCTAATTCTTCGATCAGGTCGTTAGGGAAGAGAAAAACAACAAAAATCAAACAAAAACTATAACTTAGCCAAGTTGAATCTATTTACTATTTTTCTTATTTTGCAGCAATTACACTCAACAACCAAAAAAATAACACCAACCATAGAACGTTTTATAAAATAAACAGACAACAATATAAAAAATAATGCAAAATAAAGGTATTCTTACCTTGAACAATTTTTTCGTCTTTGTTTGCGTTGTTTTTGGTGAAACTTATTTACTCAAACACAATTTTGCAGTGTTTTTGTTTTTCCGCTTGAACCGCTTTCTGCATTTGATTATTATCTTTTCTTTTTGAAATTTCAATTAAGTACAGTCAAAGTTTTTAATCAGTTTTCTTTACCAAGAAAATATGTCTACAACTGCAAACACGAACACAATTTTTTTTTTTCTTTACACTCGTTTGCTACTTATATAGATAGCAAACACACTGTATTTATGTATTATTAAACTGTTTAAAATCGAAAACGTATGTGGTACATGAACCGGCTGCGCCAAAATGCTATGTATAATATTGAAATTAAAAGACAAACAACCGCGAACTTGAATGGTTAAAATACAACTCGACTTATCGTGTCATAGAACCGATCGCGAACTCCAAGTTCAACATTGGATAGCCTTGAAAACTCAGCACAATTTGATGACTAAAATGCATACACGTTTTACCCAATGCAAGGCATTGGGCAATCGATGTGCAACGAGTCAACTCAAATTGCATTGAGTTCAACGCACGGCGACTTCCTCTGAAGGTGTGGGAAATCAAAGCAATATAGAACTCCAGAGGTGCATAAAAGGAAAGTCCAGGATATGCTTGCTCAAGACATAATTTCTGAAAGTAAGTCTCCTTGGAATTCTCCATTGCTCATTGTACCCAAAAAGTCTGTCGAAGGTCAAAAAAGATGGAGGGTTGTGTTAGACTTCAGAAAACTGAATGAAGTCACAATCAACGACGCGTTTCCCTTACCAAGAATGGAATAAATTCTTGACCAATTGGGACACTGCCAGTTTTCACTACTATGGATTTAGCAAGTGATTACCATCAGGTATTGATCGATCCAGCCGATCGAGCGAAAACCGCGTTTAGCACTAGCACAGGGCATTACGAGTTCAATAGAATGCCTTTTGGTCTAACGGGTGCTCCGGCAACATTTCAAAGGATCATGAATCATATCCCGACTGGTTTGCATGGCATTGAATGCTTCGTATATCTCGATGACATCGTGGTATATGGTAAAAACTTAGAGCAACACAATAAAAGACTTTCAAAAATATTGGCCAAACTCAGACAACATAATCTTAAATTGAATACTGAGAAGTGCAATTTCTTATGCCGTGAGGTGACATATTTGGGACACATATGCTCAGAAGCCGGTGCATTGCCGGACCCAGCTGAAACTCAATGTGTCACATATTTCCCCTGTATCTTCAATTTCTAAACAGGTGCAATCATTTCTGGGACTCGCTAATTACTACAGGAAATTCAAACCTCAATTTTCTAAAATTGCTGCTCCAATCAATAAGCACCTGAGCATCGACATTGTCTTCGAATTGTCTCCAGACTGTGAGAGATCATTTCGGTCTCTCAAAAAAGCAATTTGTTCCCCCCCCCCCCCCCCCCCCCCATACTTATCTATCCAGATTTTACAAAACCTTTTATTTTGACTACTGATGCCAGCAACGAAGCATTAGGTGCCGTTTTGTCTCAGGGTAAAGTGGGTGAAGATAAGCCTATTGCGTATGCAAGCCGACAACTTGGCAAATCGGAAAAGAGATACTCTACAATAGAAAAGGAGCTGCTTGCGATAGTGTGGGCATGCAAACATTTTCGTACATACCTTCTTGGTCGCCATTTCACAGTTTTTACAGATCACCGTCCTCTTATAGGAGTTTTCAATATAAAAGATCCAACTACTAGACTTACTAGATTCCATCATAAGCTGTCTGAGTATGATTACAAAATTATTTTCAAACCAGGCAGAACACTCAGCCGAATTCAGACGGATCCCGAAGAAAGAAGGTGGTTCAGACAAGGGGTAAAGCGAAATTGAACATAGAAAGCACAAAGGTAGCTACAGACGAATTGAACAAGAATGACATTGTTGTGACAGAGCAAATCCCTGAAGTGGAAAAAACAAAAACAGACTGTTCAAAGGAGTCATCGTTCATTACCTTAACGGATCCTGCTGAAAATGAAACTGTTCTTCATGATTTTCTTGAGTCTGCACTCGGTGGACATCAAGGAGTAAAGAAGACATATATACGTATCCGAAATCAGTTTAGATGGAAACATATGCAAAAAGTCATTAATCAGTACATAAAAAATTGCGAAAAGTGCCAAAAGAATAAGTTTTAGAAACTTACCAAAATGCCCATGCAACTGACTGATACTCCTAGCCGACCTTTCGACAAGGTATATATGGACATGGTGGGTATTTTGCCACTAACTTATTCTGGCAATAGGCACATATTAACATTCCAAGATGACCTGACTAAGTGCATGGCTTGTGTGGCGATCCCGGATGCAGAGACATCTACAGTGGCCAGAGCTTTCTATTCGGAAATAATTATACGTTTTCGTATACCCAAAATGCTCGTTACGGATAATGGCTCTAACTTTACTTCCAGATTGTTTTCTGAAGCATGTAAACTGTTGGGAGTTAAGAAAATCGATATAACCCCCTACCACCCACAGGCCAACGGTTCGTTGGAACGGAGTCACAGACCCTTAGCGGAATATCTAAGGAGTTTCGTTGACAATGACGACCGAAATTTGGATCAATGGCTTAGTCAGGCCATGCATGTATATAACAATACGCAGCATTCTTCCACTAAATTGACACCCTTGAACAATCAAAAACAGCTCTCGGGGAATTACTCATCCTCCACATGTCCCAGTCTAAAACATCACTTGCACTTCACTTGCGGCTTTTGCGTCGTGCGTTTTATGGTGAAAATATGGGGCTTTGGGCACACATCTATGCTGTGCCCATAGGAGGCACACGCTTCACAATAAGGTGTGCTCTTTCTTTGCCGGCATTCTGCATAAGTGTGATTG
Organism: Melanostoma scalare; assembly: GCA_949752695.1. NCBI lineage: Eukaryota > Metazoa > Arthropoda > Insecta > Diptera > Syrphidae > Melanostoma > Melanostoma scalare. The sequence continues at coordinate 120,604,130 of OX456986.1, read as the reverse complement.
GCGCATTTTACATTAAAATCTTGCCCTTGTGTCCTGGAATGTTTTTCCTTGACCTGGGCAGTCTGAAAACAGGGGCTGCCGCTTGTCCCAGGTTGACTCATGCTTTTGGTTGCTTTGGTTCTGATGTTCTTATTTGAAAATTTTTTTCTGACCGATTGCGTAACTTTCCTTGTGTGGGTGTATGAGTTAATAACTGTATGTCTATTCATGTCCCCACCAAGTCACCACCTGACTCATCTACTACCTATTGAATCTGTTGTCGAAACTCAGAAATATTAACGAACACATCCCAAAGTCTGCCAACCTCTGGGTTCCAAAAAAGAAATTTACCAACCATCCCTGTTGTTCACTTAGGTAAGTGAGTTATTTTTGTCCACTCACGATATTCACTTAGGAGTTGTTGTTTTTCCATGACCGATGTTTTGCCATGTTTTGCTGAAGTGAAAATAAGTGGATATAAACTCCCAATAAAACACGGCTATGGATACAACCCCAAAAAAATGTACCAAGAATTTCTGATAGTCAGAAATTAGAAAAATTCTTACTACATTTTTGGGTCTTATATCTATATGAAGAAAAAAATAGCCATAAAATATATATGTCCTGGTCAGAAATTATATTTACCAAAATGCTGTATCGTTACATTTTTAATCAAAACAAAATTTGAAAAAATTCCCAATCAAAAGTTATTTTTACTATGATACCTTATTATATGGCAAATGAAATCACTTTTGACCGGAAATTTTTTCAAATTTTGTTTTGATTGAAAATGTAATGATGCCGTTTTGTAGCAAATGCAATAACTAATCAGAAAATAAATAATTTGTAGCTGTATGTACATATATTCATATAGAAAAGACGTGACCAAATACACGAAAAATTTTTCAATTTCTGATTTTGTCAGAAACTCTTTTTACATTTTTTGGGGTATCATCTATATTAATAGACATACAGCCATGATGTTTATATTTTCTGATCAGAAATAATATCTATCACAAAGCTGTATCTTTTTATTTTATGAAAAAAAATGTTTGAAGAAATTCCCCATCTAAAGCTGTTTGCAATGGTTTTAATCAAAAAAAGCAGAAAATGATAGCTTTTGAACTAAACTTTTTTGAAATAAAGCTCGCATTGAAAACTTTTTGATGCAACTCCGAGAATGTACCTATAGTTGGTGAAACCATTTATCACCAAATATTTTTCATTTTTCAGATAAAGTGAGCTGATTGAATGTCGACATTAAACCATGTCGACAGTTTTTGAAAAACTTGTTTTAATAAAAATCTCAAACCGCCAATATTGTCCACGTTATGTTGAGCTCAGAAAGCCTTCATTCTTCTCTGTAGCACAATAATCAACCAATTTCCAACAGTTTAAGTTTCTACTTTTTTTGTGTTAAGAAAAATTGGAAAAAAAATTGCCTGTTTGCATTGTATATATAATCTATAGTACTACCATCAGATAGCTTCTTTTGTCACCTGCATTGGCCGAGTGGTGCGCTGAAATCGCTTAAGTAAAGAGAGCATAAGAGACACAGACGAGAGAGAATTAAGCGCTTAAATTTCAAATAGTGCCAAGAGGACCAAAATCAGAGCAAATTATTTAAGGTGGGGAACAAAATCGAAGACAACAGAGAACGTATAGAGAATCATTATTTCAGTAATCATATCATATCATAATTCATAACCCATAAGCAAAGCAGAAATCAAAGCAAATTATTTAACGTGGGGAGGAGAATCGAAAACACAAGGCATTGTATAGAGAATCAGTAATCTTATGGTTAAGCAAAGCAGAATAGGTGTGAGAAATTAATTACATGAATTGTTTTGTCTTTCTTTTAGGGTGGGGTATAGAGTATAGTGGTGGTAGTAGGTCAAGAAAGATTTTATGTACAATTGAACATCTGATCATACTGTTCTGTTTGAGGTACTGAAATTTCAATTTGAAGGGATAAAATGAAATTGCTACGTTGTAAAATTTCATGAAAAATGGAATTTTGTATTGATGAAGCAGAAACTTTTTTTGGATTTTGAATTTATTATTTTATATTTGAAAACTGATATTGAAGAATATTTTTTTGTAAATGTTCGAATAATACCTAGTTTACAAAAGTAAGTATAGAAATGCAAAATTATGTAAGATAAAAACGAATCTGAAAAGGGTGGAAAACGTTAGTATTTTGATGAATAGATTTTTTAGAAGGAAAACTATAGGCAACTACAAAAAAAACAGTATTTTTTTCCGGATCACCCAGGAGGTAAAATACAAGATTCGTTTTTTTTTTTAATGAGGTTCCCCAGTAGGCCTGCCTCACTAACTACTTTGCATGCTTGATTTGCTTGATTTGTAATTGATATAGTAATCAATATACAAAACGTAAGACTATCACAAAATAATATAAAATAAATTCAAATAACTTATTAAAAATCAAAAAAAAGCATAACATAACAAAATGACTAGCTAAGGGAATTCAATATTGCACAGTCAAAAATAAGTTTGTAAAAAATAAAAAAGCGAAAGAAAAGGAGAAAAATAATTGCACTTCATACTGCATAGAAAAAAGCAAAAAACGGAAAGAAAAGCAGAAAAAATACTTAACTAAGAAAAAAGAGAAAAAAAGGTAGAATAAATAGGAATATAAAATATATATACAAAACAAAAAATCAATATAAAAAACAACAAAAAAGTAAAACAAAACAATAAAATGACTAGGCGGTCAGGTCCATCAGTTGCTATTTCAAGGTACCTAAAAAGATAAAAAAGGTTAAATTATTCATTGAAACAAAAATTAATAGATTTTCCACATACATTTTTAATTTACATTTCAGAAACATTATTTACATTACACTTAGAAAATAACCTTAGAATACTCAAACATACTTTTTTTATATAACCTTAGAATATTTAAACATATTTTTTTTTTTTTATTTTTTAGTCCCACGAAGCTCCTTGTTTGTCTTCTTTATAGAGAACAACATCATTCCTTGCAAAAGGAATCTGACAATTGTCTCTTTATGTTCGGTGACTCAGTATGACTCGGCCTGTTTCTTTAGCTGCTCTGTTTTGTATACATTGCATTTGATGGCGCATAGAATCCCTGTATACACGTTGAAGCTGAAGATTTGAGTGGCCAGCTTCACGGAGAACTTCTCAAATGGTTTCTGACTGATGTGAGAAGCTTTAAGTTTATAACAGACTTGAAAGTCCCCTTTCGAGTCTTCGTTATAAAGTTCTTCGATGGTTTTCCACGACACAACATCGTCATTGATTTGTATGTTGTATTTTACTAATATATTACGGATGCTCTTGAATAGATGGCAGTAATCATAAAGTAGAAACACTCTATGATTGTCTACTTCTATGTAGGGCCTATCTATTGCATCCCAGTCGACTCCGAGTTTCTTATATGCGAGAACGTTGTTCGATCCCTGATCGCAACTTGTCGCAACAACGTTCAACCCACATTCCGCAGTACTTTTTTCAAGGTCTCTTTTATAATCCTTGCAAGCATGTCTCCTTTCGGTGAACCCACATTGTAGGAGATAGATTGTTTCCAGTTTCTGTTAAATCCTCGCAAAGTAAATACCATTACTTTGGAGGCTATCAGATTCGTCCGTCCATGCTCTCCAAAATCAGTGTATCCGTACTGAATGTCGTTAATGGCCTTAAGGCGTATTTCGGAGTGAAATCGATATATGGTACTCACAGCTGGTAACTTCAAGCTAGGTGTTCCTCGCATTTTTTGTTTTAAAAAAAGTGCGTTGACTTATTGCTTCATAACTTTTGCAATTCAATCACACAATCTTGATAATTTGATGAAACAAAATGTATTGTAAAGATAATAAACACACAAACATTTGTGTATCATTCAAATGTTGAAAGTAATTCTGTAACGGTTTTTATAGGGACCGGAAACTGATTTTTTTTATTGAAAATTTCGATTTGTTCACTATTTTGGTCGGGGTGTCCGTATTTATGAACTTTTTCTTTTTTTCTTTTTCCTTTTATAACAAGAAAATATATATGCAACTAACCTCCTAGCGTCTTTTTGTTTTTTAAATTTTGTCTCCTTATATGAAAAAAAATCTTCGTCAATTTGTTGTAATTTTTCGGTTTTCAGCATACTCTTATGGTAATATGTAACTTTGCCGTTTATTAATATTTTTTCATGAAATAAAAAGGAAATAGTAGATAGATATCAGGCGCATCTTACAAAATCATTGGTAATAGCTTAAAGGGGCTAAAGCCCAAAATCAATATTTTGTTCTCCAAACCGCTAAAATTCAATTTCAATAAAGTCATATTTGCAAACGATTTCTGAGGAACGAGAAGCCAAAAGAACCTCAATTTTTTGTTGGTATTTTTCTTTGATATAATCTTAATTAGTTTCAATAAAAAGATATACTATTGTGGTCACAGAATTTGAAATATTAATTCTAGAAAAACTTTCTAATTTCGGTTTTTTACTAGAAAATCTTTTTATAAAACAGGAAAGGGGTTAGAAAACACCACCAGTAATAGAATGGCATTTTTGGGGTTTGGGGAGTTTTAAAAGAAGAATCAGGAAAATTCTCCAAAATTGTATCTAACTGCCAAAAAAATATAGCTACATTCAATGATACATTGCAAACTCATCTATTCTACCCCACACAAAAAGCACACAAAAAAAGCCTACAAACGAATTTTCATCTCCTCGTTCACTCATTGCAACCATCATGTAATTCACACAAGTCATGTCATAATGATCATATGAGTTCACGACATATATCAATAGCACACACCAATCTTAACATGAACTATTGTCTCACCCCATGTCCCATGCAAAAGCCACAATAAATGCTTACCTTTGCTGTGGAGAATGAGGGAATGAAAAACCCATAAGAAAATACAATAAGTTGTCTTCTTTTACTTTGCTACCTGCCATACTCCATAGCACACACAATTAAAAGAGATATCAATTAATTGCATTCTTAAGCATTTCACCCTACTACTCCTCCAAATTCATAATAGCAAGAGAAATCATTTCTCTTGTGATTTTCCGCTCTTTTAATGAGTTAGTAACTCTATTGGCCGTCTTGAAATGGCGCTAGTAAGGCCGAAGTGATAGTACTATAGATTATATATACAATGCTGTTTGTTAATAATTGTGCTACAGAGATCAATGAAGGCTTTCTGAGGTCAGCATAACGGGGACAAGAGAAATGAAATATATAGATTTTGATTGTGACATGATGCAGTATCGAAGGTACCACTGCCCTACACGAATGGGCTGAATCTGGTTCTCTAGAAATCCTGCAACTACTATTAAAGCATGGTGCAACCATGAACGTAGACACCACTATTGGCAGCTAGTGTGACTGGTCACCTGCCAATTGTTGAGCATCTTAAGCTCTCTCAGCTAGGACAGATCCACATGTAGGTTATTGTTTTTATTTTATTATTCAATGTCTGATGTTATGGTTTTTTCGTTGGCGCAAGATTCTGGACCAAGGTATTAATCTATATATGATATTGAATCTAGGTCTTTCTTTTAATTGGGAGTGTGAACTCTCCACATGTGATCCTGATTATTACAAACATTAACAAAAATTTTTACTGGATTTTTTAACAACGTTTTTTCTCCTTTTTTACATATGCCACATGTTCTACTTTTGTTTATACAGGCTCTGACGATGTTGTCTTTCCCTGTCGATTTGCTTGTGAACCATCAGAGTTTCAGAGTGCTTCGACGATCAAATTTTTTTTGCAAAGCTTCTCATGAGAAAGGTTTTCTCCCTAGTTGTGCTAAGTGATGTCGCTTGAGTTGCTCTATTTTTCACAGTTCTCTCTCTCAAAAAACCTTAAGTTTGAGGAGAGATATGGAAAATATCAATTACCTGGCACTCTTATGACTTTTGGCCAGTATATAAATTCTTGTGATTTATAAGGCAACTAGAATATCGGAACTCCTTATCACAAGTTTCACATTTGAATGGCTTCTCGCCTGCATGTACCAGCATATGTTTCCGAAAGATCACAAATATGAGTCTCCTGCTGGTTTCTTCTCAGCTGCGGGCTTCTTTGGAGAAGCGGCTGCTGGCTTAGCTGCTGCAAGCGCTTCGAAGGCAATTTCAGATGTTTTCTATCAGTTTTTTGGAATTAGTGAAAGCTAAATACTTTTTGATTTAGTTATACTTACAATAAATTAAACATCCCATGATTTTTCCATTCGTTTTTATTTACTTTTCTATTGACGTTAAGAATCTTACGACTACTCCATTTTTTTCTCAGGAAATAAACGTCATTTTCAATTCGTGTTGAAAACATTTTGCTGGTGTTTTGGGTTGAAGGGGTGGAAGTTGATACTCTGTATTGTCTACACTGTGGGTTTGAGTATACCTTAGAGGAATAAAAACAAGAGGGAAAACAACACACACACCACGGCATCTGCCCTCGAACTGACTTCACAAACACCACTTTATTTTCGGACTCCGAAATAGGTTTCGGAGTCCCAAAATGAAGTGGGGTTAGTTTCATTTCATTTCATTTCATTCATTTATTTAGCAATAAAATTTCGCTATTTACAACTTACGTTTAATATAAATAATAAAATTAAAAATAATAGATAAATCATAAAAAATTTTCTTTTACAAAAGTTACTATTTGCCTCTTAAACATCTTAAAATTATTTACTGATTTTAAATCATTTGGAAGCTCATTAAACAATTTTAGGCCATTATATACAAGCATATTTTGGGCAGACTTCGTTTTTAAGTATGGAAGACGAAAATCATTTCTATTTCTTAGATTATAACTACGCACATCACTAATATAACTAATTTTATCACCCAAGTAACTGGGAAGCATTCCATTTTCATTTTAAAACCATAAACCAACACATTCATAACAGTTCTCTGATTTAAACTAAGCCATTTTAACTTTCTCAGCATGACTACAATTGGTGTTAACCAGTGACATTTCAATATTATTCTCATTGCTTTGTTTTGTAATTTTTGCAATCTGTCTAACATTGTTTTATTTCCAAAATAGATTATAGTGTAGCAATACTCAAAATGAGGTTTAAGAAATGTATTATACACCTTTATTGCACATAAAGTTGACATTCTTTTCCTAATTCTTGAAAAGAATCCAGTTTTTTCCCCAATTTTTTTTTGAAATGTATTCAATGTGTGTATTAAACTCTTATTTATTATCAAACATTATTCCAAGATATTTTATGGTTTTAACTACTTTTATCTCCTGGTTATCAATCTTTACCTCAGAGACCGTTTCTCTATTAATTATCATACACTTTGTTTTGTCTACGTTAAAACTTAATTTGTTCATGTGAAACCAATTGTTTAGTTCCGCTAAGTCGGCATCTACTTTTTGAATACATTCCTCTACGTCTTCACCAGCAAAATATAACAAACCATCATCAGCAAACAATTTTAAAAAGGAATGCTTAACTACTCTAGACATTTCGTTGACATAAATTATAAATAACAGTGTTCCTAATACTGATCCTTGTGGAACTCTTAAATTTACACTTATTGGTTTTGAGACGGCTTCTTCAACCTTTGTTCTTTGTGTTCCTGTAAATATTAATTGAACCACCGCAATTCTTTATCTCTTACTCCGTATTTGTACAGTTTCTCCAAAAGAATTTCTCTGTCCAGAGTTTGAAACGCCCTCCTCAGGTCAATAAATACGGCAACTATTTTCCAGTCAGCAATGATGAGATTTATCAGAGATTCACAGCTGTATCCCTCTCTGAACCCTGATTGGGACTCAAAATGGGTTGTTATTTTTGGCGATGGGAACCACCACTGACTCCTTCCAATACCTTAGTAAAGTACGAGATGTAGAAGTTATTTTTGTTGGTCAGAAATTAATTGCATACATGCATTATCATCAATTACCTGTTGAACACGCATTTTGTAAGTACCACACGCTAGCCAGTCGATGTTGAAGTCACCCACCAGAATAATGTCCAATCCATGCACTACTATTCTCCCCACCAATTCTTTGAAACACTCACAAAAATTTGAAAAAGACGTACTCGGGGATCTATAAAGACTTGCTATTATAGCATTATGCTTACATGAAGAAACCTTAACGACCAACATCCACCAATCCATATGAACTTAAACACTTTCCAAAGCGCAAAATTGCCACTTTTCGTTTGTATAGATAACAACTCCACCTGTATGGGAGGATACAGAATGACACCTTACTATGTTAAAGCCGTTTAAGTGAACTTCATTACTGTCAACTATAACAAAATCTAAGTTTTCCAAATAAACTATACTTTCAAGCTCATTAAAATTGTTTATCAGGCCCTGTATATTCCCAAAAAAAAACCATTACAGGTATTTAATTGCTAGTAAGAGATTCTTTGCATCTCATTTTGCATCTTCCTTTGCATCACCGGATATTCGAGACTCTTTGTATCGTGGAACACATCCACATTCAGATTCAGAGTCTTATTTGCCCTAATACGACTAAAGCATTTCAAACTCTCACTTACACAGTCCTTTATGTTTTGGTTTTCATAACATTTTACACAAGTTTCTAATCCATTACAATTTTTAGCACTATGGTTAAAACCCCAACACTTAAAGCATCTTTTAACGTTTATTTCCTCGTAAGCTACACATCTGTCCAATTGAATATTAACTCTTTTAGCACATAATAGCGTTTTAAACGCTTCACCACCTACCTCCAAAACATCATTGAACATTCTCTTATTTTTAGGTGACTGGTAATTTTTAATGCATTTCACAGTTTTGAACATTGTATTATTTTGCGCTTTAATAGCTTCAATAATAACATCTTCACTCATCTTTTCACTCATGCCGCACACACGCACTTTTGGATTTCTCAATTGGGGTACCTGAATATCGTAATGCTCACTCATTTTCTCTTTGATTGCATTTTGCATTTTTACACTCGACTCATCATTCCCGCACCCAATTGCAATAGCACCATCCCGCCGATTAGAAACACTGTTTACATTAATAGATATAGAGACGAAGGATTAATATTCTTTTTTATTTCTTCTCTCGTTTTCGCACTTTCTTGTATGGTTTTGGGTTTTAAGATAACTTGTGGGCCTTTTTTCACTTTTGATGCATATATTTCTTTCTCATTATGCAACTCTCTATTTAATTTACCCTTTCCGTTATTAATCATTCCCGAATCACATACATTTTTTTATCTCACACACTTTATCATTAGTTTTTTTCATATTACTTTCCATTATTTTTAAAAAAGCTTCTTGATTTTCTTTTTCTACCGAAAGAAACTTCATATGATTTTCGTTTAAAATTTTTATAAAATCAATGCACTCATCACAGAAGTAGACAATATTAGTTTTGGCATTTAAAAGATCAACATCGTATTTCGATAACTCCGCACAAGCACGGTGTATGGCTTTCTTACAGAAGCCATTACATATCAATGGGTATTCTATTTTAAAGCCTTTATCACACTCGCGGCATGACAGTTCCATATTTTGAACTTTCTTGTAAACACTGCAATTAATTAAATTACAAGCGCAACTTTACTTATTTTTTATTTAACCTTTTTGATGATAAATTATAAATCTTAATTTCCGTATAATGTTTTTGCGACCGATCACTTTGACTCTTTTCTCTCTCTTCTTTCGGAACCTCAAAATGAAGTGGTGTTAATAAATTCACTTAATACGTGTATCACAGATGGATCTTGTGTAACAAAAACAACGTAAACAACAATGTAAACCATTTTAAGTTGCGGGGCAAGAGAGGTAATGGTTTTCCCTCTTGTCCTTTATTCCTCTAAGGTGTATACGTAGATCGAGAAATCGGTTAATGGAGTGTGTTGGTGTGTGTTTTTTTAAGGTAAGTGAACCAGTGGGAATTGCACACACACACACTTGCATACATATTCGATTCCATTTGAATTCGAATACCCGATTCGGTGAGGTAATTAGACACCTTAGACCTTAGAGGAATAAAGGACAAGAGGGCAAGCCTCACACACACACAACAGCATCCGTCCACAAACTGACATAAGCCCTGTTCACACTGTACAATTAGTTGGACAGACTTAGGCTTGACAAACCAATGCTTGATAGTGTGAACCCTTCATACGACCGCTTGTCCAACTTGTTGTTGATGGTTTTCAAAAATTTTTGAGAAACTAGAAGTTGAATGGAGTGGAAGGTTATGTGACATAAAGTTGGACGACAAGCTTGATAAGTGTGAACGCAAACTACATCAGACCATCCAACTTCCGTCAAACGAAGTCTGTCCAACTAATTGCACAGTGTGAACAGGGCTTATATCAAAAACACTTTATTTTAAAACCGGTTTGAAATCCGAAAATAAAGTTGTGTAAAAAAAATGTAAATGTGTAAAATTAACTGACACAACTTTGTATTCAGTGGAATACGTGTATCACAGATAGATCTCGTGTTACCAAAGCAACAATTTAATCTAATGGAAGTTGCGGGGCAAGATAGGTAATGGTTTTCCCTCTTGTCGTTATTCTTCTTAAATCTAAGGTAGATACCTGCGCCCCTGTTCTGTAACTATCACCTTGGCGATAAACGGTGGAAAATGGAACGAAATTCTATGAATTTAGTAGGATTTCGTTCCACTTTCCACCGTTTATCGCCTGCTTTTATCGAGGCGATAGTTACAGAACAGGAGAACTGCATCGAAATCTGTGCCCCTGTTCTGTAACTATCGCCTTGGCGATAAACGGTTGAAAATGGAACGAAATTCTATGAATTTAGTAGGATTTCGTTCCATTTTCCACCGTTTATCGCCTGCTTTTATCGAGGCGGTGCTTACAGAACAGGGGCATTGAATCATAATCCAATTCGCTTACCCGATCCTAAGTGGAAACCACAGATGACAAATAAACTAGATGCCCAACCTCACACACACATTGAAACTGCCTACAAGCTGATTAACGCATACATTTCCCTAAAATCACATCTACTTTGAGAACAGCTTTCACGATTGACTTTACACAAATTCTCACTACTGCCACTTTGAGTACAGCTTCCACCACTAAGGCCACGTCTGGCTGACTTTTTGGATTTTGAAAGCGTTTCGCAATCTTTAAAACTTTTTGTGAAAAATTTTGTTTTCATTTTCGCATTCCACATTTTCAATACTCTTTTCGTTTTGTTGAGAAAAACGAGGGATTAATTTAATGCTTTAGGATTTATTTTATTGTACGTGTGGACTGGATGAGTACAAAAAGTAAAAGAGGTAGAGAAAAAGTGTTTGACATTTGAAACTGACATTAGGCTAGTTCACATATGATTGCATTTGGTAAGTTGAGAATTTGTCAGTGAAAACTAAAGGTATGTTGACATTAAATTTACATTATCAACACCCCCGCTCAAATTCATAATTTCAAATTATTACAATTTTGTTAAGTTACGTTACGTTAAAAATTAAAGGCAAAATTTTAGTTAATTTAAATACATCAAAATAAATAACCGCGTACATAAATAATCCTTAAATGCCATACCCATGTAGGTGACATGCTGGTAATGTGTTGTGGTTGGTAGTTGCTTGGTTAATGCATCGGATATCATGTTCTCAGACCCAAGGAAGTTGATGTTTACAATTTGTTCAGCTACTGCATCCCGAATGTAGTGAAAGCGGACATCAATGTGTTTGGTTTTGCCTTGGTTTGACTGGTCATTAGCGATGTGTTTTGCGCTCTGGTTGTCAAAAAAATATAAAAGTGGCCGGTGTGTAATTGAAGCTCTTGTAGAATGTTCCTGAAGTATGCCGCGTCCTTCGCTACCGATCAAAGTGTGATGTATTCGGCCTCTGTACTAGATGCGGCAACTATTTTTTGTTTTCGAGATCCCCAATGAACAGCGGCACCAGCATAGAGGAAAATAAATCCAGATTGTGACTTCCTGTCATTGGTGTCGGCTGCCCAGTTGGAGTCGGAAAATGCTTTCAGTTTCTGGTCTGTCTTTTGGTATATGATACTTGCAGTTTTTGTCTCTATTAGGTATGATGTCGAGTGCTGCATTCCAATGCTGCCGTCTTGGATCTTCAACATATTGTGAGAGGATGTTCACGATATACGAGATATCTGGTCTGCTAAAGTTGGCTAGATATAGCAAGCGACCGATTATTTGCCGATATGCAATATTATCTATTTTCTCATTTTCGCCTTTAGAAGGCGGTTCCCGTTGAAAGTTGGCTTTTACTCGTGAAGGTAAACGCGACGGTTTTCCTTCCTCCAAACCGTATGATTTTATTAGGCTGTTAATGTATCCCATCTGTCTTATGCTGATGGCTCCTTCTTCCTTAGTGATTTCGAGTCCCACGCATAATTTTTTTTCGCCCAAGTCACGAATTTCGAACTCCTTCGACAACGTTGAGCTAACTAGTGAGTGTTCTTGAGGATCGTTTGTGGCTATTAGCAGGTTTTCTACGTAAACGGTGATAATCGAGATGTTGTTCGTCGTTATTTTAAAGTAGATGCACTTATCGTACGACGACTGTGTGAATCCGATATCTTTAAGCGTTTGGTCTAATTTAAGGTTCCACTGTCTGCCTGACTGCTCTAGACCATATATTGCCTTTTTCAACTTACACACCTTGTTCTTAGCATCATTCTCAAAAATATCCGGCTGCTCCATATAAATGACCGTATCAAGGTCGCCGTTGAGGTACGCAGAAGAGATGTCGATGTGATGTAATTTTAGACTATGTTCAATGGCGATTGCTAGTGTGAGCCTAATAGAGTAGATGTTGGCTACCGGCGAATAAGTATCGGTATAGTCGACCCCATGAATCTGGTCGAATCCCTAAGCCACTAACCTTGCCTTCCTCAGCTCCACTGTACCATTTGCAAAATATTTAGTTTTAAAAACCCATTTCGAATCAATTACCTTTCGGTCCATAGGTCTGTCCACCAAAACCCATGTTTTGTTTCGAAGAAGAGGGTCGTACTCCTCTTGCATGGCTTTGTACCATTCTTCCCGATTTCGTTACTTTCCAGCTGTTTGAGGTTTACAGAGTCAACTCCAAGACTGAAAACTTGTCCCTCATCGATCGGTGATCTTACTACCTCCTCCACTGAGTTGTGAGCTCGACATTTTATTGGTTTCTTCTGGCGGATCAAAATCAAAAACATTACAGTTAGGCAAAATAGCTTCTGTATTTAAATCCGAATCTTCTTCCAGAAAGCGTACGTCTCTACTTCTGGTGATTATTTGCGTTCCAGGTTTCCAAAGACGGTATGTTCCATGTTCATTGCTATATCCAACAACTACATGTTCATTGCTTTTAGACTCAAATTTTCTGAGACTATTCCCCTTGTCTAGCACATACGCTTTCGTACCTTTACACTTAAATGAAGATACATCCGGTTTCTTACCCGTCCATAGCTCCTCTGGGGTGGTTTGACCGTTCAATTTGGTTGGACACCTGTTGCGTATAAAAACCGCTGTGCATATGAGTTCCACCCACAAATTATCCGGTAATTGCGCTTCCAACTTCAAACACCTTGCCATTTCCAGTAGGGTTCTGTTAGACCTCTCTGCTATTCATTTTGTTGTGGCGTGTGTGGTGTAGTAAATTCATGATCGACTCCATTTTGTTCTAAAAATTCCTGGAAATTCGAGTTCGTGTACTCCGTCCCATTATCAGTCCTCAATGATTTGATTGACTCTCCTGTTTCCTTTTGAACATATGCTTTAAAGGTTTTGAATTTGTCCAGAGCTTCATTTTTCTTTTGCATAAAATATACAAATATGCGTCGAGAATAATCGTTTATGAACGTGATAAAATAAAGTGCTTTACTCAGAGACGGAGTACGCATAGGACCACATAAGTCCGAATGGATCAATTCCAATATCTTGGGCGTTCTATTATTTTCAAGAACTTTAAACGGCTTTGTCGAATGCTTCGCACAAATACAAGAAATACAACTGCTCTCATCCATTTTGAACTTCATTGGTAGGTTAGGTTAGGTGAAAGTGGCTGTCAGTCAATGAGTACATTGCCTGACACACTTAGGCCGCAAGGGCCCATTGTGATACCACAGAGATCAGCAAATTAATTACCTACTGATCCCAGAAACCCGATGTAAGATGAACGAGTTGATCACTTATTAATCTCCCATTACGGGACTAGCCGGTTAATCACCTGCTAGTCGAACCACGTGGAACTTTTAATGTATTTTGAAAGACCCTAAAGTCTATGTAAGCTAGGTCGCTAGTATCATCGAAGAAGAATTCACCGAGATGAGTTTTCCTCCTATGAAGTAGTGCAGGGCATGAGCAAAGAAGGTGTTGAACGATTTCTTCCTCCTCCTCGTCCATGCAGCTTCTGCAGAAATCATTGGAAAACACACCAAGTCTTTTGGCGTGTCTCCCTATTAGACAGTGTCCCGTAAGAACACCTATGGTAGAACCTAGATACAGACGGTTCAGGACCAACAAACTCTTCGGGCGTTTTGAGTCTACACACGGCCAAACTTTTTTTTGGTTGCTAGGCAGTTGTTACTCTCAGTCCATCTAGTGTTTGTTATCCTTGAAGCGTCTTGTCTAAGTAGGAGTTTACATGTAGCGATAGGTACACCTATGTTGTTCCATTCTGGTCGAGTCCTTTTTGGCCTTTACAGTTGCCTGGTATGTCCCTGTGCCCTGGCACCCATGAAAGGTGAATGTTAAACTGATTTGACATCTCCCTTAGAGACATCTGATAATTTTGGACCGTGATGGATTTTGTAGAGACAGAGGCAAGAGATTTAAGGGCAGCTTAGCTGTCTGAGAAGATCCGAATATCCGTGGAGGATATGACGTTTTCTTTGAGCAAAGACAGCACCTCCTTAATCGCCAGAATTTCCGCTTGGAACACACTACAATGATCGGGTAGGCGGAGGAAAAGACTGAGATTCAGTTTTTCTGAGTAGATTCTACTTCCCACACCTTCGCTGGTTTTTGAACCATCGGCGTAGAAGTGTATTGCTTCATTTTCCAAAAGAGCGCCATTTTCCCAAGCTTCTCTTGAAGGTATGGTTACTTGGAAATTATTGTCAAACACCAACTTGGGGGATCGATTCGGTAAGAATCTAAAGTTATCTAGAATGGTAGTGTGGCCGATTTGATTATTGGTTCACTGTGATGTAGCTCTGAGTCGAGTAGCTGAGCTAGCTGCGACTTGTTTGCTGAAGATATCTAGGGGTGTGAGATCTAGTAGTACATTGAGGGCGTCCGATGGGGTTGTCCTCAGTGCGCCACTAATACACAGACTAGCCGTTCTTTGAACTTTGGCCAGCTTGTTGTAGTTGATCATCTTCTCTAGTGCTGTACACCAGACTATCACCCCGTATGTGAGTATCGGTCTAATTACCGAGGTAAACAGCCAATGGGTGATTTGGGGGGAGAAACCCCATTTCCCGCCAATGGCTTTTTTACAGGAGAAGAGTGCCACGTTGGCTTTATTTACTCTTTCCTCAATATTGGTTATCCAGGTCAGTTTTTTGTCAAAAATGAGACCTAGATATATAGTCTGATTTGACAGTGTGAGAGTTACCCCTTTAATAGTTGGGGGTCTGAAGTCCGGAATTTTGTATTTCCTCGTAAAGAAAACTAATTCCGTTTTGTGTGGATTGATGTTCAGACCACAATCTGCAGCCCAATTGTTAAGCTTCTTAAGTGCTGTTTGTAGCAGCTCAGTCAGGGTTTGTGGGTGCTTGCCTGAAACGACAATTGCTACATCATCGGCATAGGCTATAGTTTTGGAACCTTCGTTCTCTAGGTCGATTAACAATTTGTTAACGACCAGGTTCCACAGTAGGGGAGATAAAACTCCTCCCTGCGGGGTTCCTCTATTGGCCATTCTGCTTGTTTTGTAGTTCCCCATTTCGGAACTAATGATTCTGCTGCTGAGCATTGTTGTTATCATGTTTTTGATGTGTTCCTCTATGAGCAGCCCATCAAGAGCATTAGTGATTGCTGAATTGTTAACATTGTTAAATGCACCCTCTATGTCTAGGATTGCGACGAGAGAGTATTTGTAGTGCAGAGATTTTTCAATGGTGCAAACCAGAGAGTGGAGTGCAGTTTCCACTGATTAACCTTTTGTATAGGCATGTTGCGCCGTTGAGATCAGACTATGTTTAATTTCTTGTCTTAAGTGTATGTCAATCATTCTTTCCAGTGTTTTAAGGAGGAAGGATGATAGACTAATAGGTCTTAAATCTTTTGGATTTACATGGGAGCTTTTGCCGGTTTTAGGTATAAAGACGACCCTAGCTTCTCTCCAGGCCTTGGGAATATAGGCATAGCTGATGCATCCTTTCATGATCATCTCTAAGTTATAGATGATGATGTCTGAAACCTGCTGCAGCTCCGCAGGGATGATTCCGTCAGGCCCTGGTGATTTATAAGGGTCAAAGCTGTTTATTGCCCATAACAGTATATCTCTAGAGATAAGACCTTTACCTGATTGGTTTGCGAGTCAAGGCAAGTGCTCCTCGTCTGTTATTGTCAACGAGCTACCAGGGAAATGAGTATCCAGTAGCAAGTTTAATGTTTCTTCATATGAGTTGGTCCAGTTGCCGTTTTCATCTTTTATAGAACTTGGCATGTTTGGACTCGTTGATAGGATTTTCCTAAGTCTAGATGCCTCTGAGGAGTATTCAATTTTATTGCAGAATTCTTTCCAAGAGGATCTTTTGCTTATTCGTAACCTCTTTTTGTAAATCCTAAGGGATTCCTTATATAGATCCCAGTCTACGGGATTTCTGGAAGATTTGGCTCGATTGAAAAGCTTCGCACAACTTTTCTTGAGCGGTTCTAGCACTTTGGTCCACCAGTGTGGTTTCTTCTTCCACAAGGCATGGTTAAGAGCACTAGTTAGATCGTCGACTTTGCTGTCAAGATCCTTGGGGTTTGAAGGGAAGCTATTGTCATTGTAGTTGTAACAATGTTTGAAGGTTTTCCTGAATTTTACCCAGTCAGTTTTCCTATAATTACGGAAGCCTATGGGTTTTGGTGTGTCATCTGTTAGACTAAATTGGATGTATCTGTGATCAGAGAAGGAGTGATCCTTAGATACAGCCCAATTTTTAATCTTGTTATAGATTGATTGAGATACAAAGGTAACATCTAAAACCTCTTGTCTGTTTTTTGTGACAAAGGTTGGTTCGTTCCCTATATTGCAGATAAGAAGGTTAGTACTTAGTATAAAATTAAATAGAGACTCACCCCTTTCATTTACGTCCGTACTCCCCCATACTGCGTGATGTGCGTTGACGTCACTTCCTATTATGAGATCCGCTTTGAGCTTTGTTGCGCTTTTTATCACGCGCTCGAGCGTCTCTCCTGGTAGCGGGCCCGTTTGGTCATGGCCTAGATGAAGAAAAAGTGTTTTCTTTGCCAGTATGCAGGATCTTGGTTCACCTTTGTCCGTCACATACAGCAGAGAATAATCTTTCGTCCTGAGTCCTTTTACCACGGATTTATTAATCCATGGTTCCTGGATCAGGACTATATCCTCGCCGGACTTGCTTAGTCGGAGAAGGAGTCCGGCCGAGGCTTTGATGGAGTGTTGGAGATTAATCTGGAGTATCTGCAGCATTGCTACAATCATCCAGCTTAATCTCCAACACTGTAGCATTAAGGTCCTCCATATTTGAGGCGGAGTCTAGCAACTCATCCTCAGAAAGGAGAACCCCAAGCATTTCATCGTCGGAGTCTAAGACTCCACCTTTGTTGTTGTCGTCCTTATCGGACGATTTGTTTTCAGTTGCGTCTTGATCAGACACTATTATTGTAGTCTTTTCGACCAGTTTCGAGCAAGACAGCTGTTCCAAAGAATCAGAGCAACTTGCCGCGTCTGTCTCCATGATGGATGATTCGACGCTCGCAGTGGACTCCTTGGCTTCGGATTCAGCCGCTTGCTTTGGAAGCTTTGCAGCGTCCTCATCTTTTTTGTATATTTTTAGCACTAGGCTGTCAAAGCCGTACTGAATAACACCCCCGCGTGCCGCCAGGGGTTCTGATGACTCCTTATTCTGGATGACAAGAGCCGACCGATAACGACCCACCGACTCTTTTTCAATCACCGGAACCGTCCAATCGTGAGTGGGCAGATCCGGATTGCTGTATTTAATCAACTGGAGAACCATCTTCCGGGATTCATGTAGGGCCGGTACCAAGGCACGAGCTCTCGGTCTGCTTGGGATATCCTCCCTTGCCACAACCTCTAGCTTAGCACCTGGCCAGATCTCACCTAAACCGCTCACAGCAAGTTTATATAGATGAAGCGATCTCTGGTTTTTGCAGGCGATCAGCTTGACGCGGTTTTGATGCCAGCCAGCGTCGCTAATTCTTGGGAGGGGTCCCGGATTCGCGTCGATAACAGGTATAAACCTGAAATCGAGGTGAGCCTTGGCGTCCGCCAATCTGTCGGCAGAGATGTTTCCATCCATATTGCTCCCGTCGATGACCGCGACAACAATCTGTCCCTTTACCACGTCACCAAAGGATTGCCCCGGCACCAGTGTCGATGGAACGCTAACCCCGACTCTTGGCTTTTTTGGTTGAGGTTTTTCAACCTCAAACGACCTGTTTCGCTTCGACGTTGAGTCTTGGCTGGTCTCTTCTGCAATTTTACTAGCCCACTTCAATTTTTCAACCTCACCCGGGGCTCTCTCCACTGCGGGTTTACCACCCACCGTTTCAATTACCCTTCTGGCTTGGCGACGTATCTGAGCGGGCGTTTTTTTGATCTGAGTCCCCCCCTTGGCCGAGCTGGAGTTGTTAATCACCTCTTCCACTCCACCAATTGGAGGATTCATTGTACTCGACGAGGGTACGCACCGACCCGCAGAGTTAGGGTTGCTAATCGCCTCTCCAACCCTGCCAGTCTGAACGACCCTACCCGTGTCCTTTATTTTAAGGGCATTCAAGGTGGAGCCGGAGTCGTTGATCGCCCCTCCATTTCCCCTCTTTGTAAGATTCATCTCGTCCTGTCTTGATGATAGCACCAAAGCAGGCGAATTGTTTTCAAAACTAATATTTGGGACTTCATCCCCTCTATTGGCAGTGGCGGTCCGTTTGCCCTCCGATTCACTGGCTAGAACTAGCTTTGCAGCATGCTCTAGACCAGTTTCCAGCGGGCTGTGCTGCTCGCCAGAGTCGGGATTCTTGGTTCCCACTGCACAGACCTGAACTGGCTTTGCAGCTGGTTCAGAGCCTGTGTGCGAACCTTGTATCCCACTGGTGGAAGGTATGCCCGTTGGCTCACATTCCTGCTTCGACTTTGCAGCCAAATCGGAGAATGTGTACACCTTTCGTTGCCTCCCCCCAGTTTTCTTTTTTGTCTTTTTGTTCGTTTTTTTGTCTGTTTGTTTGTTTGTTTGTTTGTTTGTTAGTTTTTAAAAATTCCATAGAAAGTCCAACGAGTAACTACTGAAGGAAAAGGTCAGCCCCGGCAGTTCCGTGTACCGGGGTAAGGCTAGTCTATTCTGGACCCTGCCAAGCATCCAGAAGAGCTCGTTATTGATTGGTTTATCTCCCAACCTTTAATTCTTCCTCACGGATTATAAATGCTCACACCACCACTGAAACTAGGAACCTCGTATCTATGGTGAGATTGGATTTCTAAGGATTGTGCTATTGAGAAGTCACACCACCCAGCGATCCAACCTAACCGTGGCTGTCACCGTCTGACATCGTACAGACACTGATAAGTATATGTAGTGAACATTGCCCGCCCGGCACCCACTTGGAGGGTTCGATCGAGGATTTTTGCCAGGCTTTCTTACCAACTTCATTGGTAAGCCCGTCACCATTCCTGTTGATTGAAGTCAGTGGCGTACCTAGAAAATTTAGCGCCCCTGGCAAAAATGATTTGCCGCCCACCCCCCTCCCCCCTTTTCGTTTTATATGATCCTCATACATACAAACTCCGTAGATCACGTCCTCTCATAATTTTCCAGATAATTTTTTAAATTTTGATGATCTATTCATTATTCATGCAAATTTGCGTACATATTCTTAGGTTACTGACCAATCGTTAATACTTGGTCGGATATATTTGGTATAAAAACGATGAATACTGTAACGTGCGCTTAGTTCGCAAAAATAAAACTTCACCTTTCAAATAATTTCTATCACTTTTATTCAGTATCTATACTTGATTCGAACTCAACTCGACTATTGGACTATCACTGGCTAACAACATTTCACTCTTAGCTTTATCACTCTATAATCAAAACTGACTGCTCGTTGCGTCAGCGGTCCTATTTATATAGAACAACACTCATCTAGAGCGTTCCAGTTTCTTCTCCATGGTTTCCACATTTGCTGTCAAAAATCTCTACACTCACACACACTGGCTTACAAGCAATGCCTGTCATTTTATACCATTCCATTATAGTGTTGCCAGTTGTGTTTTCGGTTAAACGTTTTCGATTAGGAAATTGGTATAAATGTTGGGTGTTCATTACACTGCCCCCTCCTTAAGATTGTTCGTCCCGAATAATTTCATCTGCAGCCTCGCCACTATATCGATGCAGCCGGTCACAATGAACTACTTTTAACTTGCCTCTTAATCCTCTTTGGATGCGGTAAACCACGTCGTTAATCCTCGTGACAACAGTATAAGGACCTTCCCAGTTCAGCTGAAGTTTCGGTGACAATCCCTTTTGACGATGAGGATTATAAAGTCACACACGATCTCCTGCTTGGAATCCTGCCGTTGTCGCTTTTGTGTCGTACCGTGTCTTCATCCGGTCCTGTAGGTTTTCATCCGTTCCCTTGTTCTTTTATGGATGTCAGCGAGTCTCTCCTTGAGGTCATCCTCATACTCGTTCGTGTCCTGTGGCTCCTCTGTGGGGCATCCAAATTTAAGTTCGCTGGGCAGCCGCATGTCAGATGGTGGTTGTCCTGTCGAGCTATGTACTGCACTTCTATAGGCCATCAGGAATAGCGGTACGTGCCTATCCCAGTCTCTTTGGTAGTCGCCTACGACCTTAGTGAGGTGTTCTTTCAAGGTCCGGTTGAATCTTTCAACCATCCCATCAGATTGTGGATGAAGCGGTGTGGTTCTGGTCTTCTTGATGCCAAGTAGTCTGCACACTCCTTGGAAGATGTTTGACTCGAAGTTCCTCCCTTGGTCGGAATGGAGTTCCATAGGTACGCCAAACCTACTCACCCAGTTAAACACAATTTGGTCGACCACCGTTTTGGCTTCTTGATTTGGGATGGCATACGCCTCAGGCCATTTGCTAAAATAGTCCATTACAACCAGAATGTACTTGTTTCCAGCGTTGGTCTCTGGAAAAGGCCCAGCCACATCTACTGCAATCCTCTCAAAAGGCGATCCAACGTTGTACTGATGCATCTTACCTAGAATCTTCCTACCAGGTCCTTTGGTTGCAGCACACTTGTCACATGTTCAGCACCACTTCTCCACGTCGTCTCTAGCATGTAACCAGTAGAACCGATGTCGCACCTTCTCCAGTGTTTTGTTAACTCCCAGGTGACCTCCAGAAGGTCCGTCGTGCATCTCCCGAAGAACTTCGCTGACTATCGATTGCGGTACGATCAGCTGCATTACATATGATTTACCGTCAATGGACTCCCATCTTCGCCTGAGGACACCTTCTTGCACATATAGTGAGTCCCACTGTGCCCAATAGGCTTTGAGAACTGGACTCCTGTCAGAAATGTCTCCCCATTCAGGTTTCTCTTCATTTTCTTTCCACGCGAGAATGGGTTCGATATCTGGATCCTCCTGTTGAGCGGTCCTCACTTCCTCATTGCTCCATCCGCATATGGGGTCAGCTCTTAGTCGCTGAGCGGTAATATTTTCTTTGTTTTCTTGTCGCCTACAATGCTTGCAATCCTCTTTGCAAGGTCTTCGGGACAATGCGTCGGCGTTTGAGTGCAGCTTTCCTCTGCGGTGTTGAATCTGGTAGTCATAAGTCTGCAGTGTTTCTATCCACCTTGCGACTTAACCTTCTGGATTTTTGAAGTTCAACAGCCAGTTCAGAGCACCATGGTCTGTCCGCAGAAGGAATTTCTGTCCATAGATGTACTTATGGAAGTGCTTTGTTGCCAAGATAAGAGCCAGCAGTTCCCTTCTGGTCACGCAGTAGTTTCTTTCAGGCTTCGAGAGGACCTTACTATAATATGCCACCACTTTCTCTTCGCCATCATGCACTTGGGATAGTACCGCCCCGATTCCAACGTTGCTTGCATCTGCGTCGATGATGAATGTTTTGCCAGGTGTTGGATGTGCCAGCACTGGAGCGTTACAGAGGCGGTATTTGAGTTCCTGAAAATATTTTTCACACTCACCTGACCATTTGAACTGCTTCCCTTTTTCGGTGAGCTGATGCAAACTCTTTGCAACTCCAGCAAAGTTCTTAACGAAACGTCGGTAATTTGTGGCAAGACCAAGAAAGCTTCGGAGTTGATGTTTGTTTTGGTGTTGGCCAATTTTTGACGGAGTCAACTTTTTCAGGATCAGTCTTCACTCCTTGGGAAGAGATGATGTGTCCCAAATACTTAACTTCGGTTTTGAAAAGTGCACATTTTTCCGGATTCAGTTTAAGGTTAGCCTCTCGAATTCTCTGAAACACGGCTTTTAGATTCTTGCAATGTTGGTCAAATGTTTTCCCGTAAACAATGACATCGTCCAAGTAGACAAGGCACGCTTTCCACGTCAGTCCTTGAAGAACGCACTCCATCAAACGCTCGAATGTTGCCGGAGCGTTGCATAGCCCAAACGGCATAACTTTAAACTGCCAGAGCCCATTATTTGTAGAAAACGCCGTCTTTTCCCGATCATCAGGGTGGATGTCAACTTGCCAATATCCACTCTTCAAGTCCAGCGTCGAAAACCACTGGGCTCCCTCCATAGCATCCAGGGTATCACTGATTCTCGGCAGGGGATAGCTGTCCTTTTTAGTCACATCATTCAGCCTTCGGTAGTCCACACAAAAACGAGTGCTTCCGTCTTTCTTTTTCACTAGCACCACTGGTGAAGCCCAAGGACCTTTGGAATTTTCAATAAGCCCGTCCTTCTTCATTGCTGTTATCATTTCCTCAACCTCACCTTGTTTGGCCAGTGGAAGGCGTCTTGCTGGTTGACGAATCGGTCTTGCATCTCCTGTGTTGATGCGATGCTGCACCAACTGTGTCCTACCATATTGTCCCTTTTGCGATGCGAAGATGTCAGTGTACTCTTGTAGGAGATTTTCAGCCATCCTTGTTTGTTGGTGATCAAGGTTGGATGAATACAGTATTTTAGCTCTGATGGTTTTGAGCTCCTCCGGAGTTATAGTTTTTCTCGGGGCTTCGTCTGTGATCTTCGTAATTTCTGCAACCGATTCGCAACGTCCAACGACTTCTCCTTTCTTCAACCTTACATCGTACGGTCTGGTGTTTAGTAATCGTACGGGGACCATTTTGTTTTTCGGTGCTACTAGTGTTTTCCCAATGATGACGCTTTGGGAGGAACACTCTGGGTCTGGTTCCACCATTAGGTATCGAAGGCTTCCAAACTCACCTTCCAGTTTTGTCCAAACGAACACTTCAGAAGAAGGAGGCAGAATCAGATCTTCCGTGATGACAGTCCTCAGTGTGGACGTACTTTCGTTCGAATAGGTCATTGGAAGTTCCTTATTTTGGTACTTCAAAACCTGATTACCGATGTCCAAAATAACTCCGTGCTGTTTCATAAAGTCGATTCCAATGATGCACTCGTCACATATATCTGCCACCAGGAATTGATGAGTAAACACTAGATCGGCCAGTCGGATCTTAAGACACACTTCTCCATATACTCTTGCTGCTTCTCCCGTTGCGGTTCTTAGACGGTAGCTATAGGTGTTATGAAGCCACGTCGTCTTTACCAGGTCTCGACGTACTATGGAGGCTGTGGCACCGGTGTCGATGGTAGCCACATGTTTGTTCCCGTTAATAGTAGTTTCCACAGTCAGACTTTTGTTGTCTCGTTTGGTCTGAGAGACCTGGATGGTGGTTCTGGGGCCATCGATACAAGAAACCAGCCTCTGCCTCGGCTGATACGTAACGCTGGTGTTGTTGTTACCTTGTTCTGGGTTGGATCTCTTACTTCCACAATGTTGACAACCGGCTTTATTTGGTGGTAGTCGGCATTGACGCTGTAAGTGCCCGGTCTTGTTGCAGTTCCAACATCTTGCTAGTCCGCTCCGCTGGTTCTTTTGTATTTCAGCTCTTTGGCACGAGCACTCTTCGACTATGGCTTCTCTAAGTCGATGTACTCCATGAGAAGCTTGTTTTGCTGCTTCAATTGTCAATGCGAATGCTAAAGTTTCAGAAAGAGTACGTGTTCTAGCAGTTCGCACAGACCTCTGAAGATTTATATCCGAAATGGCACGGACGAAGGACTCAACAGCAAGCTGGTTGATGATTTCTTCTACAGCGTTGTTGCGTCTCAAGTCTTTCGAGAATATTCTGTTGTTCTTTCTTTTGTTCGTTTCGTTGTGCTTCCAGTTGCTCGAGAACATTCTGCTGTTCCTTCTTTTGCTCGTTTCGTCGTGCTTCAAGTTGTTCGCGAATATTCTGTTGTTCTTTCTTTTGCTCGTTTCGTTGTTCTTCAATCAGCTTCTTTTGTTCGTTTCTTTGTGTTTCAAGTTGTTCCAGAACCTTCTGCTGTTCCGTCTTTTGTTCTAATAAAAGCTTCATTATACTAGAAAAATCTACACTTTCACTTACTTCCTCTTCCTCCACTTCTATTTCAAAAACAAAATTATTTACGTCTTCCCCTTGCTGTTTCAAATAGTTGTTCAAGCGCAGGACGAGCTCATTTTTCGATCCCGCTCTAGAAAGATTTCGCTTACCTAACTCACTTTTAAGCTCAATGCAGTTGAGCTCTTCCAACAACTTACCCATTTTCACTGTATTTAACTTTTTTTTTTTTTGACACTTTACTAGTCAAATAAGTTTTATTTACACTTCTGACACCAATGGAACGTGCGCTTAGTTCGCAAAAATTAAACTTCACCTTTCAAATTATTTCTATCACTTTTATTCAGTATCTATACTTTATTCGAACTCAACTCGACTATTGGACTATCACCGGTTAACAACATTTCGCTCTTAACTTTATCACTCTATAATCAAAACTGACTGCTCGTTGCGTCAGCGGTCCTATTTATATAGAACAACACTCATCTAGAGCGTTCCAGTTTCTTCTCAATGGTTTCCACATTTGCTGTCAAAAATCTCTACACTCACACACACTGGCTTACAAGCAATGCCTGTCATTTTATACCATTCCATTATAGTGTTGCCAGTTGTGTTTTCGGTTAAACGTTTTCGATTAGGAAATTGGTATAAATGTTGGGTGTTCATTACACTGCCCCCTCCTTAAGATTGTTCGTCCCGAATAATTTCATCTGCAGCCTCGCCACTATATCGATGCAGCCGGTCACAATGAACTATTTTTAACTTGCCTCTTAATCCTCTTTGGATGCGGTAAACCACGTCGTTAATCCTCGTGACAACAGTATAAGGACCTTCCCAGTTCAGCTGAAGTTTCGGTGACAATCCCTTTTGACGATGAGGATTATAAAGCCACACACGATCTCCTGCTTGGAATCCTGCCGTTGTCGCTTTTGTGTCGTACCGTGTCTTCATCCGGTCGCTGTAGGTTTTCATCCGTTCCCTTGTTCTTTTATGGATGTCAGCGAGTCTCTCCTTGAGGTCGTCCACATACTCGTTCGTGTCCTGTGGCTCCTCTGTGGGGCATCCAAATTTAAGTTCGCTGGGCAGCCGCATGGTTTTCCCGAACAGGATGTCAGATGGTGTTTGTCCTGTCGAGCTATGTACTGCACTTCTATAGGCCATCAGGAATAGCGGTACGTGCCTATCCCAGTCTCTTTGGTAGTCGCCTACGACCTTGGTGAGGTGTTCTTTCAAGGTCCGGTTGAATCTTTCAACCATCCCATCAGATTGTGGATGAAGCGGTGTGGTTCTCGTCTTCTTAATGCCAAGTAGTCTGCACACTCCTTGGAAGATGTTTGACTCAAAGTTCCTCCCTTGGTCGGAATGGAGATCCATAGTCACGCCAAACCTACTCACCCAGTTAAACACAATCTGGTCGACCACCGTTTTGGCTTCTTGATTTGGGATGGCATACGCCTCAGGCCACTTGCTAAAATAGTCCATTATAACCAGAATGTACTTGTTTCCAGCGTTGGTCTCTGGAAAAGGCCCAGCCACATCTACTGCAATCCTCTCAAAAGGCGATCCAACGTTGTACTGATGCATCTTACCTAGAATCTTCCTACCGGGTCCTTTGGTTGCAGCACACTTGTCACATGTTCGGCACCACTTCTCCACGTCATCTCTAGCATGTAACCAGAAGAACCGATGTCGCACCTTCTCCAGTGTTTTGTTAACTCCCAGGTGACCTCCAGAAGGTCCGTCGTGCATCTCCCGAAGAACTTCACTGACTTTCGATTGCGGTGCGATCAGCTGCATCACATATAATTTACCGTCAGCGGACTCCCATCTTCGCCTGAGGACACCTTCTTGCACATAAAGTGAGTCCCACTGTGCCCAATAGGCTTTGAGAACTGGACTCCTGTCAGAAATGTCTCCCCATTCAGGTTTCTCTTCATTTTCTTTCCATGCGAGAATGGGTTCGATATCTGGATCCTCCTGTTGAGCGGTCCTCACTTCCTCATTGCTCCATCCGCATATGGGGTCAGCTCTTAGTCGCTGAGAGGTAATATTTTCTTTGTTTTCTTGTCGCCTACAATGCTTGCAATCCTCTTTGCAAGGTCTTCGGGACAATGCGTCGGCGTTTGAGTGCAGCTTTCCTCTGCGGTGTTGAATCTGGTAATCATAAGTCTGCAGTCTTTCTATCCCCTTGCGACTTGACCTTCTGGATTTATGAAGTTCAACAGCCAGTTCAGAGCACCATGGTCTGTCCGCAGAAGGAATTTCTGTCCATAGATGTACTTCGTAGAGGACCTTACTGTAATATGCCACCACTTTCTCTTCGCCATCATGCACTTGGGATAGTACCGCCCCGATTCCAACGTTGCTTGCATCTGCGTCGATGATGAATGTTTTGCCAGGTGTTGGATGTGCCAGCACTGGAGCGTTACAGAGGCGGTATTTGAGTTCCTGAAAAGATTTTTCACACTCACCTGACCATTTGAACTGCTTCCCTTTTTCGGTGTGCTGATGCAAACTTTTTGCAACTCCAGCAAAGTTCTTAACAAAACGTCGGTAATATGTGGCAAGATCGAGAAAGCTTCGGAGTTGATGTTTGTCCTGTGGTGTTGGCGAATTTTTGACGGAGTCAATTTTTTCAGGATCAGTCTTCACTCCTTGGGAAGAGATGATGTGTCCCAAATACTTAGCTTCGGTTTTGAAAAGTGCACATTTTTCTGGATTCAGTTTAAGGTTAGCCTCTCGAAGTCTCTGAAACACGGCTTTTAGGTTCTTGCAATGTTGATCAAATGTTTTCCCGTAAACAATGACATTGTCCAAGTAGACTTGGCAAGCTTTCCACGTCAGTCCTTGAAGAACGCACTCCATCAAACGCTCGAATGTTGCAGGAACGTTGCATAGCCCAAACGGCATAACTTTAAACTGCCAGAGTCCATTACCTGTAGAAAACGCCGTCTTTTCCTGATCATCTGGGTGGATTTCAACTTGACAATATCCACTTTTCAAGTCCAGCGTCGAGAACTACTGGGCTCCCTCCATGGCATCCAGGGTATCACTGATTCTGGGCAGGGGATAGCTGTCCTTCTTAGTCACATCATTCAGCCTTCGGTAGTCCACACAAAAACGAGTGCTTCTGTCTTTCTTTTTCACTAGCACCACTGGTGACGCCCAAGGACTTTTGGAGTTTTCGATAAGACCGTCCTTCTTCATTGCTGTTATCATTTCCTCAACATCACCTTGTTTGGCTAGTGGAAGGCGTCTTGCGGGTTGACGAATCGGTCTTGCATCTCCTGTGTTGATGCGATGCTGCACCAACTGTGTCCTACCATATTGTCCCTTTTGCGATGCGAAGATGTCAGTGTACTCTTGTAGGAGATTTTCAGCCATCCTTGTTTGTAGGTGATCAAGGTTGGATGAACACAGTATTTTAGCTCTGATGGTTTTGAGCTCCTCCGGAGTTATAGTTTTTCTCGGGGCTTCGTCTGTGATCCTCGTAATTTCTGCAACCGATTCGCAACGTCCAACGACTTCTCCTTTCTTCAACCTAACATCGTACGGTCTGGTGTTTAGTAATCGTACGGGGGCCATTTTGTTTTTCGGTGCTACCAGTGTTTTCCCAATGATGACGCTTTGGGAGGAACACTCTGGGTTTGGTTCCACCATAAGGTATCAAAGGCTTCCAAACTCACCTTCCAGTTTTGTCCAAACGAACACTTCAGAAGAAGGAGGCAGAATCTGATCTTCCGTGACGACAGTCCTCAGTGTCGACGTACTTTCGTTCGAATAGGTCATTGGAAATTCCTTATTTTGGTACTTCAAAATTTGATTACCGATGTCCAAAATATCTCCGTGCTGTTTCATAAAGTCGATTCTAATGATGCACTCGTCACATATACCTGCCACCAGGAATTGATGAGTAAACACTAGATCGGCCAGTCGGATCTTAAGACACACTTATCCATATACTCTTGCTGCTTCTCCCGTTGCGATTCTTAGACGGTAGCTATTGGTGTTATGAAGCCACGTCATCTTTACCAGGTCTCGACGTACTATGGATGGTGTGGCACCGGTGTCGATGGTAGCCACGTGTTTGTTCCCGTTAATAGTAGTCTTCTCAGTCAGACTTTTGTTGTCTCGTTTGGTCTGAGAGACCTGGATGGTGGTTCTGGGGCCATCGATACAAGAAACCAGCCTCTGCCCCTCGAAGTTGGTTCTTAATCGTTTCCCTAATGCTAAACGGGCCGATAGACAACGCTAGTGTTGTTGTTACCTTGCTTTAGGTTGGATCTCTTGCTTCCACAATGTTGACAAGCGGCTTTATTTGGTGGTAGTCGGCATTGACACTGTAAGTGCCCGGTCTTGTTGCAGTTCCAACATCTTACAAGTCCGCTCCGCTGGTTCTTTTGTATTTCAGCTCCTTGGCACGAGCATTCTTCGACTATGGCTTCTCTAAGTCGATGTACTCCATGAGAAGCCTGTTCTGCTGCTTCAATCTTCAATCGTCTTCGACTAACTACTCTCACGGTCAGTTGATTAAATCTTCACTATGTCTAAAGTCTGTGCAAAGTGCGATCAAAATATAAAACGCTCCAAAGAAGTCAAATACGTCAGATGCGAATATTTCTGCGGTCGTTTTTATCATAAAGATTGTGCTGAGATTTGTGACAACGATTTTGTTATAATTTCTGAAAAAAGATTATTCTGGAAATGTAACTCTTGCCAAAGTGTTAATCTTTCTCAATTTATAAACAGTTTTAATAATCTTACTTCTATTGTCAATGATCTCAAAAGAGAGTTTTCTTCTTTTAAAGTGTCTCAGTTAAATTCCCCACCCCGCAAAGTTGCAAAAAAAATCATAACTATCTCTTCGCCAAGTCAAATCGACAAAAATAATGATTTGTACCCCGAAAACAATGACCTGCCTGGTGAAATTTTAACTGATAAATCAGAAATTGATATCATTTTAAACAACGACCCTCATATTGATCAAAACCCTTCAGTATTCAATAATAATCCCGGACCTTCAAACAAAAATAATAATTCGAACAATTCCGAGTTTGTTATGGTTGAGAACAAAAAAAAAACCTAAAAATAAAAGAGAAGTGAAGATAATCGGCACTGATACGTCAACAAATCTAAGTGCAATACCTAAATTAAAATGGCTTCATCTATCTCGTTTCTCAAACACAACTACCCCTGAAGACATTGTTACATTTTTATCTTTAAAAACCAACATTCCTCCTGAGTCATTTAAATGTTTTATGTTGATAAAAAAGGACACGAATGTTTTAGAACTAAAATTTGTTACATTTAAACTCAGTGTATCACATGAGCATTTATCAAGAGTCATGGATTCTTCGATTTGGCCTATTCATGTCCAAGTAAAATATTTTTTTGCTCTGGACAAAAAAGAGAAAACGCAGACTATACCACCAGTGCCTCCGTGTCTCTTAGCTCAAACCTAATCTCTCAATCACCTTCACTATCTACGTCATCACTATCTACAATCACACCACTTCTAATAATATCGACTCTCTCTTCGCCATCATCATCATCTTCAACATCAACACCTTCATCGTCGTCACCATCACCACCGCTACTATCACCACCACCTACACCACCACCACCACCCCCAACACCACCGCCACCACCACCATCATCATCAACAGTAACATCCCACTACACCAATACATTACCTTTAAATAATACTTCTCATTCCGATGCATTTAATTTTCTTGGTTATTACCAAAACATTGGTGGAATGCGCACTAAAATGCAACAATTACTGCTGTCGTCATCTTCAGAGCAATTTGAATTCTTAGCGTTCACCGAGACGTGGTTAACTGAGAATCATAACAATGCAGAGATGTTCAGTTGTCAACAATACTCTGTGTTTCGCAAAGACAGATGTTATCTTTCCACTGGTCTTGAAAGAGGTGGAGGGGTTTTGCTTGCAGTGCGATCTTTGTATGCGAGTACTGAATTATCATTGCCAGCCCCAAATAATTCATCTTTTGACATTGATCAAATTGTTGTCAAGGTATCATTGAATTGTAAAAAAGATATTTTTATAATATTGAGTTATATTCCGCCAAAGACCCATTTGGATTTATATAAAGAACACATAAATAATTGTATTCATTTTATTTCTACGTTAAATAGTAATCAACATGTTATTTTAGTAGGTGATTTTAACTTGCCGAATATAAATTGGGTATTTGACTCTGATGAAGGTTTGCTTATTCCTTTTAATTTAATTAACGAATGTGATTATTTTGTTATTGATGCACTTTCCACAGTTAATTTGATTCAAATGAACAATTTTAAAAACAGATTATATAGAACACTCGATTTATTATTTGTTGATAAAGACTTAAATTTATCTGTAAGTAGATCTATTTTTCCTATATTTCGTAACACAAAACATCACATTGCATTAAATTTTGAATTTAAAATATTAAACTTTTTCAAACCAACAATGCCATTTCAGTATAAATATAATTTTTATAAAGCTAATTTCAGTGACATTGAGAGTTACATCAATAATAATTTATTTTTACCTTCAGCCTTGATTCAACCGAATGAACTATCGAATTTTTATGACAATTTTCTCAGTTCTGTAAGGATGGCCATCGATCTATTTGTTCCTAAAACAAAAAATACATCGAAACCGCCTTGGTTCAATAGTCGTCTAATTAATTTAAATAATAGAAAATACAAAGCGTATAAATCTTTACGGAAGTGTTCTTCGGATGCCAATTCGCGCAATTACAATGAACTCGAAAAGAGTTTCAATGTTCTTAATAAATTTTTATATAAACAATATGTTTACTCAATGGAATCGAAGTTAAAAGTCAACAGTAAATGTTTTTGGAGTTTCATCAAAAATAAAAAAAATTAAGTGGATTTCCTAAAAGTATGCAATATCTAGTCTACCAACCATTTGTGAGGCTTTTGCAAAATTTTTTAAATCAAATTATATTAATTCTTGTAATGCTACAGGTACTTGTTTAAGTCCGTCCGTAAATAATTTAAGCTTAGGTCATTTAAATATTACCGTATTAGAAGTAGAAATGGCACTATCTGGTCTAAATGACGATTGCAATTCTGGTCCGGACGGCATTCCACCCATTTTATTTAAAAAATGTTCAACTGCACTTTCCAGACTTTTGAGTTTTATATTTAATTGCTCTTTAACATACGGTGCATTTCTGCCTGAATGGAAAACGTCCTTTGTTACTCCTATTCATAAAAGTGGTCCGAAACAAGAAATAACTAACTACCGTCCAATCAGTAAACTGTCGTCAATACCTAAGGTATTTGAAAAAATAGTTTGTGATAAATTGAAATTCCTATTAAAAGAAACTATATCCCCTTATCAGCACGGGTTTGTATCTGGTAGATCTACGTCCTCGAACTTAACCATTTTCACAAATTATATTCTTAATTCATTAGAAAAGGGTTATCAAGTGGACGTTATCTACACAGACTTCGCAAAGGCGTTTGATAGGGTGCATCACAAAATTCTATTTAAAAAATTAGAGAATATTGGTTTTCATTCAAACCTACTCAAATGGTTGTCAAGCTATCTGACAGGACGTAGTCAACATGTTTCTATTGAGTCGATTATTTCTAATCCATTTTCTGTAACTTCTGGCGTTCCACAAGGTAGTCATTTAGGTCCAATCCTGTTCCTTATTTTTATTAATGACCTACCTAGTGTCCTTACAAACTCTTTGCCACTTATGTTTGCGGATGATTTGAAATTCTTTAGACGTATACAAAATTTAACAGACTGCAAGCTTCTCCATAATGATATTATTAATCTTACCAATTGGTGCAATACAAACCAATTATCACTTAATATATCTAAATGCCAATGTTTTTCGTTTACTCGTCGTTTGTTACCTATCATTTACGATTACAACATTCAAAACCATGTTTTTGATAGAGTTTCTGTTAAGAAAGATCTTGGAGTAATCTTTGATTGTTAGCTTAATTTTACACATCATATTGAGTTCGTGGTGAATAAAGCCAACTCTATGTTGGGCTTTGTTTCGCGCAATTCGTTTGATCTAAGGGACCCCTACGCTCTTAAAGCTCTTTATGTTGCGGACGTCAGATCAATCCTAGAATATTGCTGCGTAGTATGGAATCCTCAGTACAACGTTCATATTAAAAGAATTGAAAATGTTCAAAAAAAATTTACAAGATTTGTAGTAAACAAGCTAGGATGGAACATTGAAATGTCTTCATATAATGTTAGATGTCAGCTTATTGGTATTCAATCATTAGAAAACCGCCGTAAGATGTTCGCTATAAATTTTATCAATGATATTTTATCATACCATATAGATTGTCATGCTCTATTATCGCTAATAGATCTATACGCTCCTTCACGAGAACTAAGAATTCGTACCCTATTCCGAGCAAATACTCATAGAGTAAATTATGCTTATAATGAACCTATTACTCGCAGTGTTAGGGAGATTAATAATATTTCAAATAACATCGATTTCAATTTTCATTTGAGTAGAAACTCTTTTAAAAATATGTTAAGTTAGTACTTTTTAACAAATTGAATTT
The DNA here is from genome assembly GCA_949752695.1 of Melanostoma scalare. NCBI lineage: Eukaryota > Metazoa > Arthropoda > Insecta > Diptera > Syrphidae > Melanostoma > Melanostoma scalare. The sequence goes on along the minus strand of OX456986.1, from coordinate 120,570,844 downwards.
TATAATACTGTAACGTGCGCTTAGTTCGCAAAATAAAACTTCACTTTTTTTATTTATTTATTTCTACCACTTTATTCAGTATCTATCTTTATTCGAACTCAACTCGACTATTGGACTATCACTGGTTAACAACATTTCACTCTTAACTTTATCACTCTATAATCAAAACTGACTGCTCGTTGCGTCAGCGGCCTATTTATATAGAACAATACTTATCTAGAGCGTTCCAGTTTCTTCTCCATGGTTTCCACATTTGCTGTCAAGAATCTCTACACTCACACACACTGGCTTACAAACAATGCCTGTCATTTTATACCATTCCATTATAGTGTTGCCAGTTGTGTTTTCGGTTAAACGTTTTCGATTAGGAAATTGGTATAAATGTTGGGTGTTCATTACACTGCCCCCTCCTTAAGATTGTTCGTCCCGAATAATTCCATCTGCAGCCTCGCCACTATATCGATGCAGCCGGTCACAATGAACTACTTTTAACTTGCCTCTTAATCCTCTTTGGATGCGGTAAACCACGTCGTTAATCCTCGTGACAACAGTATAAGGACCTTCCCAGTTCTGCTGAAGTTTCGGTGACAATCCCTTTTGACGATGAGGATTATAAAGCCACACACGATCTCCTGCTTGGAATCCTGCCGTTGTCGCTTTTGTGTCGTACCGTGTCTTCATCCGGTCGCTGTAGGTTTTCATCCGTTCCCTTGTTCTTTTATGGATGTCAGCGAGTCTCTCCTTGAGGTCATCCACATACTCGTTCGTGTCCTGTGGCTCCTCTGTGGGGCATCCAAATTTGAGTTCGCTGGGCAGCCGCATGGTTTTCCCGAACAGGATGTCAGATGGTGTTTGTCCTGTCGAGCTATGTACTGCACTTCTATAGGCCATCAGGAATAGCGGTACGTGCCTATCCCAGTCTCTTTGGTAGTCGCCTACGACCTTGGTGAGGTGTTCTTTCAAGGTCCGGTTGAATCTTTCAACCATCCCATCAGATTGTGGATTAAGCGGTGTGGTTCTGGTCTTCTTGATGCCAAGTAGTCCGCACACTCCTTGGAAGATGTTTGACTCGAAGTTCCTCCCTTGGTCGGAATGAAGTTCCATAGGCACGCCAAACCTACTTACCCAGTTAAACACAATCTGGTCGACCACCGTTTTGGCTTCTTGATTTGGGATGGCATACGCCTCAGGCCATTTGCTAAAATAGTCCATTACAACCAGAATGTACTTGTTTCCAGCATTGGTCTCTGGAAAAGGCCCAGCCACATCTACTGCAATCCTCTCAAAAGGCGATCCAACGTTGTACTGATGCATCTTACCTTGAGTCTTCCTACCAGGTCCTTTGGTTGCAGCACACTTGTCACAAGTTCGGCACCACTTCTCCACGTCATCTCTAGCATGTAACCAGTAGAACCGATGTCGCACCTTCTCCAGTGTTTTGTTAACTCCCAGGTGACCTCCAGAAGGCCCGTCGTGCATCTCCCGAAGAACTTCACTGACTTTCGATTGCGGTACGATCAGCTGCATCACATATGATTTACCGTCAGCGGACTCCCATCTTCGCCTGAGGACACCTTCTTGCACATATAGTGAGTCCCACTGTGCCCAATAGGCTTTGAGAACTGGACTCCTGTCAGAAATGTCTCCCCATTCAGGTTTCTCTTCATTTTCTTTCCATGCGAGAATGGGTTCGATATCTGGATCCTCCTGTTGAGCGGTCCTCACTTCCTCATTGCTCCATCCGCATATGGGGTCAGCTCTTAGTCGCTGAGCGGTAATATTTTCTTTGTTTTCTTGTCGCCTACAATGCTTGCAATCCTCTTTGCAAGGTCTTCGGGACAATGCGTCGGCGTTTGAGTGCAGCTTTCCTCTGCGGTGTTGAATCTGGTAATCATAAGTCTGCAGTCTTTCTATCCACCTTGCGACTTGACCTTCTGGATTTTTGAAGTTCAACAGCCAGTTCAGAGCACCATGGTCTGTCCGCAGAAGGAATTTCTGTCCATAGATGTACTTATGGAAGTGCTTTGTTGCCAAGATAAGAGCTAGAAGTTCCCTTCTGGTCACGCAGTAGTTTCTTTCGGGCTTCGAGAGGACCTTACTGTAATATGCCACCACTTTCTCTTCGCCATCATGCACTTGGGATAGTACCGCCCCGATTCCAACGTTGCTTGCATCAGCATCGATGATGAATGTTCTCCCAGGTGTTGGATGTGCCAGCACTGGGGCGTTACAGAGGCGGTATTTGAGTTCCTGAAAAGATTTCTCACACTCACCTGACCATTTAAACTGCTTCCCTTTCTCGGTGAGCTGATGCAAACTCTTTGCAACTCCAGCAAAGTTCTTAACAAATCGTCGGTAATATGTGGCAAGACCAAGAAAGCTTCGGAGTTGATGTTTGTCCTGTGGTGTTGGCCAATTTTTGACGGAGTCAACTTTTTCAGGATCAGTCTTCACTCCTTGGGAAGAGATGATGTGTCCCAAATACTTAACTTCGGTTTTGAAAAGTGCACATTTTTCTGGATTCAGTTTAAGGTTAGCCTCTCGAAGTCTCTGAAACACGGCTTTTAGATTCTTGCAATGTTGGTCAAATGTTTTCCCGTAAACAATGACATCGTCCAAGTAGACAAGGCACGCTTTCCACGTCAGTCCTTGAAGAACGCACTCCATCAAACGCTCGAATGTTGCCGGAGCGTTGCATAGCCCAAACGGCATAACTTTAAATTGCCAGAGCCCATTACCTGTAGAAAACGCCGTCTTTTCCCGATCATCAAGGTGGATGTCAACTTGCCAATATCCACTCTTCAAGTCCAGCGTCGAAAACCACTGGGCTCCCTCCATAGCATCCAGGGTATCACTGATTCTCGGCAGGGGATAGCTGTCCTTTTTAGTCACATCATTCAGCCTTCGGTAGTCCACACAAAAACGAGTGCTTCCGTCTTTCTTTTTCACTAGCACCACTGGTGAAGCCCAAGGACTTTTGGAATTTTCAATAAGACCGTCCTTCTTCATTGCTGTTATCATTTCCTCAACCTCGCCTTGTTTGGCCAGTGGAAGGCGTCTTGCGGGTTGACGAATCGGTCTTGCATCTCCTGTGTTGATGCGATGCTGCACCAACTGTGTCCTACCATATTGTCCCTTTTGCGATGCGAAGATGTCAGTGTACTCTTGTAGGAGATTTTCAGCCATCCTTGTTTGTTGGTGATCAAGGTTGGATGAATTCAGTATTTTAGCTCTGATGGTTTTGAGCTCCTCCGGAGTTATAGTTTTTCTCGGGGTTTCGTCTGTGATCTTCGTAATTGCTGCAACCGATTCGCAACGTCCAACGACTTCTCCTTTCTTTAACCTTACATCGTACGGTCTGGTGTTTAGTAATCGTACGGGGACCATTTTGTTTTTCGGTGCTACTAGTGTTTTCCCAATGATGACGCTTTGGGAGGAACACTCTGGGTCTGGTTCCACCATTAGGTATCGAAGGCTTCCAAACTCACCTTCCAGTTTTGTCCAAACGAACACTTCAGAAGAAGGAGGCAGAATCAGATCTTCCGTGATGACAGTCCTCAGTGTCGACGTACTTTCGTTCGAATAGGTCATTGGAAGTTCCTTATTTTGGTACTTCAAAACCTGGTTACCGATGTCCAAAATAACTCCGTGCTGTTTCATAAAGTCGATTCCAATGATGCACTCGTCACATATATCTGCCACCAGGAATTGATGAGTAAACATTAGATCGGCCAGTCGGATCTTAAGACACACTTCTCCATATACTCTTGCTGCTTCTCCCGTTGCGGTTCTTAGACGGTAGCTATTGGTGTTATGAAGCCACGTCGTCTTTACCAGGTCTCGACGTACTATGGAAGCTGTGGCACCGGTGTCGATGGTAGCCACATGTTTGTTCCCGTTAATAGTAGTTTCCACAGTCAGACTTTTGTTGTCTCGTTTGGTCTGAGAGACCTGGATGGTGGTTCTGGGGCCATCGATACAAGAAACCAGTCTCTGCCTCGGCTGATACTTTTTAGTCACATCATTCAGCCTTCGGTAGTCCACACAAAAACGAGTGCTTCCGTCTTTCTTTTTCACTAGCACCACTGGTGAAGCCCAAGGACTTTTGGAATTTTCAATAAGACCGTCCTTCTTCATTGCTGTTATCATTTCCTCAACCTCGCCTTGTTTGGCCAGTGGAAGGCGTCTTGCGGGTTGACGAATCGGTCTTGCATCTCCTGTGTTGATGCGATGCTGCACCAACTGTGTCCTACCATATTGTCCCTTTTGCGATGCGAAGATGTCAGTGTACTCTTGTAGGAGATTTTCAGCCATCCTTGTTTGTTGGTGATCAAGGTTGGATGAATTCAGTATTTTAGCTCTGATGGTTTTGAGCTCCTCCGGAGTTATAGTTTTTCTCGGGGTTTCGTCTGTGATCTTCGTAATTGCTGCAACCGATTCGCAACGTCCAACGACTTCTCCTTTCTTTAACCTTACATCGTACGGTCTGGTGTTTAGTAATCGTACGGGGACCATTTTGTTTTTCGGTGCTACTAGTGTTTTCCCAATGATGACGCTTTGGGAGGAACACTCTGGGTCTGGTTCCACCATTAGGTATCGAAGGCTTCCAAACTCACCTTCCAGTTTTGTCCAAACGAACACTTCAGAAGAAGGAGGCAGAATCAGATCTTCCGTGATGACAGTCCTCAGTGTCGACGTACTTTCGTTCGAATAGGTCATTGGAAGTTCCTTATTTTGGTACTTCAAAACCTGGTTACCGATGTCCAAAATAACTCCGTGCTGTTTCATAAAGTCGATTCCAATGATGCACTCGTCACATATATCTGCCACCAGGAATTGATGAGTAAACATTAGATCGGCCAGTCGGATCTTAAGACACACTTCTCCATATACTCTTGCTGCTTCTCCCGTTGCGGTTCTTAGACGGTAGCTATTGGTGTTATGAAGCCACGTCGTCTTTACCAGGTCTCGACGTACTATGGAAGCTGTGGCACCGGTGTCGATGGTAGCCACATGTTTGTTCCCGTTAATAGTAGTTTCCACAGTCAGACTTTTGTTGTCTCGTTTGGTCTGAGAGACCTGGATGGTGGTTCTGGGGCCATCGATACAAGAAACCAGTCTCTGCCTCGGCTGATACGTAACGCTGGTGTTGTTGTTACCTTGTTCTGGGTTGGATCTCTTGCTTCCACAATGTTGACAAGCTGCTTTATTTGGTGGTAGTCGGCATTGACGCTGTAAGTGCCCGGTCTTGTTGCAGTTCCAACATCTTGCTAGTCCGCTCCGCTGGTTCTTTTGTATTTCAGCTCTATGGCACGAGCACTCTTCGACTATGGCTTCTCTAAGTCGATGTACTCCCTGAGAAGCCTGTTCTGCTGCTTCAATTGTCAATGCGAATGCTAAAGTTTCGGAAAGAGTACGTGTTCTAGCAGTTCGCACAGACCTCTGAAGATGTATATCGGAAATGGCACGAACGAATCACTCAACAGCAAGCTGGTTGATGATTTCTTCTCCAGCATCCGGGTATGCCAGGTGAACCAGTCTTTCGACGTCTGCTTGGAGCTGCTGTAGACTTTCACCCCTTTTCTGGACTCTGTTATTGAGTTGGACTCGGAAGACTTCTTTCAAGTGGCTATCTCCAAAGCGTTTATCTATAGCTGCCACGAGAGAACTGAAATCGCCGCTCTTACCAGCTGGAACTGTTTGAAGTAATTCAGCTGCTGGTCCTCTAAGAGCAAGAGTCAGTGCAATGTACTTGTCTTCGTCATCCCAGCCATTTGTTGTCGCGACTGCCTCAAATTGTCTCTTGTAGACTGGCCAAGAAGACTGTCCATCAAATGTTGGGGGTTTCATCTCCTTTTTCTTTGTAAACTCCCCAGCAGACTCTCGAATTTTTATTTTTCGAATCTGGTCCAATTCCTTGGTCAGAACAGAGAACTGTTTATCGCATCGGCTTTCCAAACGCTTCTCTACAACAGAAAGCTGTTTTTCCACACCTTCAACGCGTTCGTCTAGGGCACATACATTTTTCTCAATGTTACCCAATTTGCCTTCTAGAATGTTTTTCTGACCTTCCAAAACATTCTGTTGCGCCTCAAGTCTTTCGAGAATATTCTGTTGTTCCACCTTTTGCTCGTTTCGTTGTTCTTCAATCAGCTTCTTTTGTTCGTTTCTTTGTGTTTCAAGTTGTTCGAGAACATTCTGCTGTTCCTTCTTTTGCTCGTTTCGTTGTGCTTCCAGTTGTTCGAGAACATTCTGCTGTTCCTTCTTTTGATCGTTTCTCTGCTCTTCCAGACGTCCGAGAATATTCTGCTGTTGCTCTTCAATCAGCTTCTTTTGTTGTACTTCGAGTCGTTCGAGAACATTCTGCTGTTCCTTCTTTTGCTCGTTTCGCTGTTCTAACAAAAGTTTCATCATACTAGAAAAATCTACTCTTTCACTTACTTCCTCTTCTTCCACTTCTATTTCAAAAACAAAAGTGTTTACGTCTTCCCCTTGCTGTTCCAAATAGTTACGCAAACGCAGGACGAGCTCATTTTTCGATCCCGCTCTAGAAAGATTTCGCTTACCTAACTCACTTTTAAGCTCAATGCAGTTGAGCTCTTCTAACAACTTACCCATTTTCACTGTATATAATTATTATTTTTCTTTTTACTTTTACTTTTTTTTTTTTTTTTTTACACTTTATTAGTCAAATAAGTTTTATTTACACTTCTGACACCAATGTAACGTGCGCTTAGTTCGCAAAATAAAACTTCACTTTTTTTATTTATTTATTTCTACCACTTTATTCAGTATCTATCTTTATTCGAACTCAACTCGACTATTGGACTATCACTGGTTAACAACATTTCACTCTTAACTTTATCACTCTATAATCAAAACTGACTGCTCGTTGCGTCAGCGGCCTATTTATATAGAACAATACTTATCTAGAGCGTTCCAGTTTCTTCTCCATGGTTTCCACATTTGCTGTCAAGAATCTCTACACTCACACACACTGGCTTACAAACAATGCCTGTCATTTTATACCATTCCATTATAGTGTTGCCAGTTGTGTTTTCGGTTAAACGTTTTCGATTAGGAAATTGGTATAAATGTTGGGTGTTCATTACAATACCTTTATTTCTATAGTTTTTCGTTATCTATCTGAGATTGTTAACTCTAATTGATATTAATAAATAAATAAATAAATAAATAAATAAATTGTCAATGCAAATGCTAAAGATTCAGAAAGAGTACGTGTTCTAGCAGTTCGCACAGACCTCTGAAGATTCATATCGGAAATGGCACGAACGAAGGACTCAACAGCAAGCTGGTTGATGATTTCTTCTCCAGCATCCGGGTATGCCAGGTGAACCAGTCTTTCGACGTCTGCTTGGAGCTGCTGTAGACTTTCACCCCTTTTCTGGACTCTGTTATTGAGTTGGACTCGGAAGACTTCTTTCAAGTGGCTATTGCCAAAGCGTTTATCTATTCCTGCCACGAGAGAACTGAAATTTCCGCTCTTACCAGCTGGAAAAGTTTGAAGTAATTCAGCTGCTGGTCCTCTAAGAGCAAAAGTCAGTGCAATGTAATTGTTTTCGTCATCCCAGCCAATTGTTGTCGCGGCTGCCTCAAAGTGTCTCTTGTAAACTGGCCAAGAAGACTGTCCATCAAATGTTGGGGGTTTCATCTCCTTAGCAAACTCTCCAGCAGATTCTCGAATTTTGATTTTCCGGATCTGGTCTAATTCCTTGGACAGAACAGAGAACTGTTTATCGCATCGGCTTTCCAAACGATTCTCTACAACAGAAAGCTGTTTTTCCACACCTTCAACGCGTTCGTCTAGGGTACATACATTTTTCTCAATGTTACCCAATTTACCTTTTAGAATGTTTTTCTGACCTTCTAAAACATTCTGTTGCGCCTCAAGTCTTTCGAGAATATTCTGTTGTTCTTTCTTTTGTTCGTTTCGTTGCGCTTCAAGTTGTTCCAGAACCTTCTGCTGTTCCGTCTTTTGTTCTAATAAAAGCTTCATTATACTAGAAAAATCTACACTTTCACTTACTTCCTCTTCCTCCACTTCTGTTTCAAAAACAAAAGTGCTTACGTGTTCCCATTGCTGTTCCAAATAGTAGCGCAAGCGCAGGACGAGCTCATTTTTCGATCCCGCTCTAGAAAGATTTCGCTTACCTAACTCACTTTTAAGCTCAATGTAGTTCAGCTCTTCCAACAACTTACCCATTTTCACTGTATTTTACTTTTTTTTTACACTTTACTTGTCTTTTTTTTATCAAATAAGTTTTATCCCACTTCTGACACCAATTTAACGTGCGCTTAGTTCGCAAAAATAAAACTCTACCTTTCAATTTAATTCTACCACTTTTATTCAGTATCTACCTTCGATATACACTTTATTCGAACTCAACTCTATTACGTTTATTCAATATTCAAACTGTAATGAACACCCAACATTTATACCAATTTCCTAATCGAAAACGTTTAACCGAAAACACAACTGGCAGCACTATAATGGAATGGTATAAAATGACAGGCATTGCTTGTAAGCCAGTGTGTGTGAGTGTAGAGATGCTTGACAGCAGATGTGGAAACCATGGAGAAGAAACTGGAACGCTCTAGATGAGTGTTGTTCTATATAAATAGGACCGCTGACGCAACGAGCAGTCACTGCCCGAACACAATGGTGTAGCTGTAGCTGTAGTACGCCGCGCTGTCAAATTAAAAGTCAGAGTGCAGCTGAGAAATGTAGCACAGCTCGTCCACAATGGTGTAGCGCAAGATGTCAATTTTGCTGAGCCATTTTGCTTTGTTTTGTTTTTTTTTCTTTGTGAAACGTCAAAATGTAGCGCTGCAGCGCGCTCAAAAGTTGAAGTTGAGTCAACTTATACTACAGCTTCAGCTACCGCTACAGCTACTACTACGCATTGTGTTCACTCTCATGGCATTTGCCTACTTTCGACTTTGACAGCGTGACGTACTGCAGCTACAGCTACACCATTGTGTTCGGGCAGTCAGTTTTGATTATAGAGTGATAAAGTTAAGAGTGAAATGTTGTTAACCAGTGATAGTCCAATAGTCGAGTTGAGTTCGAATAAAGTATAAATACTGAATAAAGTGGTAGAAATAAATTAAAAAGTGAAGTTTTATTTTGCGAACTAAGCGCACGATACATTGGTGTCAGAAGTGTAAATAAAACTTATTTGACTAATAAAGTGTAAACAAAAAAAAAAAATAAAATAAAAAGAAAAATAATAATTATATACAGTGAAAATGGGTAAGTTGTTAAAAGAGCTCAACTGCATTGAGCTTAAAAGTGAGTTAGGTAAGCGAAATCTTTCTAGAGCGGGATCGAAAAATGAGCTCGTCCTGCGCTTGCGTAACTATTTGGAACAGCAAGGGGAAGACGTAAACACTTTTGTTTTTGAAATAGAAGTGGAAGAAGAGGAAGTAAATGAAAGTGTAGATTTTTCTAGTATAATGAAGATTTTATTAAAACAAAACAAGCAACAGCACAATATTCTCAGACGTCTGGAAGAGCAACGAAACGATCAAAAGAAGGAACAGCAGAATGTTCTCGAACAACTGGAAGCACAACGAAACGAGCAAAAGAAGGAACAGCAGAATGTTCTCGAAAGACTCTAAGTACAACAAAAGAATCTGGAAGAGCAACGAAACGAGCAAAAGAAGGAAAAACAGAATATTCTCGAAAGACTTGAGGCGCAACAGAATGTTTTGGAAGGTCAGAAAAACATTCTAGAAGGCAAATTGGGCAACATTGAAAAAAATGTGTTTGCCCTTGACGAACGCGTTGAAGGTATGGAAAAACAGCTTTCTGTTGTAGAGAATCGTTTTGAAATCGTAGAAAGCCGATGTGATAAACAGTTCTCTGTTCTGACCAAGGAATTGGACCAGATCCGGAAAATCAAAATTCGAGAATCTAATGGAGAGTCTGCAAAGAAAAAGGAGATGAAACCGCCAACATTTGATGGACAGTCTTCTTGGTCAGTCTACAAGAGACAATTTGAGGCAGCCGCGACAACAAATGGCTGGGATGACGAAGACAAGTACATTGCACTGACTCTTGCTCTTAGGGGACCAGCAGCTGAATTACTTCAAACAGTTCCAGCTGGTAAGAGCGGCGATTTCAGCTCTCTCGTGGCAGCTATAGATAAACGCTTTGGAGATAGCCACTTGAAAGAAGTCTTCCGAGTGCAACTCAATAACAGAGTCCAGAAAAGGGGTGAAAGTCTACAGCAGCTCCAAGCAGACGTCGAAAGACTGGTGCACGTGGCATACCCGGATGCTGGAGAAGAAATCATCAACCAGCTTGCTGGTGAGTCCTTCGTTCGTGCCATTTCTGGTATACATCTTCAGAGGTCTGTGCGAACTGCTAGAACACGTACTCTTTCTGAAACTTTAGCATTCGCATTGACAATTGAAGCAGCAGAACAGGCTTCTCATGGAGTACATCGACTTAGAGAAGCCATAGTCGAAGAATGCTCGTGCCAAAGAGCTGAAATACAAAAGAACCAGCGGAGCGGATGTTGGAACTGCAACAAGACCGGGCACTTACAGCGTCAATGCCGACTACCACCAAATAAAGCAGCTTGTCAACATTGTGGAAGCAAGAGATCCAACCCAGAGCAAGGTAACAACAGCACCAGCGTTACGTATCAGCCCGTTTCCCCATCAGGGAAACGAGTAAGAACCAACTTCGAGGGGCAGAGGCTGGTTTCTTGTATCGATGGCCCCAGAACCACCATCCAGGTCTCCCAGACCAAACGAGACAACAAAAGTCTGACTGTGGAAACTACTATTAACGGGAACAAACATGTGGCTACCATCGACACCGGTGCCACAGCTTCCATAGTACGTCGAGACCTGGTAAAGACGACGTGGCTTCATAGAACCAATAGCTACTGTCAAAGAACCGCAACGGGAGAAGCAGCAAGAGTATATGGAGAAGTGTGTCTTAAGATCCGACTGGCCGATCTAGTGTTTACTCATCAATTCCTGGTGGCAGATATATGTGACGAGTGCATCATTGGAATCGACTTTATGAAACAGCACGGAGTTATTTTGGATATCGGTAATCAAGTTTTGAAATACCAAAATAAAGAAATTCCAATGACCTATTCGAACACTGAGGACTGTCATCACGGAAGATCTGATCCTGCCTCCTTCTTCTGAAGTGTTCGTTTGGACAAAACTTGAAGGTGAGTTTGGAAGCCTTCGATACCTCATGGTCTAACCAGACCCAGAGTGTTCCTCCCAAAGCGTCATCATTGGGAAAACACTGGTAGCACCGAAAAACAAAATGGTCCCCGTACGATTACTAAACACCAGACCGTACGATGTTAGGTTGAAGAAAGGAGAAGTCGTTGGACGTTGCGAATCGGTTGCAGAAATTACGAAGATCACAGACGAAGCCCCGAGAAAAACTATAACTCCGGAGGAGCTCAAAACCATCAGAGCTAAAATACTGAATTCATCCAACCTTGATCACCAACAAACAAGGATGGCTGAAAATCTCTTACAAGAGTACACTGACATATTCGCATCGCAAAAGGGACAATATGGTAGGACACAGTTGGTGCAGCATCGCATTAACACAGGAGATGCAAGACCGATTCGTCAACCAGCAAGACGCCTTCCACTGGCCAAACAAGGTGAGATTGAGGAAATGATAACAACAATGAAGAAGGACGGTCTTATCGAAAACTCCAAAAGTCCTTGGGCGTCAGCAGTGGTGCTAGTGAAAAAGAAAGACAGAAGCACTGGTTTTTGTGTGGACTACCGAAGGCTGAATGATGTGACTAAGAAGGACAGCTATCCCCTGCCCAGAATCAGTGATACCCTGGATGCCATGGAGGGAGCCCAGTGATTCTCGACGCTGGACTTGAAAAGTGGATACTGGCAAGTTGACATCCACCCAGATGATCGGGAAAAGACGGCGTTTTCTACAGGTAATGGGCTCTGGCAGTTTAAAGTTATGCCGTTTGGGCTATGCAACGCTCCGGCAACATTCGAGCGTTTGATGGAGTGCGTTCTTCAAGGACTGACGTGGAAAGCGTGCCTTGTCTACTTGGACGATGTCATTGTTTACGGGAAAACATTTGACCAACATTGCAAGAACCTAAAAGCCGTGTTTCAGAGACTTCGAGAGGCTAACCTTAAACTGAATCCAGAAAAATGTGCACTTTTCAAAACCGAAGTTAAGTATTTGGGACACATCATCTCTTCCCAAGGAGTGAAAACTGTTCCTGAAAAAGTTGACTCCGTCAAAAATTGGCCATCACCACAGGACAAACATCAACTCCGAAGCTTTCTTGGTCTTGCCACATATTACCGACGTTTTGTTAAGAACTTTGCTGGAGTTGCAAAAAGTTTGCATCAGCTCACCGAAAAAGGAAAGCAGTTCAAATGGTCAGGTGAGTGTGAAAAATCTTTTCAGGAACTCAAATACCGCCTCTGTAACGCTCCAGTGCTGGCACATCCAACACCTGGCAAAACATTCATCATCGACGCAGATGCAAGCAACGTTGGAATCGGGGCGGTACTATCCCAAGTGCATGATGGCGAAGAGAAAGTGGTGGCATACTACAGCAAGGTCCTATCGAAGCCCGAAAGAAACTACTGCGTGACCAGAAGGGAACTGCTAGCTCTTATCTTGGCAACAAAGCACTTCCATAAGTACATCTATGGACAGAAATTCCTTCTGCGGACAGACCATGGTGCTCTGAACTGGCTGTTGAACTTCAAAAATCCAGAAGGTCAAGTCGCAAGGTGGATAGAAAGACTGCAGACTTATGATTAACAGATTCAACACCGCAGAGGAAAGCTGCACTCAAACGCCGACGCATTGTCCCGAAGACCTTGCAAAGAGGATTGCAAGCATTGTAGGCGACAAGAAAACAAAGAAAATATTACCGCTCAGCGACTAAGAGCTGACCCCATATGCGGATGGAGCAATGAGGAAGTGAGGACCGCTCAACAGGAGGATCCAGATATCGAACCCATTCTCGCATGGAAAGAAAATGAAGAGAAACCTGAATGGGGAGACATTTCTGACAGGAGTCCAGCTCTCAAAGCCTATTGGGCACAGTGGGACTCACTATATGTGCAAGAAGGTGTCCTCAGGCGAAGATGGGAGTCCGCTGACGGTAAATCATATGTGATGCAGCTGATCGTACCGCAATCGAAAGTCAGTGAAGTTCTTCGGGAGATGCACGACGGGCCTTCTGGAGGTCACCTGGGAGTTAACAAAACACTGGAGAAGGTGCGACATCGGTTCTACTGGTTACATGCTAGAGATGACGTGGAGAAGTGGTGCCGAACATGTGACAAGTGTGCTGCAACCAAAGGACCTGGTAGGAAGATTCAAGGTAAGATGCATCAGTACAACGTTGGATCGCCTTTTGAGAGGATTGCAGTAGATGTGGCTGGGCCTTTTCCAGAGACCAACGCTGGAAACAAGTACATTCTGGTTGTAATGGACTATTTTAGCAAATGGCCTGAGGCGTATGCCATCCCAAATCAAGAAGCCAAAACGGTGGTCGACCAGATTGTGTTTAACTGGGTAAGTAGGTTTGGCGTGCCTATGGAACTCCATTCCGACCAAGGGAGGAACTTCGAGTCAAACATCTTCCAAGGAGTGTGCGGACTACTTGGCATCAAGAAGACCAGAACCACACCGCTTCATCCACAATCTGATGGGATGGTTGAAATATTCAACCGGACCTTGAAAGAACACCTCACCAAGGTCGTAGGCGACTACCAAAGAGACTGGGATAGGCACGTACCGCTATTCCTGATGGCCTATAGAAGTGCAGTACATAGCTCGACAGGACAAACACCATCTGACATCCTGTTCGGGAAAACCATGCGGCTGCCCAGCGAACTTAAATTTGGATGCCCCACAGAGGAGCCACAGGACACGAACGAGTATGTGGATGACCTCAAGGAGAGACTCGCTGACATCCATAAAAGAACAAGGGAACGGATGAAAACCTACAGCGACCGGATGAAGACACGGTACGACACAAAAGCGACAACGGCAGGATTCCAAGCAGGAGATCGTGTGTGGCTTTATAATCCTCATCGTCAAAAGGGATTGTCACCGAAACTTCAGCAGAACTGGGAAGGTCCTTATACTGTTGTCACGAGGATTAACGACGTGGTTTACCGCATCCAAAGAGGATTAAGAGGCAAGTTAAAAGCAGTTCATTGTGACCGGCTGCATCGATATAGTGGCGAGGCTGCAGATGGAATTATTCGGGACGAACAATCTTAAGGAGGGGGCAGTGTAATGAACACCCAATATTTATACCAATTTCCTAATCGAAAACGTTTAACCAAAAACACAACTAGCAACACTATAATGGAATGGTAAAATGACAGGCATTGCTTGTAAGCCAGTGTGTGTGAGTGTAGAGATGCTTGATAGCAAATGTAGAAACCATGGAGAAGAAACTGGAACGCTCTAGAGGAGTGTTGTTCTATATAAATAGGACCGCTGACGCAACGAGCAGTCAGTTTTGATTATAGAGTGATAAAGTTAAGAGTGAAATGTTGTTAACCAGTGATAGTCCAATAGTCTAGTTGAGTTCGAATAAAGTATAGATACTGAATAAAGTGGTAGAAATAAATTAAAAAGTGAAGTTTTATTTTGCGAACTAAGCGCACGTTACAACACTATCACTTTCTAAATCAAACTGACATCTGGTTGCGTCAGCTCCCTCTTTATATAGAAGTGTGAAATATCGAGAGCTTTCTAGTAGTTTTGCAATGAACCATGATGCCTAGACAAGTTCCCCTCCCAGTATATTTCTGCACACACACACACACTCACAACCAACGTCTTCCTTTATACCATTCCATTATAGTGTTGCCAATTGTGTTTTCGGTTAAACGTTTTCGATTAGGAAATTGGTATAAATGTTGGGTGTACATTACAGTATGAATAAAGGCCCCGACCCATAGAATCAGTTGCGTCCGTGCGCTGCCGGATTCACCTGACAGCTGTGAGTTTTGCCGGACACAACGGATTGGGGTGACCCATAGAATCCGTTGCAGTGTCTCAACTCAACAAAACCACTCATGTTAGCAGAAGAGAAATTTTCAAATTGGTTCTTACTGCGCATGTCATCAGAGAGAAAATTTGAAATTGGTTCTTACTGCGCATGTCTCTCTTCTGCCGGACGCAAAAAGTTAAAAGTTGGGCTACTTTTTGCGTTGCGTCCGTTGCATCCGTTGCTTATGTGTCACCTCTCATAAGATCGTGTGTATTTAATCGAGCTGTCAGGTGAATCCGAGAGAGAACGGACGCAACGGATTCTATGGGTTGAGGCTTTTAAAATAGTTATAATAAATTCATTACAAAAAAAAGCAAAAAATTTACCTCACAGTTTATAAAAGCTACAGGAGCAATTTTTCAATTATTCACAGTAGCTAACTGAACTAATGCCCAGCCTTACCCTTAGCTTTTGCTTTAGCGACCATTTTTTTCGTGGTGAAAGTAAAAAAATCTGACCATTTTTCAACATAGAGCAGTTCCAACTGTACAAAGTTGGAAAGACTTTGATCTGAACGAACCCTTTTCCAACTTGTGTGATTTTGAACTTGGACAGACAATTCTGATAAAGTAAATTAGAAATTATTTATTACTACGTTTTCACTAGGGCCATAATTAATTTGTTATGAAATTTCAAGAAAAAGTGTTTTCGTGAGAGGATCCTAATTTTGTTTAACATCTGGCAGCACTTTGACAGGAACTTGGTTTTGACCACTAAAACTTAAAAGTAAATTTTTTTTTTATTTCTTTCTTTTTTTTCTATCTGGCACGGACTCTTGCCGATTAAAATTATTTCTTTGCCAATTTTATTCCTTATATACTGCCTTTGCCAATATACTGACAGAAAATAAGTGGTATTTGAGATTTGAGATAATCAAGAATTGTGCAAATAATTACTCTCTGTTGCATGAAAAACTATTGAAGCAGCAAACGCTAGGTCCTCATCCTCATTACCCTTGGGACTATTGGCCACAAGATGCGTTCAGAATACGGATATGTTTCTGCAACAAATTTAGGTGCGACTTTGTATATGGCATAGTGCATTCAACATTTACATATGACGCCACAACTTAAACCAGAAGCAGTCTTAGTTGAGCAGTGGAACGCTTAGTAACAATTTTGTTTCGTTTTATTGTGGCCATGTTTGTCGCTCGCCAACCAATCAATCGTGGCAGTAAGCCTACAAAAATGTCAGAAAACCCAGGTAGTTCACACAATATTCTAATGTAAGTGCAGGTGGAAATAATAGAGGAGTCATTTTAAACATTGGAATCGGCGACTGCCTCACCGTCAACGTCTTCTAAATTCAACGAACAACCAGAATTATATGAGACAAAAGCGGATGCCGTTAGTAGGAGCGTTGAATATTCATCAAAAACCAATATTATAGGAGTACTAGCAGGCTCGCCATCAACACAACAATGTGATATAGAAGCTTAGAGCTGTATCAGAGGTATGTTTATAGTTTTTAGTTTTGGTTTGAATTGAATGAATTGTAATACTATGATAATTAATATGATATTTGACTCATGTAGAACACAAGGTGTAAACCTCCTCTTATTATGTAAACCTCCGGTTTTTATGTAAAGCTCCGGTTATTTTCTGATCTCGAACGCGGACCGTTCGACCAATGAGATCACTTGTTCTATCTACCGATAGGATAGCTCGTTGTATTTAATTTAGAATGAAAAATATAACGACCGACACACGAGATATAGAAGTCAAGAAGTAAAGTTTGTTTTTTACATTAGCTCTGATAAATTTTGATCTACTATATGCCATTGTGTATTTTTAAGAAAAATAAAGAAACCCTTTTGTTTGAAAATTTTAAAAGTGCATTAAAGAATCGTATATTATAAAAGAAGTTCTTACAGGAAATGGTAGAAGTAGCAATCTAATATCAAAATTGAATGTTGTTGACCGAAAATCTTTGCTAAGCAAAAAATTTTTACAAGACAAAAACTAAAAGTCAGAATACGATTGCCCAAATCTGGACCGTCCACAGTTGCAGGTGCCTTGCCTCCTCCACCACTTATTCTCGCAAATCATAATTATTATTCAAGCCGATGCTGAATTGGTTCTTCCTTCTGCGAGACTACCGCAGCACTACTGCTTCTATCTTGGAGAGCTCCAAAATTACCATCTATAATTGTGAAGCCTCACACACCTCCATCTCTTCAGACTTCGGTTTTCAATCAAAAGATTCCACCTGCCTTGTTACTGAATCTTGACTTAGCCACTATTCAGTGTTTAAAGCCTAATAGCATACGCTATATCCGATTAGGCCGTCAGCTGGAGCCAGACGGGGAAAATGCATTTTGCTATTGTCGTAGTCCTTATGATATGATGCATCAGAGCTCAGAGGTGATTTCTTGTGATGGAGAAAATTGTGTAGTTGATGTATAAAAGAAAATAAAACTAAAAATTGTTTTCAAGGCATTGATATTGTTTTTTTTCTGCTTTTATTTTTGTTGCATTCCAAAAGTTATAAAAGTTCTTTTTCTTTAGAGTGAATATGTATCGTTCGCCAGACATCTTAGTGTTAATGCGTCTGAAGTACCTTGCTATCGTTGATGTTGTCTTGGGATCTTTATATCTCACAAGTCGATACGTGTTTGGCATTCAATAGCATAACGTTGTAGAACACGACGTAGAGGACATGAGTTGATACCGAAGGGACTGACAACCAATCCATCATCAACCGTCCAGAATCCAAAAACTTGAGTAAAACAACGCATTTACCTTGGTGACGACCAGCCACAAGTTGGTTGATTGCCCTTTGGTTTCTTAAAGTAACTTTCTTCACATTGTAAAAATACCGTTGATTATTTTACTTACAAGTAAATACATTTAACTGGTGGTCATTGACATAATAGATATGGACTGCCAGTACCCAACTTCACGTCGGTCCCACTTGATGCCTAGCGCCTGTGAAAGGTTAGCGGCATTTGTTGGTACTAAAATTTGACATTACGCTGTCATCTCTTTGTCAACTTTTTTCATTAAAAAAAAGTAGATAGCAGAATGAGTATTCTAATTTCTAAAGATAATAAATTTGTTTCCGGTCTTGGAGCTTAGCTCGAAGCTGATATAGTTAAAAAAAACCAGTCACAAGAAGACATCGATAAACTAGGGGTACGTATCAAGTGGCGTTCTGAAAGTTAAGCCATTAATGAGTGTTTTGTTTTGTAGGTGCGTTTTATTTAAGCCACATCCATACATTAGTGGAGGGTATGTGCAAGTTGGAACTACGATTACATACACCATTAACAGTCTCCGAATTCTGGAGGTGGTGGTGGAAATGTTTGATAGTGTTCTTACTACCATTGCCAATCTAATTTGCAGGACGACATTAAGGAGCACTTTATGCGGGCTGAACGAGCTGACCGGCTTAACTCAATGTTGAATTTCAATCTTCAACAACTATACATGTATCATAGTTTTACTTTATACTTTCCAAGAAGTAGACACTGAAAGTTTGTAAAAATCATTTCTTCAATTAAGCTTCATTGAAAAGTAATAAAGTTATTTCTTATATACCATGTATGGGCATGAGGCATATGGATTCCTTTATAAAAAAAAGAAAACATTGAGAATTTTTCATAAATAAAAATCAACCAACAAACATACCCCGTCTAGTAACGTTTCGCAGACACTTTCCAGAAGAAGCCCGGGTTGGGGAAAGGTTATATTGTCTACTTGGAAACAGGAATGAATTCGATCGAAAAAGTAGACCTCATTTTTTCCGTTGATAAGCATCATGTACCTATTACCATCGGCTTTCCAAAACCCCCATGTATGGTTTAATGCCAAGAAATTTTTAATTTTGTTTGTCCATGGTCTTAATGAAGCCGAATATTATCTCAGGTGGAAACATAAAATCCAAAGGCATTTGGTCTTTGAATTTATTGCTAAGAGGAGTCTTGGAAGTGATAAACTTATCAGCAATAATATTTTCACTCTTGCGTTTATCAGTAGCATTTTAGAAATCTTCGTGATTTAACTTTTGCGGATTTCCATGTTTTCATAATTGCTTTCTTAATTGTCTAAGATGGTTGTATTGTTGTGCTTTTCCATGATGTGTTTTAATTAAAACACTGCAGCGGCACATTTAACTATATAATTTTATTTTTTCTCAACCACAAAAACTAAACTTACCAGTTTCTTTAGCGCAGAAAAATTCTATTGACAACAACATAAAGCTATAAGTCAAGAGCATTGACATAAGATGACAAAAACAGAGCGATATCTGTTGTTAAAAGAAAACTTTTCTCGTTACTTTTGGAAAACGATAGATGACCATAGCGGGAAATCACGATTATTTTGCCACTATCCTTTCAGTGGCGAAGTGTCGCGAGGACCGCTTTGCTTTAAGGGTTTTGTATGGATATGACGTTTCACTAGCAGTCCATATCTATTATGTCAATGCTGGTGGTACTTTTGGAACGAATTCATGAAAACAAAATACTAAGTGCTTTATTGGATGTGGATGGAATCAACTGACAAACATGGAAGTCACATTTTTATGCCCTGTGCCCCTGTTCTGTAACTATCGCATCGATAAAATTCGTCGAGAAACGGTGAGATTTGAAACGAAATTGGTTTTATCGCATCATCGGGGTTCTGTAAGCGATGAGAGGCGATAACTTTATCACGCGAAACGAACTGGAATGAAAATACTGGCAAGGCGGTAAAAACGGGTTTCTGTATAGTCAAAAGTCGATATCCTTTTCATTTTATACGTCAAATTTTATCACTGGGTTCGTAGCAGGCGATAAGACAAGAGGATGATTATGGCTGAGCACAAAAAGGTAAAATTAATATAAAAATATTGAAATGTTAGGGACTTATATTAAAATTTAAATTTTTAGAGATGTACGCGAATATCAAAAGCGCAAAAAGAACTGTTGGTAGACTTCATGCTGCAAAATAAACGAGCGAATTCCTAAACGCAAGTTTTGCCAAGCAAGTCTAATGCTAAGCAAAAATAATCCCAAATAAAATTTGCAATGCAATTAAAAGTATTGTAACGTGCGCTTAGTTCGCAAAATAAAACTTCACCTTTCAAATTATTTCTATCACTTTTATTCAGTATCTATACTTTATTCGAACTCAACTCGACTATTGGACTATCACTGGTTAACAACATTTCACTCTTAACTTTATCACTCTATAACCAAAACTGACTGCTCGTTGCGTCAGCGGTCCTATTTATATAGAACAACACTCATCTAGAGCGTTCCAGTTTCTTCTCCATGGTTTCCACATTTGCTGTCAAAAATCTCTACACTCACACACACTGGCTTACAAGCAATGCCTGTCATTTTATACCATTCCATTATAGTGTTGCCAGTTGTGTTTTCGGTTAAACGTCTTCGATTAGGAAATTGGTATAAATGTTGGGTGTTCATTACACTGCCCCCTCCTTAAGATTGTTCGTCCCGAATAATTCCATCTGCAGCCTCGCCACTATATCGATGCAGCCGGTCACAATGAACTACTTTTAATTTGCCTCTTAATCCTCTTTGGATGCGGTAAACCACGTCGTTAATCCTCGTGACAACAGTATAAGGACCTTCCCAGTTCTGCTGAAGTTTCGGTGACAATCCCTTTTGACGATGAGGATTATAAAGCCACACACGATCTCCTGCTTGGAATCCTGCCGTTGTCGCTTTTGTGTCGTACCGTGTCTTCATCCGGTCGCTGTAGGTTTTCATCCGTTCCCTTGTTCTTTTATGGATGTCAGCGAGTCTCTCCTTGAGGTCATCCACATACTCGTTCGTGTCCTGTGGCTCCTCTGTGGGGCATCCAAATTTAAGTTCGCTGGGCAGCCGCATGGTTTTCCCGAACAGGATGTCAGATGGTGTTTGTCCTGTCGAGCTATGTACTGCACTTCTATAGGCCATCAGGAATAGCGGTACGTGCCTATCCCAGTCTCTTTGGTAGTCGCCTACGACCTTGGTGAGGTGTTCTTTCAAGGTCCGGTTGAATCTTTCAACCATCCCATCAGATTGTGGATGAAGCGGTGTGGTTCTCGTCTTCTTGATGCCAAGTAGTCCGCACACTCCTTGGAAGATGTTTGACTCGAAGTTCCTCCCTTGGTCGGAATGGAGTTCCATAGGTACGCCAAACCTACTTACCCAGTTAAACACAATCTGATCGACCACCGTTTTGGCTTCTTGATTTGGGATGGCATACGCCTCAGGCCACTTGCTAAAATAGTCCATTACAACCAGAATGTACTTGTTTCCAGCGTTGGTCTCTGGAAAAGGCCCAGCCACATCTACTGCAATCCTCTCAAAAGGCGATCCAACGTTGTACTGATGCATCTTACCTTGAATCTTCCTACCAGGTCCTTTGGTTGCAGCACACTTGTCACATGTTCGGCACCACTTCTCCACGTCATCTCTAGCATGTAACCAGTAGAACCGATGTCGCACCTTCTCCAGTGTTTTGTTAACTCCCAGGTGACCTCCAGAAGGCCCGTCGTGCATCTCCCGAAGAACTTCACTGACTTTCGATTGCGGTACGATCAGCTGCATCACATATGATTTACCGTCAGCGGACTCCCATCTTCGCCTGAGGACACCTTCTTGCACATATAGTGAGTCCCACTGTGCCCAATAGGCTTTGAGAGCTGGACTCCTGTCAGAAATGTCTCCCCATTCAGGTTTCTCTTCATTTTCTTTCCATGCGAGAATGGGTTCGATATCTGGATCCTCCTGTTGAGCGGTCCTCACTTCCTCATTGCTCCATCCGCATATGGGGTCAGCTCTTAGTCGCTGAGCGGTAATATTTTCTTTGTTTTCTTGTCGCCTACAATGCTTGCAATCCTCTTTGCAAGGTCTTCGGGACAATGCGTCGGCGTTTGAGTGCAGCTTTCCTCTGCGGTGTTGAATCTGGTAATCATAAGTCTGCAGTCTTTCTATCCACCTTGCGACTTGACCTTCTGGATTTTTGAAGTTCAACAGCCAGTTCAGAGCACCATGGTCTGTCCGCAGAAGGAATTTCTGTCCATAGATGTACTTATGGAAGTGCTTTGTTGCCAAGATAAGAGCTAGCAGTTCCCTTCTGGTCACGCAGTAGTTTCTTTCGGGCTTCGATAGGACCTTGCTGTAGTATGCCACCACTTTCTCTTCGCCATCATGCACTTGGGATAGTACCGCCCCGATTCCAACGTTGCTTGCATCTGCGTCGATGATGAATGTTTTGCCAGGTGTTGGATGTGCCAGCACTGGAGCGTTACAGAGGCGGTATTTGAGTTCCTGAAAAGATTTTTCACACTCACCTGACCATTTGAACTGCTTCCCTTTTTCGGTGAGCTGATGCAAACTCTTTGCAACTCCAGCAAAGTTCTTAACGAAACGTCGGTAATATGTGGCAAGACCAAGAAAGCTTCGGAGTTGATGTTTGTCCTGTGGTGTTGGCCAATTTTTGACGGAGTCAACTTTTTCAGGATCAGTCTTCACTCCTTGGGAAGAGATGATGTGTCCCAAATACTTAACTTCGGTTTTGAAAAGTGCACATTTTTCTGGATTCAGTTTAAACACGGCTTTTAGATTCTTGCAATGTTGGTCAAATGTTTTCCCGTAAACAATGACATCGTCCAAGTAGACAAGGCACGCTTTCCACGTCAGTCCTTGAAGAACGCACTCCATCAAACGCTCGAATGTTGCCGGAGCGTTGCATAGCCCAAACGGCATAACTTTAAACTGCCAGAGCCCATTACCTGTAGAAAACGCCGTCTTTTCCCGATCATCAGGGTGGATGTCAACTTGCCAATATCCACTCTTCAAGTCCAGCGTCGAAAACCACTGGGCTCCCTCCATAGCATCCAGGGTATCACTGATTCTCGGCAGGGGATAGCTGTCCTTTTTAGTCACATCATTCAGCATTCGGTAGTCCACACAAAAACGAGTGCTTCCGTCTTTCTTTTTCACTAGCACCACTGGTGAAGCCCAAGGACTTTTGGAATTTTCAATAAGACCGTCCTTCTTCATTGCTGTTATCATTTCCTCAACCTCACCTTGTTTGGCCAGTGGAAGGCGTCTTGCGGGTTGACGAATCGGTCTTGCATCTCCTGTGTTAATGCGATGCTGCACCAACTGTGTCCTACCATATTGTCCCTTTTGCGATGCGAAGATGTCAGTGTACTCTTGTAGGAGATTTTCAGCCATCCTTGTTTGTTGGTGATCAAGGTTGGATGAATACAGTATTTTAGCTCTGATGGTTTTGAGCTCCTCCGGAGTTATAGTTTTTCTCGGGGCTTCGTCTGTGATCTTCGTAATTGCTGCAACCGATTCGCAACGTCCAACGACTTCTCCTTTCTTCAACCTTACATCGTACGGCCTGGTGTTTAGTAATCGTACGGGGACCATTTTGTTTTTCGGTGCTACTAGTGTTTTCCCAATGATGACGCTTTGGGAGGAACACTCTGGGTCTGGTTCCACCATTAGGTATCGAAGGCTTCCAAACTCACCTTCCAGTTTTGTCCAAACGAACACTTCAGAAGAAGGAGGCAGAATCAGATCTTCCGTGATGACAGTCCTCAGTGTCGACGTACTTTCGTTCGAATAAGTCATTGGAAGTTCCTTATTTTGGTACTTCAAAACCTGATTACCGATGTCCAAAATAACTCCGTGCTGTTTCATAAAGTCGATTCCAATGATGCACTCGTCACATATATCTGCCACCAGGAATTGATGAGTAAACACTAGATCGGCCAGTCGGATCTTAAGACACACTTCTCCATATACTCTTGCTGCTTCTCCCGTTGCGGTTCTTAGACGGTAGCTATTGGTGTTATGAAGCCACGTCGTCTTTACCAGGTCTCGACGTACTATGGAGGCTGTGGCGCCGGTGTCGATGGTAGCCACATGTTTGGTCCCGTTAATAGTAGTCTCCACAGTCAGACTTTTGTTGTCTCGTTTGGTCTGTGAGACCTGGATGGTGGTTCTGGGGCCATCGATACAAGAAACCTGCCTCTGCCCCTCGAAGTTGGATTGATAGGCAACGCTGGTGTTGTTGTTACCTTGTTCTGGGTTGGATTTCTTGCTTCCACAATGTTGACAAGCGGCTTTATTTGGTGGTAGTCGGCATTGACGCTGTAAGTGCCCGGTCTTGTTGCAGTTCCAACATCTTGCTAGTCCGCTCCGCTGGTTCTTTTGTATTTCAGCTCTTCGGCATGAGCATTCTTCGACCACGGCTTCTCTAAGTCGATGTACTCCATGAGAAACCTGTTCTGCTGCTTCAATTGTCAATGCAAATGCTAAAGTTTCAGAAAGAGTACGTGTTCTAGCAGTTCGCACAGACCTCTGAAGATTTATATCGGAAATGGCACGAACAAAGGACTCAACAGCAAGCTGGTTGATGATTTCTTCTCCAGCATTCGGGTATGCCAGGTGAACCAGTCTGTCGACGTCTGCTTGGAGCTGCTGTAGACTTTCACCCCTTTTCTGGACTCTGTTATTGAGTTGGACTCGGAAGACTTCTTTCAAGTGGCTATCTCCAAAACGTTTATCTATAGCTGCCACGAGAGAACTGAAATCGCCGCTCTTACCAGCTGGAACTGTTTGAAGTAATTCAGCTGCTGGTCCTCTAAGAGCAAGAGTCAGTGCTATGTACTTGTCTTCGTCATCCCAGCCATTTGTTGTCGCGGCTGCCTCAAATTGTCTCTTGTAAACTGGCCAAGAAGACTGTCCATCAAATGTTGGGGGTTTCATCTCCTTTTTCCTTGCAAACTCTCCAGCAGATTCTCGAATTTTGATTTTCCGGATCTGGTCTAATTCCTTGGACAGAACAGAGAACTGTTTATCGCATCGGCTTTCCAAACGATTCTCTACAACAGAAAGCTGTTTCTCCACACCTTCAACGCGTTCGTCTAGGGCACATACATTTTTCTCAATGTTACCCAATTTACCTTCAAGAATGTTTTTCTGACCTTCCAAAACATTCTGTTGCACCTCAAGTCTTTCGAGAATATTCTGTTGTTCCTTCTTTTGTTCGTTTCGTTGTGCTTCCAGTTGTTCGAGAACATTCTGCTGTTCCTTCTTTTGCTCGTTTCGTTGTGCTTCAAGCTGTTCCAGAACATTCTGCTGTTCCTTCTTTTGCTCATTTCGTTGCTCTTCCATCTTCTTTTGTTGTACTTCGAGTCGTTCGAGAACATTCTGCTGTTCCTTCTTTTGCTCGTTTCGCTGTTCTAACAAAAGTTTCATCATACTAGAAAAATCTACACTTTCACTTACTTCTTCTTCTTTTTCCACTTCTGTTTCAAAAACAAAAGTGTTTACGTCTTCCCCTTGCTGTTCCAAATAGTTGCGCAAGCGCAGGACGAGCTCATTTTTCGATCCCGCTCTAGAAAGATTTCGCTTACCTAACTCCTTTTTAAGCTCAGTGCAGTTGAGCTCTTCCAATAACTTACCCATTTTCACTGTATTTAACTCTTTTTGTTTTTTTTTTTTTTACTAGTCAAATAAGTTTTATATACACTTCTGACACCAATGTAACGTGCGCTTAGATCGCAAAATAAAACTTCACCTTTCAAATTATTTCTATCACTTTTATTCAGTATCTATACTTTATTCGAACTCAACTCGACTATTGGACTATCACTGGTTAACAACATTTCACTCTTAACTTTATCACTCTATAATCAAAACTGACTGCTCGTTGCGTCAGCGGTCCTATTTATATAGAACAACACTCCTCTAGAGCGTTCCAGTTTCTTCTCCATGGTTTCCACATTTGCTGTCAAAAATCTCTACACTCACACACACTGGCTTACAAGCAATGCCTGTCATTTTATACCATTCCATTATAGTGTTGCCAGTTGTGTTTTCGGTTAAACGTCTTCGATTAGGAAATTGGTATAAATGTTGGGTGTTCATTACACTGCCCCCTCCTTAAGATTGTTCGTCCCGAATAATTCCATCTGCAGCCTCGCCACTATATCGATGCAGCCGGTCACAATGAACTACTTTTAATTTGCCTCTTAATCCTCTTTGGATGCGGTAAACCACGTCGTTAATCCTCGTGACAACAGTATAAGGACCTTCCCAGTTCTGCTGAAGTTTCGGTGACAATTCCTTTTGACGATGAGGATTATGAAGCCACACACGATCTCCTGCTTGGAATCCTGCCGTTGTCGCTTTTGTGTCGTACCGTGTCTTCATCCGGTCGCTGTAGGTTTTCATCCGTTCCCTTGTTCTTTTATGGATGTCAGCGAGTCTCTCCTTGAGGTCGTCCACATACTCGTTCGTGTCCTGTAGCTCCTCTGTGGGGCATCCAAATTTAAGTTCGCTGGGCAGCCGCATGGTTTTCCCGAACAGGATGTCAGATGGTGTTTGTCCTGTCGAGCTATGTACTGCACTTCTATAGGCCATCAGGAATAGCGGTACGTGCCTATCCCAGTCTCTTTGGTAGTCGCCTACGACCTTGGTGAGGTGTTCTTTCAAGGTCCGGTTGAATCTTTCAACCATCCCATCAGATTGTGGATGAAGCGGTGTGGTTCTCGTCTTCTTGATGCGAAGTAGTCCGCACACTCCTTGGAAGATGTTTGAGTCGAAGTTCCTCCCTTGGTCGGAATGGAGTTCCATAGGTACGCCAAACCTACTTACCCAGTTAAACACAATCTGATCGACCACCGTTTTGGCTTCTTGATTTGGGATGGCATACGCCTCAGGCCACTTGCTAAAATAGTCCATTACAACCAGAATGTACTTGTTTCCAGCGTTGGTCTCTGGAAAAGGCCCAGCCACATCTACTGCAATCCTCTCAAAAGGCGATCCAACGTTGTACTGATGCATCTTACCTTGAATCTTCCTACCAGGTCCTTTGGTTGCAGCACACTTGTCACATGTTCGGCACCACTTCTCCACGTCATCTCTAGCATGTAACCAGTAGAACCGATGTCGCACCTTCTCCAGTGTTTTGTTAACTCCCAGGTGACCTCCAGAAGGCCCGTCGTGCATCTCCCGAAGAACTTCACTGACTTTCGATTGCGGTACGATCAGCTGCATCACATATGATTTACCGTCAGCGGACTCCCATCTTCGCCTGAGGACACCTTCTTGCACATATAGTGAGTCCCACTGTGCCCAATAGGCTTTGAGAGCTGGACTCCTGTCAGAAATGTCTCCCCATTCAGGTTTCTCTTCATTTTCTTTCCATGCGAGAATGGGTTCGATATCTGGATCCTCCTGTTGAGCGGTCCTCACTTCCTCATTGCTCCATCCGCATATGGGGTCAGCTCTTAGTCGCTGAGCGGTAATATTTTCTTTGTTTTCTTGTCGCCTACAATGCTTGCAATCCTCTTTGCAAGGTCTTCGGGACAATGCGTCGGCGTTTGAGTGCAGCTTTCCTCTGCGGTGTTGAATCTGTTAATCATAAGTCTGCAGTCTTTCTATCCACCTTGCGACTTGACCTTCTGGATTTTTGAAGTTCAACAGCCAGTTCAGAGCACCATGGTCTGTCCGCAGAAGGAATTTCTGTCCATAGATGTACTTATGGAAGTGCTTTGTTGCCAAGATAAGAGCTAGCAGTTCCCTTCTGGTCACGCAGTAGTTTCTTTCGGGCTTCGATAGGACCTTGCTGTAGTATGCCACCACTTTCTCTTCGCCATCATGCACTTGGGATAGTACCGCCCCGATTCCAACGTTGCTTGCATCTGCGTCGATGATGAATGTTTTGCCAGGTGTTGGATGTGCCAGCACTGGAGCGTTACAGAGGCGGTATTTGAGTTCCTGAAAAGATTTTTCACACTCACCTGACCATTTGAACTGCTTCCCTTTTTCGGTGAGCTGATGCAAACTCTTTGCAACTCCAGCAAAGTTCTTAACGAAACGTCGGTAATATGTGGCAAGACCAAGAAAGCTTCGGAGTTGATGTTTGTCCTGTGGTGTTGGCCAATTTTTGACGGAGTCAACTTTTTCAGGATCAGTCTTCACTCCTTGGGAAGAGATGATGTGTCCCAAATACTTAACTTCGGTTTTGAAAAGTGCACATTTTTCTGGATTCAGTTTAAGGTTAGCCTCTCGAAGTCTCTGAAACACGGCTTTTAGATTCTTGCAATGTTGGTCAAATGTTTTCCCGTAAACAATGACATCGTCCAAGTAGACAAGGCACGCTTTCCACGTCAGTCCTTGAAGAACGCACTCCATCAAACGCTCGAATGTTGCCGGAGCGTTGCATAGCCCAAACGGCATAACTTTAAACTGCCAGAGCCCATTACCTGTAGAAAACGCCGTCTTTTCCCGATCATCAGGGTGGATGTCAACTTGCCAATATCCACTCTTCAAGTCCAGCGTCGAAAACCACTGGGCTCCCTCCATAGCATCCAGGGTATCACTGATTCTCGGCAGGGGATAGCTGTCCTTTTTAGTCACATCATTCAGCCTTCGGTAGTCCACACAAAAACGAGTGCTTCCGTCTTTCTTTTTCACTAGCACCACTGGTGAAGCCCAAGGACTTTTGGAATTTTCAATAAGACCGTCCTTCTTCATTGCTGTTATCATTTCCTCAACCTCACCTTGTTTGGCCAGTGGAAGGCATCTTGCGGGTTGACGAATCGGTCTTGCATCTCCTGTGTTGATGCGATGCTGCACCAACTGTGTCCTACCATATTGTTCCTTTTGCGATGCGAAGATGTCAGTGTACTCTTGTAGGAGATTTTCAGCCATCCTTGTTTGTTGGTGATCAAGGTTGGATGAATACAGTATTTTAGCTCTGATGGTTTTGAGCTCCTCCGGAGTTATAGTTTTTCTCGGGGCTTCGTCTGTGATCTTCGTAATTGCTGCAACCGATTCGCAACGTCCAACGACTTCTCCTTTCTTCAACCTTACATCGTACGGCCTGGTGTTTAGTAATCGTACGGGGACCATTTTGTTTTTCGGTGCTACTAGTGTTTTCCCAATGATGACGCTTTGGGAGGAACACTCTGGGTCTGGTTCCACCATTAGGTATCGAAGGCTTCCAAACTCACCTTCCAGTTTTGTCCAAACGAACACTTCAGAAGAAGGAGGCAGAATCAGATCTTCCGTGATGACAGTCCTCAGTGTCGACGTACTTTCGTTCGAATAGGTCATTGGAAGTTCCTTATTTTGGTACTTCAAAACCTGATTACCGATGTCCAAAATAACTCCGTGCTGTTTCATAAAGTCGATTCCAATGATGCACTCGTCACATATATCTGCCACCAGGAATTGATGAGTAAACACTAGATCGGCCAGTCGGATCTTAAGACACACTTCTCCATATACTCTTGCTGCTTCTCCCGTTGCGGTTCTTAGACGGTAGCTATTGGTGTTATGAAGCCACGTCGTCTTTACCAGGTCTCGACGTACTATGGAGGCTGTGGCGCCGGTGTCGATGGTAGCCACATGTTTGGTCCCGTTAATAGTAGTCTCCACAGTCAGACTTTTGTTGTCTCGTTTGGTCTGTGAGACCTGGATGGTGGTTCTGGGGCCATCGATACAAGAAACCCGCCTCTGCCCCTCGAAGTTGGATTGATAGGCAACGCTGGTGTTGTTGTTACCTTGCTCTAGGTTGGATTTCTTGCTTCCACAATGTTGACAAGCGGCTTTATTTGGTGGTAGTCGGCATTGACGCTGTAAGTGCCCGGTCTTGTTGCAGTTCCAACATCTTGCTAGTCCGCTCCGCTGGTTCTTTTGTATTTCAGCTCTTCGGCATGAGCATTCTTCGACCATGGCTTCTCTAAGTCGATGTACTCCATGAGAAGCCTGTTCTGCTGCTTCAATTGTCAATGCAAATGCTAAAGTTTCAGAAAGAGTACGTGTTCTAGCAGTTCGCACAGACCTCTGAAGATTTATATCGGAAATGGCACGAACAAAGGACTCAACAGCAAGCTGGTTGATGATTTCTTCTCCAGCATTCGGGTATGCCAGGTGAACCAGTCTGTCGACGTCTGCTTGGAGCTGCTGTAGACTTTCACCCCTTTTCTGGACTCTGTTATTGAGTTGGACTCGGAAGACTTCTTTCAAGTGGCTATCTCCAAAACGTTTATCTATAGCTGCCACGAGAGAACTGAAATCGCCGCTCTTACCAGCTGGAACTGTTTGAAGTAATTCAGCTGCTGGTCCTCTAAGAGCAAGAGTCAGTGCTATGTACTTGTCTTCGTCATCCCAGCCATTTGTTGTCGCGGCTGCCTCAAATTGTCTCTTGTAAACTGGCCAAGAAGACTGTCCATCAAATGTTGGGGGTTTCATCTCCTTTTTCCTTGCAAACTCTCCAGCAGATTCTCGAATTTTGATTTTCCGGATCTGGTCTAATTCCTTGGACAGAACAGAGAACTGTTTATCGCATCGGCTTTCCAAACGATTCTCTACAACAGAAAGCTGTTTCTCCACACCTTCAACGCGTTCGTCTAGGGCACATACATTTTTCTCAATGTTACCCAATTTACCTTCAAGAATGTTTTTCTGACCTTCCAAAACATTCTGTTGCACCTCAAGTCTTTCGAGAATATTCTGTTGTTCCTTCTTTTGTTCGTTTCGTTGTGCTTCCAGTTGTTCGAGAACATTCTGCTGTTCCTTCTTTTGCTCGTTTCGTTGTGCTTCAAGCTGTTCCAGAACATTCTGCTGTTCCTTCTTTTGCTCATTTCGTTGCTCTTCCATCTTCTTTTGTTGTACTTCGAGTCGTTCGAGAACATTCTGCTGTTCCTTCTTTTGCTCGTTTCGCTGTTCTAACAAAAGTTTCATCATACTAGAAAAATCTACACTTTCACTTACTTCTTCTTCTTTTTCCACTTCTGTTTCAAAAACAAAAGTGTTTACGTCTTCCCCTTGCTGTTCCAAATAGTTGCGCAAGCGCAGGACGAGCTCATTTTTCGATCCCGCTCTAGAAAGATTTCGCTTACCTAACTCCTTTTTAAGCTCAGTGCAGTTGAGCTCTTCCAATAACTTACCCATTTTCACTGTATTTAACTCTTTTTGTTTTTTTTTTTTTTACTAGTCAAATAAGTTTTATTTACACTTCTGACACCAATGTAACGTGCGCTTAGTTCGCAAAATAAAACTTCACCTTTCAAATTATTTCTATCACTTTTATTCAGTATCTATACTTTATTCGAACTCAACTCGACTATTGGACTATCACTGGTTAACAACATTTCACTCTTAACTTTATCACTCTATAATCAAAACTGACTGCTCGTTGCGTCAGCGGTCCTATTTATATAGAACAACACTCCTCTAGAGCGTTCCAGTTTCTTCTCCATGGTTTCCACATTTGCTGTCAAAAATCTCTACACTCACACACACTGGCTTACAAGCAATGCCTGTCATTTTATACCATTCCATTATAGTGTTGCCAGTTGTGTTTTCGGTTAAACGTCTTCGATTAGGAAATTGGTATAAATGTTGGGTGTTCATTACAGTATGCAAGTGTTTTTTGATAGCTGCACAAATTCACTTACAACTGCGGAAATAAAGCAATATACTACGTTTTGGGACATTCTGCTTTGAAGAGATGTTCTTGTCGGCATTTAGGAACTGATTGCTTCACATAATTTGTGCAAGACTTGCGTTTAGGAACTTGCGTTTAGGAACTCGCTCCTTATTTACACAACAAATTTCGTAAATAAGATTGAGAGATAGACTTATCGCCTTCCATTGGAAATTCCAGTCAAACTGAAACCGAAACTGAAAGTTATCGCATGCACTTATAGAAACCCAGATCTTTCCAGGGGCGATAAAGAGGGAATGAATCGTTTCATTTTTTAACGATGCGATAACTTATCCCCAAAGATACAGAACAGAGGCACTGGGTAGGTTTCCGAGTATTACGCTTTTCTCTCGTGCCAATCCATGAATTTATACCTGGCTTTTAGAGTAGCGCATAGTTCCACCAAATAGGAACGTATATAAAGCAATATAAAGTGTGTCTTTTGAGCTTTTCGCTGGATTTGGTGGATTTTTTAGTTTTTGTGACGGGTTGCCATTCTTAAAAATAAGTGTAAGCCGCACAGAAACTACTCGGAAAAATCTCCAATAGGCAGATTACCCTGCTGACTTGGCTGAGCGAGCAAACCTATTAAAATTTTAGTAAAGGTTCTCCCAAACCAAAGCGTTTTTGCCGTCGCGGCAGCGGCATTTGCAGTTGTCAAAATTAATTTACACAGCGGCATATGAGAGTCCCCACACCAACGCGGCGAAGAGCAGCGACAGTCCCGTACATGCAGCGTTTTCGCCGCTGCCGCTCTCATTTGTCAGTTGTCAATGTCAAATTCGTTTTGTTATTTGTAATTTGTTGTCTCACAACCCAAAATATTTTCTAATTTGCTTTTTTGCAAATAAACTTGTTTTAAACTAAATAAAAAATACGCGAAAATAATTTGTAATGTCAATTTTGAAGAAAACAGTGAAGATTCTGGTGTAAATGCTTGGATGATGATAGCGATGATAATTTGGCAGATCCTGTAGTGCAACAAAGTTTGTACATGAGTGGAAAATCAAACAAGAAGAGGATATTGAAAGAAGTAAGATTAAAATGACTTCAATTTATTTAAAGAATCTAATACGATGTTTTTGTTTTTGTAGGTTTTTATGGAAAAGGCCCAACGAAAAGACAAGGGTTAGACGCGATTTACGGCATACATGCTTTGGGCAAGGGATGTAAGGAGAAATGTTTCAAACAAGAACTACAGTGTAGGTATGTTGCTTATAAACAACGAAAAAACAGAAATCACTTCGAATTTCTTTACAGATTTTATAAATACATCGCGCAAGCTAGGAGAAACGTGGGCAAACGTACTAGCAAACGAAAAGAGTATTTGGAGACAAGAAGCAAAGCGTCTAGTGCGAAAAACAAAACAAACACCAAATGATACCCAAGGACGAAATAATCAATTTTCAAAAACAGAGCGACTACAAGTAGGATAAAGAAAATCGATCAGCAAACAGCGGCTGTTACAACACCAGTCAAGCTAAATTCTCCAACAGCATCTCCGACATCGATATTTTCTCAATAAAAATTAGAAGCAATACCATAACACAACCAGGAGCATTCAAAGTGACAGGAATCGAACCAATCGATGTAGCTGTCTATAGTACAGCTGTCTATAGACAGTTGAATAACAAAGCATAATGTACCTACGTTATGCCTGGACTCTAAAGTGGTTTTATAATATTTTTTTTTATTTTGCGCGCTGTATCTATGCTCTCAAATAAAATTTGGTAACTTATTACATTTTTCACTTCATTAGGAAGTTTCTATTCACATAAATATATATCGACAACAACAGAGCAGTTCACACTGTATGGTTAGTTGGACAGACTTTGGATTGAACTACTAATGCTGGATAATATGAACCCTCAGACGACTGCTTGTCCAACTTGTTGGATGGTTTTGAAAATTTTGAATTGGATGGAGCGGAAGAATATATGTAATAATATTGGACGACAAGTCTGATAATTCTGAACGCAAACTACATCCGACAATCCAATATCCATCAAATGAAGTCTGTCCATCTAATTGTACAGTGTGAACTTAGCTATTTGATTTTCGAAGCATTGAGTAATACTCGGATAATATTACCCTTACCCGATGTAAAAATTCTTTCAAGTTCAGAATTCACTGAGCTGGCCATAATCAACCGTTCCAGTTGTATCCGAAATGCAGGGACGTGAATTTGGAAACGAATATGAGAAGGCGAGGGTTGAGTCGTTAGCAAAACGGTCAATATGATTAACAAATACATTTTTTTTTTGTGTTAACAGCTTTGACGACACTTTATAAGGTCAATGTCGTGTATATCCAATAGATCCCTAATGTGAACCACATAAGTGTGATATTTCTGATCAGAAAAAATCCGTTTGCAGAAATTTACACAGGAAGGTGATGGTTGTCCAAATGAGTTAGATACGCGCTCAACAGTCGAGAATGAGTTGTTGTGTTTACAATGACAAAAGATAAAAAAAAATCAAAACTTTATGATGAATTTGATAAGTTTACTTTTAACTATATCCATACAACCAACAACATACTAGCGCAACACTACTTATTTGAAAATTTTAATATGAAATCCAAAGAGTTATCTAAATGAGATTTGAACTTTCAAAAAACTCAACAAGGTCTTCAATTGTATCCGCTTAGTAGTTGCTATGTTAGTCGGGATTTGTATTTTCCAGCATTTTTTCTTAAGTACATACTCCAGAGAGCACAAGTATTGCCTTCAACCCAGCTACTTTCACAAAACCGATGTCTTGCTCCAACATATCCTCGATCATTATGGCCCGAATTTTATCTCGGATATCTAAACGTTTTACAACAATTTTTGCTAGATCGTTTCCCGGCTTTTCCACTATAATAGAAGTCTTTCCACTAGTTTCTGCAAGAACTCTCACATAAAGACTTTAACCTATTAACAAAGTTAAAATTAAAATTATACATTAATTGAATTCGATGACCAATTATTACCCAGAACATGTATCTCTTTGGTGATTGGAATTATTACATCAGCTGCTGCACAAATTAATATGCAGTCTGGGTGTCTCAAATATTGATGAGCTCGCATCGTATTCGATCCGGAAATGTGGTAGTCAAAATCAGTAATCACTGCACGAACAGATTCACAGCCATGTTTAGGCAAGTCCAATAGACTAGATAAGCGATTCGGTCTTCGGTCGTTGTGGAAGAATATATTGTCGTATGTAGTGGAGTGTTATCACTACCCCTTAATTCCATCCTCACTAACAATGGCGATGTTCATACTGGTCGATTCGTTGAAGCAACAAATCGACCAAATTGATCACATTGTTCAACAAATCGACCGCTAGTCAATACCAACAGATTGGTGTAACAGAGAAAGAGAACAAGAAAACAATCGCATTTATTCGCACGAAGATTGAACAAATCGACCAATGTGAACTTCGTAAATCTGAAACGAATTTTCATTGGTTAGACAAATATTTGAATATTTATTTATATTTTTACCTTGCTGGCTGCTTCCAATAGTTTATAGTTCCAGAGATTCTGGTTTGCAAAGAATCGGTATCTTTTCTTATCTTTCTCTCTACATTCATGTTTTCTGTGGTTCGTTTTTCTAATTGTTTTTCAAAATCAAAGATACGCTCCGGCATTTAAAGTTTTTGATTTTTATCGTATATGTTTCTGATAGAGCACATTATGTGTATTATGCCTCAAAGGACTTTCACAAATCACCAACAAATAAATTTACCTTGAATCCAGATCTTTGAGTCAATCCCTTGCCGCAAATGCTCTGCTGCTGCATTTTCAGGAACCTTAAATTTACCTGCCCAATGTCTTTCGTCACGAGTTCTCAATTTTTTAGACTACCATTGCGAATATCTTCCCTTCCCAGTGAAATCAGAGTTTTCGTGAAGAGAAACTGGCTGTAAACTGTAAAATTAGGTGTGTGGAAAACCAATTGGTCGTCATGCAATATGCTCTTCCCAAAGCCGTAGTCCTGGCTTTGTTGTGGTTATCTTGGATGTCTAGTGCTGATGGTTTGAAAAACTTTATTCCATTACGATTGCTGCCAAAAAACGCACATTCTCTAATGCATTCCCAACGAACGATTTTCATGCTGCTACTAAAATTGCGGTCATCGCTTTAATTTTCTTTGAATATTTGTCGAGGCTATTGAAATGAAAAAGATAATCCACAATTAAAAACTCACAAACCTCAAAAAATTTTAGTTTCGCAGCTGAAAAAATTTGCCACACATTTACAAAAATCTTTAATTAAATACACACAAGTGACAAATGTCAAAAATGAGTTGCTTTGTCGCTGCAAAAAACGCTTCGGTGTGGGTACCTATACTAACGTTTTTTTCGCCGCAGTCCGAGCGGCACGTTGTCGCAACTGCAAATGCCGCTGCCGCGGCGACAAAAACGCTTTGGTTTGGGAGAACCTTAATTGGTTACTTAATAATGTAACAAAAAGAAAAACAATAAAAAAGCTCACCAAAAACACCAAGCCGACCGAAATGATAAAAAAGACTTTTGTTGTGACAGCGTGAGCGTATTCTGTCAAGTTGTCACTTTTTTCCAGGTTAGTTCACAATAGGATGTGTTTTAGTACTGTTTGGTTAATTTAATTTAAATTAATCCAATTTTCCCACGTTGTTAGCGCATAATTACCCCTTAATCACCACAAGTTGAGGTAATTATGATAAAAGATTTTGTATGGGTAACAAAGTCAATTATGAGCTCATTTTGAAATTTTTTCATAACCATCTCGTTTGCCGTAGTGAATACGTAGTATAATAAACCTTAAAAAATTTCATGTAAATTCATGGTTTACATGAAATTTTTAATAATAGGTATGTTTTTTTTCTCAAGTCTATACGGCTTAGAAAAATTCACGTGCTAAATACAACAAAAATTTAGCTATCTGGGCTTCCCTTAGCCTCATAATTTATTCGGTCTTATTTCCTTAGCCCGATAACAAAAAATGTGCTACCAAACTATTTTTTGTAAATGTTATCGAAAATGGCGAAAGCTGTCGTTGGGTCTGTTCGGTGTAGCTACAAACTCATACACATGCCAACAATTGTTAACAAATTCCTGTTACTTGACAAAATTTTAGTTAACAAAAATGTGAAATTTGTAAACTCAACGAACGCACCCAATGAACCAAATGACATTTCTCATTCTAAAATCATAAAAAAATTAGCCGCTTGTCGTTCTCTAGAATAAAATTTGCAATTTAATCTCAGCTATTGTGGTACCCGTGGTGCAATGGTTAGCATGTCCACCTGCTAACCCAGAGGTTCGAGGTTCGAATCCCAGCAGAGGTAAAAAAATGTTTTTTCCCGGGTATCGCCTTTCGCGAGGAATTGGCAAGTCCTCCGTCAGTAAATTCATGCCATGAAAAGCGCTTTCTCAATTAGCCGTTCGAATCCGGCATAAAATTGTAGGTCCGCTCCATTCCCTCACAAGGCATGGTTGTGAGAAATGCGCTAGGCCCAGGGGCTCCTCGCTCTGTTGCGCCACCCTATTTATTTTTTTTTTTTTTTTTGTATGAAACTCTGCATTCTCCTCCAAGTTTCAACTACGGAAATTTACTCCTAAGCTGGACGCAATGGATACTGATGAGGATGGAGGAAACGAGATTATCGCAATCCAGATACCGAACACCTTCCGCAAAGTTTGAAGAAATTGAATTCAATTCTCGACAGTGACGGAAAAGATGAGCCAAGGGTCATTGAAATTTTCTTAGCTGTTTTGCTCCAGTCACTCCTGGGATGTTTCATCCCAAAGACCATTCTTGACTCATTCGACCGCGTTGCAGCAACGAGTGTGATCTGTGGTTTATGCAATAAGTGAGTTTTCCATAAATATGTATGTGATTGTTTAAATTGTTGAATATTTCAGACATTCCACAAAATACTTCCCCACCTCCACCCGCACTAGTTCTACATCGTCAGACAATAACAGATGATGAGTCTCCGGATATTAAAAAAAACAGCAACTTATTGAAAATCAGTAGCAGAATCTTGCCCTGATACAGCAAATGAATAAGATCCAGTTGCCAAAAGAAACACTAATACAGCAGAACCTCCCGCTGGAGATATTCAAGAAATTCGTTGGAAATAACCAGCGTACATACACCCAGGAAAAACTTCAATAACATGCAAACTACATACTTCTCAATGCCATGTTAAAGAAGAAACTTGAGGATCAAAATATGGGACAACAGAAAATGTTGCACATGCACAATTCGATACGCAACAATGGCAACAACAACAACAACAACAATAATAATAATTCTCGCTTTGGATATGAAGACAATAGCAGGATCGAATAATCAACAACACCAGCAACGTCATAGTATTTATCATCATCAAACGCAATTGGAACAAGGAAGGAACACCATTGGAACAGCTACTCTTGGAGGTGATGAGTTTGAAACTCAAATTCAAATTCTCAAAGAATATAGTTACTCAACGCCTGTTAGTTTTCTTTGTTTTGGTTTATTTTTTTTAACCCTTTATTAAAGTGATCAATTGGTCTTAGGTATTTAAATCTGATTTCATTGAAATAACAATGCATTTGTTCGACAAAAATGTAAAAGATAAGTGCGACATCAAATTCCCATTTTTTTCGTACTTCTGAGGAGAGTTTTAGCAAACGTTTGGTTGAATGGGTGCCATCAGAAATCTAGTCACTACGTAGTGGAAAGTCGACTAGCTTTCTGAATGCAAAATGCACTACAAATGTAGTCAACCCTGAACTGTCAAAATAATCACACAAAAACACGAAACATTTGCGTTTTGGGAATTTTAAATAATCTTATCTCTTAAATTAAGTAATTTTAATTACATATCTCTCCACTGCTTTCAATTTGATAAAAATTGTTGAAAAATTTC
Source organism: Melanostoma scalare (assembly GCA_949752695.1). Lineage (NCBI taxonomy): Eukaryota > Metazoa > Arthropoda > Insecta > Diptera > Syrphidae > Melanostoma > Melanostoma scalare. The sequence continues at coordinate 120,532,424 of OX456986.1, read as the reverse complement.
AATTTGCACTTTGTAATTTTTCGTGTGTTTACCCAACAGCTGATTCTCAAACGTCAGACTAACTTTGTAGCTGAAAATTTTCAACTACGTTGAAGGGGAAATTTCCACTCGTTTTGTAGTCGATTTTAACCAATCAGAAGAGTTCACTACGTAGTGACTAGATTTCTGATGGCACCCAATCTGTCAGCTTTTCATTTTTCTGTGTGAGATCTGCTTTCCATCGGGCAAGCTCCTACACCATGACACTGCTGACGAGGATTTTACTATACACCAGATTTCACATTGGCTAGCAAGAAGCGGACTTGTTACTGGAAGGTTCTAATACTTTTACTTACTGTATGAGTTGTTAAATTTTTATAGTTGTATCCAGAAGAGCACATTCACTTTCGTTTGGAAGACCTCATCCACCGTTTCAATTTTTATTTTTTATTTATTTATTTTGAAGCTTGCACTTAAGTCATATCTCATATGTCAAATACATAGTGCTACTAAATCGTGTTTTTTTTCTCTATTTGATCAAGCCTTTATAGGCTTGAGAAAAAAAACAAACCTAATAATAATAAGGTATTTGATAACGGAAAAGTATGAAATAAAATATGATTTAAGAAAAATGAATAGTTTTGTATGCCAGAAAGGACTTGTTGCGCATTTGGCTGTAAGCTTAATCATATTTTTTGCTACGATTACGTAAATTATTAGTGAAAATTTATTGAAACGTAATGGTGGATTTACATGCACACAACAGATCTCCACTTCAACAAAATAAACAAATTGTTGTTGCGGGGCAGGAGAAGTAAAGGTTTACTTACTTACTTACTTAGGTGGGCATTACAGTTCGGGGTGAACCTGGGCCTCAACCAACATCCTTCTATAACGATTTCGATCTCGGGCGAGCTCTCTCCAGTTTCGCACTCCAAGTCGGTTGAGGTCTTCATCCACTTGATTGCGCCACCTAAGACGAGGTTCTCCCCTTCCGCGATTTCCCTGCAATGTGCTTTTGAAAACCCGACGAGCCGGAGCGTTTGGGTCCATCCGCTCTACATGGCCCAACCATCGTAGCCTCGCGATGCGTACTCTTCTGGCTATGCCCATGTCGCGGTACAGCTCATACAGCTCGTTGTTGTATCTTCTTCTCCACACATTGTCTTCGCATACGGGACCAAAGATCATTCGGAGAATTTTTCTTTCGAAACGACCAAGAGTTTCCTCATCCGCTTTCGATAAGGTCCATGCTTCCGCGCCGTACAGCAGGACTGGGATGATTAAGGTCTTATACAAGGTCACCTTGGTTTTTCTAGAGAGGGTTTTGTTTCTCAATTGCCTTCTTAACCCAAAGAAGCAACGGTTGGCAAGAGTTATTCTCCGTTTGATCTCCGCACTGATGTTGTTTTCCGTGTCTACAGCGGATCCTAGGTAGACGAAGTCCTGTACTACCTCGAAGTTATGTCTGTCTATTGTGACGTTTTGTCCAATTCGTCGATGTTCTGTGTCCTTGTTTGATGACAGCATATACTTCGTTTTGCCCTCATTAACCATCAAACCCATTTTTGCCGCTTCTGTTTCAATACTCGCAAAAGCACCTATGACATCACGCTTTTTTCTTCCCATTACGTCAATATCGTCTGCATAGGCGAGTAATTGTACAGACTTTTGAAAGATTGTTCCTCTGGTGTTGACGTTTGAGTTTCTTACAATCTGTTCAAGTATGATGTTGAAGAAATCGCATGACAGTTTGTCGCCTTGCCTAAAGCCTTTTTCGACATCAAAGGTCTCGGTGAGTTCTTCTCCGACCTTGACGGAGCAGCGTGAATTCTCCAAAGTCATCCTGCATAGTCGTACGAGCTTTGCAGGGATGCCGAAACTAGACATGGCTCTGTACAGCTCGTCTCTGTAAATACTGTCATACGCGGCCTTAAAATCGATAAAGAGGTGGTGAATATCGATATTATGTTCTCGGGTTTTTTCCAAGATCTGCCGTAATGTGAAAATTTGGTCTATTGTGGACTTCTCTGGTCTAAAACCACATTGATAAGGACCTATCAAGTTGTTGACGTGGGGTTTCAGACGTTCACATATTACAGCAGACAAGATCTTATAAGCGACGTTAAGGAGGCTTATCCCTCTGTAATTGGCGCAATTGTGAGGGTCTCCTTTCTTTAGGATCGGGCATACGATACTGAGGTTCCATTCATCGGGCATGCTTTCTTTCGACCATATCATGCAGATTGGCTGGTGCATGCTCCTTTCCAACTGGTCTCCAGCTGCCTTGAAAAGTTCGGCATCAAGGCCATCTGCACCTGCAGTCTTATTTGATTTAAGTTTGCATATGGCAAGCTTAACCTCTTCTAGGTCGGGAGGACGGCATTCATGATCATCGTCCAAGCTGAATGGGGCAATCTGCCTGACAGCGGAATTTGTGTCTTCATCGCCGTTAAGCAGTCTGCAGAAATGATATTTCCAAATCCTCAGTAGCGACTGTGAATCTACAATTATGTTTCCCTGCTGGTCTTTACAGGCTTGAGTTCGGGGTTTGCCACCCTGGCAGGATCTTTTTACCTTTTGGTAAAACTTCCGAATCTCGTTCCTGTCATGGCACTTATCTATTTCCTCAAACGAGCGCTTCTCATGCTGCTTCTTTTTCTTTTTGAGAAGTCGGTGTTCTTCCCTTCTTCCCTCCTTGTAAATCTCGTTATACTGATCGTAAGCAGCCCTTGTTCGTGTTTGCATAAGCATTTGTCGTGCTCTTTGCTTGGCTGCATTTGCCTGCCTGCATTCTTCATCGAACCATGGGTTTCGTTTTGGTGGCCGAGTGAAACCCAGAACCTCAGAGGCAGAGGTTCTGATGGCTTCTTGGCATTGCTGCCACTGGTCTTCAATGTTTAATGCTGGCGGCATGGGATTCAAGGATAATTGAAGGGACACTCGGTTGGAAAAGGCATTGACAATCTCTTGCGATTGTAGCTTTCCGACGTCATATCTCTTCACAACGTCAGTTCGCACTGGTCGTGAACAAGATATCCTCATTCGTACCTTGGCTACAACAAGGTAGTGGTCCGAGTCAAAGTTGGCCCCTCGGAAAGTTCGGACATCTAGAACACTGGAAGAGTGCCTTGCGTCGATCGCAACATGGTCAATTTGGTTGACGGTTAATTGATCTGGGGATCGCCATGTACCTTTATGAATTTTGAGATGCGGGAAGCGCGTACTACTTACAACAAGATTCAGCCCCGCAGCAAAATCGATTAGCCTCAGTCCGTTTTCGGAGGTTTTGTCATGGAGGCTATGCTTACCGATTGTGTTTCCAAAGATGTCCTCCTTCCCTAGCTTTGCGTTAAAATCGCCAAGAACGATTTTCACGTCGTGTCTAGGGCACTGCTCATACGTTTCTTCAAGGAGCTCGTAGAAACAGTCTTTGGAATCGTCGTCTTTCACAATTCGATACGCAACAATGGCAACAACAACAACAACAACAATAATAATAATTCTCGCTTTGGATATGAAGAAAATAGCAGGATCGAATAATCAACAACACCAGCAACGTCATAGTATTTATCATCATCAAACGCAATTGGAACAAGGAAGGAACACCATTGGAACAGCTACTCTTGGAGGTGATGAGTTTGAAACTCAAATTCAAATTCTCAAAGAATATAGTTACTCAACGCCTGTTAGTTTTCTTTGTTTTGGTTTATTTTTTTTAACCCTTTATTAAAGTGATCAATTGGTCTTAGGTATTTAAATCTGTTTTCATTGAAATAACAATGCATTTGTTCGACAAAAACGTTAAAGATAAGTGCGACATCAAATTCCCATTTTTTTCGTACTTCTGAGGAGAGTTTTAGCAAACGTTTGGTTGAATGGGTGCCATCAGAAATCTAGTCACTACGTAGTGGAAAGTCGACTAGCTTTCTGAATGCAAAATGCACTACAAATGTAGTCAACCCTGAACTGTCAAAATAATCACACAAAAACACGAAACATTTGCGTTTTGGGAATTTTAAATAATCTTATCTCTTAAATTAAGTAATTTTAATTACATATCTCTCCACTGCTTTCAATTTGATAAAAATTGTTGAAAAATTTCAATTTGCACTTTGTAATTTTTCGTGTGTTTACCCAACAGCTGATTCTCAAACGTCAGACTAACTTTGTAGCTGAAAATTTTCAACTACGTTGAAGGGGAAATTTCCACTCGTTTTGTAGTCGATTTTAACCAATCAGAAGAGTTCACTACGTAGTGACTAGATTTCTGATGGCACCCAATCTGTCAGCTTTTCATTTTTCTGTGTGAGATCTGCTTTCCATCGGGCAAGCTCCTACACCATGACACTGCTGGCGAGGATTTTACTATACACCAGATTTCACATTGGCTAGCAAGAAGCGGACTTGTTACTGGAAGGTTCTAATACTTTTACTTACTGTATGAGTTGTTAAATTTTTATAGTTGTATCCAGAAGAGCACATTCACTTTCGTTTGGAAGACCTCATCCACCGTTTCAATTTTTATTTTTTATTTATTTATTTTGAAGCTTGCACTTAAGTCATATCTCATATGTCAAATACATAGTGCTACTAAATCGTGTTTTTTTTCTCTATTTGATCAAGCCTTTATAGGCTTGAGAAAAAAAACAAACCTAATAATAATAAGGTATTTGATAACGGAAAAGTATGAAATAAAATATGATTTAAGAAAAATGAATAGTTTTGTATGCCAGAAAGGACTTGTTGCGCATTTGGCTGTAAGCTTAATCATATTTTTTGCTACGATTACGTAAATTATTAGTGAAAATTTATTGAAACGTAATGGTGGATTTACATGCACACAACAGATCTCCACTTCAACAAAATAAACAAATTGTTGTTGCGGGGCAGGAGAAGTAAAGGTTTACTTACTTACTTACTTAGGTGGGCATTACAGTTCGGGGTGAACCTGGGCCTCAACCAACATCCTTCTATAACGATTTCGATCTCGGGCGAGCTCTCTCCAGTTTCGCACTCCAAGTCGGTTGAGGTCTTCATCCACTTGATTGCGCCACCTAAGACGAGGTTCTCCCCTTCCGCGATTTCCCTGCAATGTGCTTTTGAAAACCCGACGAGCCGGAGCGTTTGGGTCCATCCGCTCTACATGGCCCAACCATCGTAGCCTCGCGATGCGTACTCTTCTGGCTATGCCCATGTCGCGGTACAGCTCATACAGCTCGTTGTTGTATCTTCTTCTCCACACATTGTCTTCGCATACGGGACCAAAGATCATTCGGAGAATTTTTCTTTCGAAACGACCAAGAGTTTCCTCATCCGCTTTCGATAAGGTCCATGCTTCCGCGCCGTACAGCAGGACTGGGATGATTAAGGTCTTATACAAGGTCACCTTGGTTTTTCTAGAGAGGGTTTTGTTTCTCAATTGCCTTCTTAACCCAAAGAAGCAACGGTTGGCAAGAGTTATTCTCCGTTTGATCTCCGCACTGATGTTGTTTTCCGTGTCTACAGCGGATCCTAGGTAGACGAAGTCCTGTACTACCTCGAAGTTATGTCTGTCTATTGTGACGTTTTGTCCAATTCGTCGATGTTCTGTGTCCTTGTTTGATGACAGCATATACTTCGTTTTGCCCTCATTAACCATCAAACCCATTTTTGCCGCTTCTGTTTCAATACTCGCAAAAGCACCTATGACATCACGCTTTTTTCTTCCCATTACGTCAATATCGTCTGCATAGGCGAGTAATTGTACAGACTTTTGAAAGATTGTTCCTCTGGTGTTGACGTTTGAGTTTCTTACAATCTGTTCAAGTATGATGTTGAAGAAATCGCATGACAGTTTGTCGCCTTGCCTAAAGCCTTTTTCGACATCAAAGGTCTCGGTGAGTTCTTCTCCGACCTTGACGGAGCAGCGTGAATTCTCCAAAGTCATCCTGCATAGTCGTACGAGCTTTGCAGGGATGCCGAAACTAGACATGGCTCTGTACAGCTCGTCTCTGTAAATACTGTCATACGCGGCCTTAAAATCGATAAAGAGGTGGTGAATATCGATATTATGTTCTCGGGTTTTTTCCAAGATCTGCCGTAATGTGAAAATTTGGTCTATTGTGGACTTCTCTGGTCTAAAACCACATTGATAAGGACCTATCAAGTTGTTGACGTGGGGTTTCAGACGTTCACATATTACAGCAGACAAGATCTTATAAGCGACGTTAAGGAGGCTTATCCCTCTGTAATTGGCGCAATTGTGAGGGTCTCCTTTCTTTAGGATCGGGCATACGATACTGAGGTTCCATTCATCGGGCATGCTTTCTTTCGACCATATCATGCAGATTGGCTGGTGCATGCTCCTTTCCAACTGGTCTCCAGCTGCCTTGAAAAGTTCGGCATCAAGGCCATCTGCACCTGCAGTCTTATTTGATTTAAGTTTGCATATGGCAAGCTTAACCTCTTCTAGGTCGGGAGGACGGCATTCATGATCATCGTCCAAGCTGAATGGGGCAATCTGCCTGACAGCGGAATTTGTGTCTTCATCGCCGTTAAGCAGTCTGCAGAAATGATATTTCCAAATCCTCAGTAGCGACTGTGAATCTACAATTATGTTTCCCTGCTGGTCTTTACAGGCTTGAGTTCGGGGTTTGCCACCCTGGCAGGATCTTTTTACCTTTTGGTAAAACTTCCGAATCTCGTTCCTGTCATGGCACTTATCTATTTCCTCAAACGAGCGCTTCTCATGCTGCTTCTTTTTCTTTTTGAGAAGTCGGTGTTCTTCCCTTCTTCCCTCCTTGTAAATCTCGTTATACTGATCGTAAGCAGCCCTTGTTCGTGTTTGCATAAGCATTTGTCGTGCTCTTTGCTTGGCTGCATTTGCCTGCCTGCATTCTTCATCGAACCATGGGTTTCGTTTTGGTGGCCGAGTGAAACCCAGAACCTCAGAGGCAGAGGTTCTGATGGCTTCTTGGCATTGCTGCCACTGGTCTTCAATGTTTAATGCTGGCGGCATGGGATTCAAGGATAATTGAAGGGACACTCGGTTGGAAAAGGCATTGACAATCTCTTGCGATTGTAGCTTTCCGACGTCATATCTCTTCACAACGTCAGTTCGCACTGGTCGTGAACAAGATATCCTCATTCGTACCTTGGCTACAACAAGGTAGTGGTCCGAGTCAAAGTTGGCCCCTCGGAAAGTTCGGACATCTAGAACACTGGAAGAGTGCCTTGCGTCGATCGCAACATGGTCAATTTGGTTGACGGTTAATTGATCTGGGGATCGCCATGTACCTTTATGAATTTTGAGATGCGGGAAGCGCGTACTACTTACAACAAGATTCAGCCCCGCAGCAAAATCGATTAGCCTCAGTCCGTTTTCGGAGGTTTTGTCATGGAGGCTATGCTTACCGATTGTGTTTCCAAAGATGTCCTCCTTCCCTAGCTTTGCGTTAAAATCGCCAAGAACGATTTTCACGTCGTGTCTAGGGCACTGCTCATACGTTTCTTCAAGGAGCTCGTAGAAACAGTCTTTGGAATCGTCGTCTTTCACAATTCGATACGCAACAATGGCAACAACAACAACAACAACAATAATAATAATTCTCGCTTTGGATATGAAGAAAATAGCAGGATCGAATAATCAACAACACCAGCAACGTCATAGTATTTATCATCATCAAACGCAATTGGAACAAGGAAGGAACACCATTGGAACAGCTACTCTTGGAGGTGATGAGTTTGAAACTTAAATTCAAATTCTCAAAGAATATAGTTACTCAACGCCTGTTAGTTTTCTTTGTTTTGGTTTATTTTTTTTAACCCTTTATTAAAGTGATCAATTGGTCTTAGGTATTTAAATCTGTTTTCATTGAAATAACAATGCATTTGTTCGACAAAAATGTAAAAGATAAGTGCGACATCAAATTCCCATTTTTTTCGTACTTCTGAGGAGAGTTTTAGCAAACGTTTGGTTGAATGGGTGCCATCAGAAATCTAGTCACTACGTAGTGGAAAGTCGACTAGCTTTCTGAATGCAAAATGCACTACAAATGTAGTCAACCCTGAACTGTCAAAATAATCACACAAAAACACGAAACATTTGCGTTTTGGGAATTTTAAATAATCTTATCTCTTAAATTAAGTAATTTTAATTACATATCTCTCCACTGCTTTCAATTTGATAAAAATTGTTGAAAAATTTCAATTTGCACTTTGTAATTTTTCGTGTGTTTACCCAACAGCTGATTCTCAAACGTCAGACTAACTTTGTAGCTGAAAATTTTCAACTACGTTGAAGGGGAAATTTCCACTCGTTTTGTAGTCGATTTTAACCAATCAGAAGAGTTCACTACGTAGTGACTAGATTTCTGATGGCACCCAATCTGTCAGCTTTTCATTTTTCTGTGTGAGATCTGCTTTCCATCGGGCAAGCTCCTACACCATGACACTGCTGGCGAGGATTTTACTATACACCAGATTTCACATTGGCTAGCAAGAAGCGGACTTGTTACTGGAAGGTTCTAATACTTTTACTTACTGTATGAGTTGTTAAATTTTTATAGTTGTATCCAGAAGAGCACATTCACTTTCGTTTGGAAGACCTCATCCACCGTTTCAATTTTTATTTTTTATTTATTTATTTTGAAGCTTGCACTTAAGTCATATCTCATATGTCAAATACATAGTGCTACTAAATCGTGTTTTTTTTCTCTATTTGATCAAGCCTTTATAGGCTTGAGAAAAAAAACAAACCTAATAATAATAAGGTATTTGATAACGGAAAAGTATGAAATAAAATATGATTTAAGAAAAATGAATAGTTTTGTATGCCAGAAAGGACTTGTTGCGCATTTGGCTGTAAGCTTAATCATATTTTTTGCTACGATTACGTAAATTATTAGTGAAAATTTATTGAAACGTAATGGTGGATTTACATGCACACAACAGATCTCCACTTCAACAAAATAAACAAATTGTTGTTGCGGGGCAGGAGAAGTAAAGGTTTACTTACTTACTTACTTAGGTGGGCATTACAGTTCGGGGTGAACCTGGGCCTCAACCAACATCCTTCTATAACGATTTCGATCTCGGGCGAGCTCTCTCCAGTTTCGCACTCCAAGTCGGTTGAGGTCTTCATCCACTTGATTGCGCCACCTAAGACGAGGTTCTCCCCTTCCGCGATTTCCCTGCAATGTGCTTTTGAAAACCCGACGAGCCGGAGCGTTTGGGTCCATCCGCTCTACATGGCCCAACCATCGTAGCCTCGCGATGCGTACTCTTCTGGCTATGCCCATGTCGCGGTACAGCTCATACAGCTCGTTGTTGTATCTTCTTCTCCACACATTGTCTTCGCATACGGGACCAAAGATCATTCGGAGAATTTTTCTTTCGAAACGACCAAGAGTTTCCTCATCCGCTTTCGATAAGGTCCATGCTTCCGCGCCGTACAGCAGGACTGGGATGATTAAGGTCTTATACAAGGTCACCTTGGTTTTTCTAGAGAGGGTTTTGTTTCTCAATTGCCTTCTTAGCCCAAAGAAGCAACGGTTGGCAAGAGTTATTCTCCGTTTGATCTCCGCACTGATGTTGTTTTCCGTGTCTACAGCGGATCCTAGGTAGACGAAGTCCTGTACTACCTCGAAGTTATGTCTGTCTATTGTGACGTTTTGTCCAATTCGTCGATGTTCTGTGTCCTTGTTTGATGACAGCATATACTTCGTTTTGCCCTCATTAACCATCAAACCCATTTTTGCCGCTTCTGTTTCAATACTCGCAAAAGCACCTATGACATCACGCTTTTTTCTTCCCATTACGTCAATATCGTCTGCATAGGCGAGTAATTGTACAGACTTTTGAAAGATTGTTCCTCTGGTGTTGACGTTTGAGTTTCTTACAATCTGTTCAAGTATGATGTTGAAGAAATCGCATGACAGTTTGTCGCCTTGCCTAAAGCCTTTTTCGACATCAAAGGTCTCGGTGAGTTCTTATCCGACCTTGACGGAGCAGCGTGAATTCTCCAAAGTCATCCTGCATAGTCGTACGAGCTTTGCAGGGATGCCGAAACTAGACATGGCTCTGTACAGCTCGTCTCTGTAAATACTGTCATACGCGGCCTTAAAATCGATAAAGAGGTGGTGAATATCGATATTATGTTTTCGGGTTTTTTCCAAGATCTGCCGTAATGTGAAAATTTGGTCTATTGTGGACTTCTCTGGTCTAAAACCACATTGATAAGGACCTATCAAGTTGTTGACGTGGGGTTTCAGACGTTCACATATTACAGCAGACATGATCTTATAAGCGACGTTAAGGAGGCTTATCCCTCTGTAATTGGCGCAATTGTGAGGGTCTCCTTTCTTTAGGATCGGGCATACGATACTGAGGTTCCATTCATCGGGCATGCTTTCTTTCGACCATATCATGCAGATCGGCTGGTGCATGCTCCTTTCCAACTGGTCTCCAGCTGCTTTGAAAAGTTCGGCATCAAGGCCATCTGCACCTGCAGTCTTATTTGATTTAAGTTTGCATATGGCAAGCTTAACCTCTTCTAGGTCGGGAGGACGGCATTCATGATCATCGTCCAAGCTGAATGGGGCAATCTGCCTGACAGCGGAATTTGTGTCTTCATCGCCGTTAAGCAGTCTGCAGAAATGATATTTCCAAATCCTCAGTAGCGACTGTGACTCTACAATTATGTTTCCCTGCTGGTCTTTACAGGTTTGAGTTCGGGGTTTGCTACCCTGGCAGGATCTTTTTACCTTTTGGTAAAACTTCCGAATCTTGTTCCTGTCATGGCACCTATCTATTTCCTCAAACGAGCGCTTCTCATGCTGCTTCTTTTTCTTTTTGAGAAGTCGGTGTTCTTCCCTTCTTCCCTCCTTGTAAATCTCGTTATACTGATCGTAAGCAGCCCTTGTTCGTGTTTGCATAAGCATTTGTCGTGCTCTTTGTTTGGCTGCATTTGCCTGCCTGCATTCTTCATCGAACCATGGGTTTCGTTTTGGTGGCCGAGTGAAACCCAGAACCTCAGAGGCAGCGGTTCTGATGCCTTCTTGGCATTGCTGCCACTGGTCTTCAATGTTTAATGCTGGCGGCATGGGATTCAAGGATAATTGAAGGGACACTCGATTGGAAAAGGCATTGACAATCTCTTGCGATTGTAGCTTTCCGACGTCATATCTCTTCACAGCGTTAGTTCGCGCTGGTCGTGAACAAGATATCCTCATTCGTACCTTGGCTACAACAAGGTAGTGGTCCGAGTCAAAGTTGGCCCCTCGGAAAGTTCGGACATCTAGAACACTGGAAGAGTGCCTTGCGTCGATCGCAACATGGTCAATTTGGTTGACGGTTAATTGATCTGGGGATCGCCATGTACCTTTATGAATTTTGAGATGCGGGAAGCGCGTACTACTTACAACAAGATTCAGCCCCGCAGCAAAATCGATTAGCCTCAGTCCGTTTTCGGAGGTTTTGTCATGGAGGCTATGCTTACCGATTGTGTTTCCAAAGATGTCCTCCTTCCCTAGCTTTGCGTTAAAATCGCCAAGAACGATTTTCACGTCGTGTCTAGGGCACTGCTCATACGTTTCTTCAAGGAGCTCGTAGAAACAGTCTTTGGAATCGTCGTCTTTCTCTTCTGTGGGGGCGTGGGCGCATATAAGGCTAATGTTGGCGAATTTAGCCCTGATGCGGATGGTCATTATACGCTCATTGACTGGATTTTGGCTAATCACCTTATCCCTGAGTCTTCCTCTAACGACAAATCCGCACCCAAATAAGCGTTGTTTCTTTTGTCTGTAGCAGTCGCCATAGTAGGTGTCACAGTTTTTCATCTTCTTTATGCCCGGTCCACTCCATCGCACTTCTTGGATGGCGGTTATGTCTGCTTTGCAGCAGTCCAGGGCGTCCGCTAATTCTCCAGCTGCACCTAGTCCGTAAAGAGACCTTACGTTCCACGTGCAGATCCGGAGGTCATTGTCCTTTTTTCGTTTGCTTGGGTCGTCAACTTTGAAATCATTATCGTTATCCGATACTGTTAGTTGTTTCGGAACTGTCCTTTTTTAACGTGGTTGGGTAGTTAACCCTACGCACAACCCCCAACCTGGAGGGCCAGGTCCTTTTTGGATCACTTCGGACACAAAGGGCTGGAATATCCAGTGTCAGTACCCTGCTGCCGTTGGCTCACCAGGAGCTCATCCGCCACCATCTCTACTTCAATACCCTGTCCTAGTATTGAAAGACCCCGAAAGACCTTTAAACCAAATATGTTGGAGTAGCTCCTTCAGGGTTTTCTGCTTTTATGGCTGCTGAAGTCCACCGTTGATTCTGTCCTTCGAATTCATCCGCTGGAACATTTACACGAAAGCTCTCGTAGACCACTGAGATTCGTGCAGTCAGTCATAGTTCGCAGAGCAATTATAGTGTTGACCGATCACAATTCTTTTGTTCCGGATTCCCTTGTCAACACTCGCACTTACTAGTTTAGCAGGTCAGCTCTGGACGGAGCATCCCAGGTCCCAGTGGATACCGCTTGGTGCCTGTCCAGACGGGTTATTTCAATAACGTTATGCTGTTAACGCTAGGTGTCTACACGTTGTTATAATTCCTCGCACAAGTTCTCCATTTTGTGTTGGAAAGTGTATTAAAAAAAGCATAACGTTATGAGTATAACCCGTCTGGACACGCCAAGTGTACTGCTTAGGCAGATAAATCTGATTTCGTTTTGCGCATCCAACCTCTTTCTTCCTCACCCCTTTTGCCTAGGAAACGACCGATATAACGTTATGGGCATAACCCGTCTGGACAGGGACTTGGAGGTATAGTAAGCACAATTAGTAAAGTAGTAAAGAAGTAAAGGTTTGCCATCTAGTAAATTTCTTATCTGTGGTGGAAATGTGGTATTAGAGGAATAAAGAACAAGAGTAAGAGGGAAAACCTTACTTCTCTTTCCATGCAACTTCTATTCGTAATGTTGCATAATGCTATGTGCCGATTTACATTCAGACGGTTTGCCTGCTGCGTGTTTCGTATATTTTCTTTTGAACCCTCATCCCGACAGTCTCTCATTATTACACTCAGACGTTTTGCGGCAGCGGGTTTTTTGACACTTCTCTTTCATTTTTTGTTCTCACCCACAGAGTCAAAGTGTGAAAACAATCAAAGAAGCTCAGCTGCATTATTTATAAATCCACAAAAAAAAATCTCATAAAGAGCAAAATGTCATTTGAAGTAGTAAATAATTTAATTAGATTTAGCAGCAATGATTATTGACATCATGGATATGGAAAATACATGAAAATATATGAAAAATTAAAGAAATTGTCCGAAGACATACTACTTCTTTACTCATGAACATTAGAAGATACAATAAAGCAACGACAAGAAACAAAGAAAGACAAGAAAAAGAAACGTCAAAAACCATCCAAGACAACTGGACAATCCTCAACCCAAAACTTTCCGGGTAGAGATTTTTTAAAGTATTTCTATTTCATCTGCTTTCTCTTTCGCACTTATTTCCGTCTTTGCAAAACCGTCTGAATGTAAATCGGCACTATGTCCGCACCTGAGAGTTAAACTTGTTTAACTCAAAACAATCCCAAACCAACATGATAACCAAGTGGTTTGCCATACAAAATGAAACCTTTTTAGTCACTGGGTTTCGAGATAACCTACTCGAAACCAAAGGCGCTGAATGCACTATTTCCAATATTCCATTGAATTTGACATTTAAGAGAGTGGAAGTGAGTGGAGAGAGAATGAATTCTCTCATACGTCGTTGACGTTCTGCTCACACTTGTATGTCTGTCTCTTTTTAACTTAGGACAAAAAGATCAACTCAAAACTTTTCTGCATATGCGGACACTACTTGGTTAACTCAAACCATCCTGGAACGAAACCCAGGTTATCTTCATGTGCGGACATAGCATTAAGTGAATTTACTAACCACTTTATTTTGGGATCCCGAAACCAATTTCGGAATCCGAAAATAAAGTGGTGTTTGTGAAGTCAGTTCGAGGGCAGATGCCGTGGTGTGTGTGTGTGGTTTTCCCTCTTGTCCTTTATTCCTCTAAGGTGCGCGCGGTTTGCTCTCTTACTTTATCTACTATGTGGCCTTTAATTCTGAAATAGTTTATAGGTTTTGTGGACTTGTGGAAGTTTAGGGAATCTTTTTGCAGTTTATAAAATGAGAAACTATCCGAGATTTTCGACGAATCTTAGATCACGTACAGGTCTAGAGATTCTAAAGCTTGAACAGTTGCCTGATTTTGATTACATTAAAGTTGATAGAAACAGAAAAAACTCGTATGTTACAACGCTATGCAAAGAGTGTAACGTAATATTTAAGTTGTTTTTTTACAGCTCTGCCGGAAAACCAAAATATGTCTTAGCTTCCAGTTCATCAGAATCAAAGTTTATCCTTAAAGATCTACGAAATGCTTTGACGGTTTCGTTGGGTGAAGGAGATGCTGAAGCTATAAATGACGCTATTATTTTCTTTTTACATTTATACAAGCACCAGGGAGACCATTCAATTAAAATCAACTCTGTTTGTCGTGCCTTACTGGATAAATGTAGTAATCAAGTTTTTGATATACTTGGCAAAATGGTTGAACATTTAAATGAGGAAGACTGGAACCACATAGAGCAACATTCAAAAGATATATACGATAAAGAGCCTAAGACTGAAAGATTTGGTTCTGAAATTTCATTTGGTTTTTCTGAATCTAACAAAAGTAGCGTCCCTTCACTCCTAGACATTTATACTGAAAATTGCAGCAAACATATTTTGTCCAATTTGTCTATGGCTTACAAATCTGATGTAAAGGAGGGATGCAGTGAAGAGCATATTTTCAAGGTTTTTGAAGGTGGCGATTTCGATATAGTTAAAAAGGTCTTACATTTGCTCAAATCAAAAAAGAACGATAGCGAAATCCAAAATAGTCTTTGTGAGGTCATTGGTTTTGATAACTTTGAAACTGTAATGAGTATTCTCGCTAACCGCAAAATAGTTGCAGAAAAACTTCAACAAATTGAAAAACGTCATAAATTCAAAAACTTAGAGAAGCGAACTTTTGAGAAGAGGCCAACAGTTGCAACATCCGTAATCGTGCAATCGATGTTTGAAAAGGACTTAACGAAGCAAAATAGAAGAGATGAAAAGAAACTTAATAGATTACTCAAAAATGATGAAAGAATGTCAAATCACTTGCACACAACAATCAATCCATTGCAACTACGATTGCAGCAGCAAAAGAAACTTATTGAATATGCTAAACAACAACCGATTTTAAGATTGACAAATATTGTAAAAGCCACATGTTCTGATATACCTAATTATCCTTATGTCTTTGATAGTCAAATGCTTGCAAAGCAACATGCCGCTTTTATAGGGGGAAATAAAATAAATTTACCAGAATCCGCCGAGCGAATTGATACAAAACAATATGAAGAGATAAAGATACCTGCACCACCATTGCCCGACCTGCAAGTAGGTAAAAGCAGAATACATATTAAAGACCTGGACGATATTTGTCAGCTTGCTTTTCGCAATACTGAGCAACTTAATCGTCTTCAGTCTGTTGTATTTCCAACTGCATATCAAACAAATCACAACCTTTTGATTTGTGCTCCGACAGGTGCTGGGAAAACGAATATAGCAATGCTTACAATTATCGCTACTATACGTTCTCACTTGGAAAATGGAACAATCAATCGTGACAGTTTTAAAATTGTTTATGTTGCTCCTATGAAAGCGTTGGCATCGGAAATAGTTGATAATTTTCAATCGCGTCTCAAACCACTTCATATTACAGTACGTGAACTTACAGGTGATATGCAACTGACAAAAACGGAAATGCTAAAAACCCAAGTTCTTGTTACCACCCCGGAAAAGTGGGATGTTGTAACTCGTAAAGGAGTTAATGATGTGGCAATTATAAGTCTTGTGAAGTTGTTAATCATAGATGAGGTACATTTGTTACATGGAGATCGTGGACCTGTTGTAGAAGCCCTTGTCGCCAGGACATTGCGATTGGTAGAATCTTCCCAAAGTATGATTCGGATAGTAGGGTTGTCAGCAACCCTTCCTAATTATATAGATGTTGCACATTTTTTACGAGTAAACCCAATGAAAGGATTATTTTATTTTGATAGTCGATTCCGCCCTGTCCCGCTTGACACAAATTTTATTGGAGTTAAATCAATTAAACCATTACAGCAAATGAGCGATATGGATAGCGTTTGTTACAATAAGTGTGTAGAAATGGTTCAGAAGGGACACCAAGTAATGGTATTTGTTCATGCACGCAATGCCACTATTCGAACTGCAAATATGTTAAGAGAAATGGCTCAGCAGAAAAACCAAAGTTGTTTGTTTGTACCAACAAGTTCGCCCGAATACAAGCAAGCTCTTCACAATGTATCAAAAAACAAAAATAAACAAATCGTTGATCTTTTCCAATCAGGATTAGGTATTCACCATGCAGGTTTGTTGAGAACCGACCGGCGTTTAGTGGAAAAATTGTATGCGGAAGGGTTTATTAAAGTGCTTGTTTGCACTGCAACACTTGCATGGGGTGTTAATTTACCTGCCCATGCCGTCATTATAAAAGGAACCGATATATACGATTCAAAACATGGTTCCTTTATCGATTTAGGAATTTTAGACGTACTTCAAATTTTTGGAAGAGCTGGTCGACCTCAGTATGATACCAGTGGAATTGGAACAATCATTACAACACATGATAAGTTGAATCACTATCTTTCATTGTTGACTAATCAATTTCCTATAGAGTCAAATTTTATTCAATGTCTAGCCGACAATTTAAATGCTGAAATTGCTTCTGGAACAGTTACTAATATAGAAGAAGCTATCGAATGGTTGAGTTATACGTACCTTTTTGTTAGAATGCGAATAAATCCCCCTTGTTATGGTATCGACTATAAGGAGATTCAAAATGATCCTCTTCTTGAGAATAAGAGACGTGCTCTGATTACAACAGCAGCAATTAACCTAGATAAAGCAAAAATGATTCGCTTTAATAACAGAACAGACGACCTTAGCATTACGGAACTTGGTCGAACCGCTTCACATTTTTATATCAAATACGATACCGTCGAGACATTCAATGAACTTTTAAAACCATTTATGACAGAAGCTGATATATTTAGTATGATATCACAAGCTCAAGAATTTCAGCAACTCAAAGTCCGCGATGATGAACTTGAAGAATTAGATGAGCTGAGAAAGTTCACCTGTAGATTAACTTGTCATGCTAGCTCCGATGGTGTCGCTGAAAAAGTCAACATTCTTTTACAATCATATCTTTCAAAAGGATTTATAAAAATGTTCTCACTAGTTTCTGATATGTCTTATATTGTTCAAAATGTTGTAAGAATAGCTAGGGCGATTTTTACTATTGTATTACGACAAAATAACGCAATTTTGGCTGGAAGAATGTTACAGGTTTGTCAAATGTTTGAAAGACAAATGTGGAATACTGAATCACCTCTTCGACAATTTAAGTGCATAAGCAGCGAAACTATTGATAAAGTTGAGAATCGTGGGCTTAGTGTTTACACAATAAAAGAAATGAATTTTGCTGAAATAAGGGATATCATTCGAAACCAAAAAAATTCTACCATTCTTTTCCAATGTGCGAATGAGTTGCCGATTTTAGAAATAGATGTTGAACTGCAACCCATTACAAGAACGGTACTACGCTTAAGCATTGATTTGTCATCTAATTTTTCATGGAATGATGCAGTGCATGGAAAAACAAGTGAAAATTTTTGGCTTTGGATAGAAGATCCAGAAACAAATTTTATATATCACTGGGAGTTTGTGCAACTTTTGAAGAAAACAGTTATAGGGGGATCAAAACAGAACATTGTTATAACAATCCCTCTTCGACAGCCTCTACCATCACAGTACTTTGTCCGAATAACTAGCGATACTTGGCTGGGAAGTAAAACATTATACCCCCTATCTTTTAAACACTTAATCCTACCAGAACACAATCCACCTCTTACAGATTTGCTCTCGTTGCAGCCACTTCCCGTTAGTGTCTTAAAAAATTCGCGGTTCGAAGCATTGTATCCTTTCTCCCATTTCAATCCTATTCAAACGCAGATTTTCCACAATCTATACCACACTGATAATAACATTCTACTTGGTGCACCTACTGGGTCAGGAAAAACTATTGTCGCAGAACTCGCCATTTTTCGTGAATTTCAAAAACAGAAAAGCGGAAAAGTTGTGTACATTGCGCCCCTTAAGGCACTAGTAAAAGAAAGAATAAATGATTGGAAAATAAGGTTTGAAAAAAATTTAAAAAAAAATGTTGTCGAACTGACGGGTGATACATCACCCGATACCCAAGCAATTCAAAGAAGTCAAGTAATTGTGACCACTCCTGAAAAATGGGACAGTATAAGCAGATCTTGGCAAACAAGAGAATATGTTAAAGATGTAGCTTTAATTATAATTGACGAAATTCACTTGCTTGGCGAAGATCGCGGGCCAGTAATCGAAGTTATTGTATCGCGTACTAGATTTATTACTTCAATAACAAAAAATCCAATAAGAATAATTGGTCTGTCGACTGCACTAGCAAACGCTCAAGACTTGGCCAACTGGTTGGGTATCAGAAAAACTGGCTTGTATAATTTTAAACCTTCTGTAAGACCTGTTCCACTCTCAGTGCATATAAATGGTTTTTCTGGTAAACATTACTGTCCTCGCATGGCAACAATGAATCGTCCAGCATATCAAGCAATTCGAACATATTCCCCTACAACTCCATCGATTGTTTTTGTGTCTTCTCGCCGACAGACTCGATTAACAGCTTTAGATTTAATAACATACGTGGCTGGAGACGACGACCCCAAACGATTTCTTAAAGCTTCTGAAATGGAAATCCAAGAAATTTTATATAATGTGAAGGATTCTAACTTAAAGTTCTGTCTCGCTTTTGGAATCGGTTTGCATCATGCTGGACTTTGTGAAACTGACAGAAAGATTGTGGAAGATTTGTTTTTGAAACGAAAAATTCAAATCTTAATTGCGACTGCTACACTGGCGTGGGGAATAAATTTGCCAGCCCATCTCGTTGTGATTAAAGGGACTGAATATTTTGATAGTAAAACTAAGAAGTATGTTGATATGCCTATTACTGATGTGTTGCAAATGATGGGTCGGGCTGGGCGACCACAGTTTGATAACGAAGGAGTCGCAGTTGTTTTCGTGCATGATATAAAAAAAAATTTTTATAAAAAGTTCTTATACGATCCTTTTCCAGTAGAGTCGAGTCTTTTAAATGTGTTACCAGATCATCTTAACGCTGAAATTGTTTCAGGCACTGTTCAAACTAAGGAAGCTGCTGTGGACTACTTAACATGGACATATTTTTTCAGACGGCTACTGAGAAATCCTATTTACTACAGCCTAGAAACAGTGGAAGATAAGAACATTAACATGTTTTTATCACTGTTGATTGAAAAAAATCTCTCTAAATTAGAGGATGCCGGCTGCTTATCTATATCGAAGAATGCATTAACGCCAACATTTTTAGGAAGAATTTCTTCTTTTTACTATCTTTCTCACTGCACGATGAAACATTTTGTAAATGACATAAGAGATGATATGTCCGTGTCGGATCTTTTGTCATCCCTATCCGATTGCTATGAGTTTCATCAACAACCAGTGAGACACAATGAGGATTCCAGTAATGAGTAAGTTTTTTTGCCTGTACTATTCAATATTTTTTGAAGTGAAAATTCTTATGGCACGCTGTGTGTTAGAGTCGCCGGCAGCTGCTGTCCCCACTACTTACTGCTGAGTGTGGGAAGCTTAACTGCTACCGTGTGAGACTTACAAAAACACACACACATATAGGTATTTTTTTCTGATATTTTTTGATCTTCTTATCAATTCCCAACTATTATATTATGTTACCACTATTTTCAAACTCAGATGAAGGCTCAAAAAGATATTTATAAAGAATAAAAAAACCAAAGGTTTTTGACACCGAACTCAAATCCAAATTTAGAATTGGTCTGCTTAAGTCAGGTTTTTAAGGAATAATGAATGAATGAATGAATGGTTTTGGGGTTTTGAATTGCACTTCGACCTTGTAGATCTATTGTACCCATTGCTTCTTAAGTGGTATTCCTTAATCAAAGTACTTCATCCAGGTTAGTCTCTTTGATGAAACTAAGTATCTGGGTTACGTTTAGGTGTTTTAGTTCCCTCTCTTCTATACAGGGTGTTCCGTAATTCGTGTTAGGTTAGGTTAGGTTAGGTAGAATGGGCTGACGGTTGATCTTAATTCTGTCACACTTAGATCAATGTAGATCCATTGTGATACCCTGCGGTATTGTAACGTCCTTGAAACCTATGAATTTATGTCTGGTCAGTATTTAGCCATTTTGTGGCCTTAGTGAAGTTTAACAGACTGCTTTTTGAAGCGTCTTATAATTCTTCTAGTTCATTGAAAAAATAATTGCCTAGAAATTTTTTCCTAATATGGCAGAGTGCTGGGCATTGGCAAAGGAAGTGAGTTGTATCCTCGTGTTCATCTTCGTCATTGCATCCTCTACATAGGTCATCGGTGCAAAGACCCATTTTCTTTTTGTGATAACCTAGTAGGTTATGTCCAGTTGTAATACTGATAAGCATTCGCAATGAAGGTCTGTCTATTCAATGATAGCAGCTTTTCAGATTCTTTCTTATTATATTTCGGCCATATTTTCCTGGAAGTAACACAGGAATCTAGGCATACCCATCTTACATTGGATTTTTGCATTATTTTGTTACCAATTGTCTGTTTAATTTCACAGGGTGGAATCCTGATTGATTGATCAATTAGAGAAGGGTCAAGTGTTGATCCTTTTCTCGCTAGTTCGTCCGCTTTTTCGTTTCCCGGTATACCACTATGACCAGGAACCCAGCAGAGTCTAACGTTATGCTGCGTGCCAAGAACCCTTAGCTCTTCGCGACAGCAAGAAACAAGCTTTGATTTGATAAGAGTGGCAGAAATCGCTTTTATTGCTGCTTGGCTATCAATGAAAAAAGTGATATCAGCATGTGATAGCGCCATCATTGACACCTGTTTTGCAGCGTGTGAGACTGCCAAGATCTCGGCTTGGAAGACGCTGGTGTGATTTGGAAGTCAGAATGAACTTGCTAGGTTTAGGCTTTCTGAAAAGAAACCTGCCCCTGTTCCAACTTCCATTTTTGAACCGTCGGTATAGATTGCTATAGACGTTTCGTAAGGTGTTTCATTCTCCCAATCTTGTCTATTGGGGAAGCTAGTTGTGAAGGATTTTTTAAAGTCCAAGTATGGAGTTATGTAATCCGTGCAGATATTGTTATCTGCGTATCTTGATAAAATCTGTGCGTGTCCTATTTGGCTGGTTTTCCAGACATTACATTGGTTTAGTCTAAGTGCACTATTTGCTGCCGCTTCTTGAACGTAGAGATCAAGAGGTGTGAGATTGAGGATTACTTCCAAACTCGCGGTCGGTGTAGTTCTCATTGCACCAGTTACGCAAATACAGGCAGATCTTTGAACTTTGGTTAGGGTTTTTAAATGCGTGGATTTTTCCAACGCCTTCCACCAGACCAAGTTGCCATAAGATAGGATAGGTCTAACAATGGCAGTATACATCCACAGGATGATCTTGGGATTTGGTCCCCAGTTTTTGCCAAAAATCCTGTTGCACGAATACAGTGCTATCATAGATTTCTTATATCTTTATTGTATATTGGGACTCCAATTTAGTTTTTTGTCTAAGATCACACCCAGGTATCTGGCTTGATCAGAGATTTTAAGAGGGGTCCCAATTAGTCTTGGTAACTCGAAAGTAGGTATTTTTCTTCTATTTGTAAAGAGTACCAGCTCTGTTTTGAGGGGGTTCACTGCAAGGCCGCATCTTTTTGTCCAAGCGCTTACCTTGGTTAGTGTATAGTTCAATTGTGCGCTAGTGGTGGAAGGGAATTTCCCCGTTGCCAGAAGAGCTAGATCATCGGCATAGGCGACCACTTTTACGCCATCATGCTTGAGAGCTACGAGGATCTCATTCATGACCAGGATCCAGAGCAGGGGTGAGAGGATACCTCCTTGTGGGGTTCCCCTTGACACACACTTTTTTAAGTTTGCACCTCCCAGTTCACTGTGTATCTGACGTTTCGTTAGCATATTCATGATCCAATTTGTTATTGTTTCTTCAACTTCTAGATCATTTAGGGCCTTCTTAATTGCACTGTTTTGTACATTGTTGAAAGCTCCTTCAATGTCCAGGAAAGCTGCCAGAGTGTATTCCTTATCTTGCAGCGTTTTTTCTATGGTTCTTACTACACAGTGAAGTGCTGTTTCCACACTTCTTCCTTTTGTGTAAGCATGTTGAAAGGTGGATATTACTTCCGGTTTCATAAAGCTACGGATATGTAAACCAAGCAACCTTTCAAAAGTTTTCAGTATAAAGGAGGTCAGACGTATAGGTTCGGTATAAAAACGACTTTAACTTCCCGCCATATTTTGGGAATGTAACCCCATATGAGGCTATTTTCAAAAATGTTCTTGAGATGTGGGATGACTTTCCTGCTGCTTTTTTGCAGCATCATAGGGAAAATGCCATCGTGACCCGGAGATTTAAAAGATGAAAAGGAGTTGATAGCCCATTCCAACTTCTCTTCCGTTGCGATATCTGCCGGGATTTCGTGTCTAGAACACCTAGTGTTTTCTATTTCACTGTTCTCTAAAGGGCTGCATCCAGGGAAGTGCGAATCGAACAGATGTTCCAGACTCTCGACTGGGGATTCAGTCCAGTGGTTATCCGGTTTTCTCAGAGAACCAAGTGGTATGGTCTCCTTGGAGAGGATTTTAGTAGTCCGTTGTCTGGCCGATTTGTTCGTACACTCAATTTCACTGCAAAAATTTCTCCATGAGCAGCGTTTCGCTCGTTGAGTTTCATAGTAAAAATTAATTTATATAGACAAGCAGTGCTCAGCATTAATGAAAATGATTGGTCTATGTACCAGCAGTGTAGAAATGAATACAAAAAAATATCATCAAAACCAAATCACAATTTATAAAAAACAAAATTCACACCGCAAACTCACAAAAAGATATGTGGAAAAAACTAAAACAATATGTTTTTAAGAAAAATAATGAAACTATAACTGAGGTGCAATTAGATGACGGTTCTGTGATAGATGATAGTGCAATTTTATGTGATAAATTTAACAACATTTTTGTTGATTCCATAAAAGAAATAACCCGATCTGTGATATACTGTGATTACATTAACATAATAGAAGAGTGCAATATAGATTTTAAGTTCAAATTAGTGAACATAGAAAATATAAGATGTGCAATAGATATGATTAGCAAAAAGAGTGACTTTAATTTTATGAGTGAAGATGTTCAAAGATTCTCTGTGTTTTGTCGGTCCGGTATTAGAAAGAATTATAAATATATCCCTGAGTGCAGGTGTTTTCCCAGGTTCATGGAAAGAATCTCTTATAATACCAATAAAAAAAATACCTAACGCAAAAAGTCTCAGTGAATACAGACCAGTAAATATGATGCCTTTATACGAAAAAATTATAGAAAAAACTGTTGCAATTCAATTACAAGAACATTTAGACGGGCAAGGTCTTTTGGACAGATATCAGTCGGGTTTCCGTGCAAATCAATCACTCGTGCGAAACTTGTTTAAATTTTGTGATAAATAACTGGCGAAAAGAAATCGATTCTCAAAATGTAGTTGTAGCAGTGTTTCTTGACTTGAAACGAGCCTTTGAGACTGTAAACCACCAAATATTAATTAAAAAATTAAAGTGCTTTGGTATAAAGGCAAATGAGCTCAAGTGGTTTAAATCATTTATATCGGGGGGAACGCAACGAACGTCTGTAAACGGTTTTTTATCAACACCAGTTCCTGTAAACGTAGGAATTCCGCAAGGTACAATTCTCGGAGTGTGGTTATTCCTAATGTTTATCAACGACATGAGCAAGGTAGTATGTTCATCAAAACTTGTTCTGTTTGCTGATGACGGGTTGTTGTACATCACTGGAAAAAACATTGAAGATTACATAGAGGAACTAAACCAAGACCTAGAAAGGGTGAACGCGTGGCTTAAAATGAACAGACTGGTGCTAAATGTAAACAAAACTAAATGTATGATCTTTAAATGTAATTATGTAAGTACGCCTGCAAATATTTTTGTTAAAATAAACAATGAACCAATTGAAATTGTAAAACAAATGAAGTATCTTGGTATTATGTTAGATGAAAAGCAAAATTTCAATGAACACATTGACTACATATGTAAAAAAGTGTCTAAAAAAATAGGTGTATTAAGAAAAATAAGGAAAAATATATCAATGAGTACCGCTATTAATGTATGTAATGTCTTAATTAAACCTCATTTTGATTACTGCTCTAGTCTTATTTATGTATGTCCTCAAAGTGATAAAGATAGATTGCAACTATTACAAAACAAAATTATGCGAATAATTATTAAATGTAGTATTTATACACCAATAAGATCTATGTTAAATGTTTTGAAATGGCTAAATGTTAACCAAAGACTGTTTATGCGTACTATGATATTTGTGTTTAAAATTAAAAACAATCTGTTACCTGGATACTTATGTGAAAACATACGAGAAAATACAGTCTTACAACAAAATCTTAGAAACAATGATGACCTAGAACATCAAGAACATCATATAGAGATCTAGAACATCAAGGGTTCAAAGAACAGTTTTTTACATGGGGTTTCATGGGTTCAATAGCCTTCCTAGAGAAGTAAAATGTTGCACAGCGTTGCATGATTTTAAAAGAAAACTAATTGAGCACATACGTTCAAACCTATAAATATCTAAATGTGCAAAGTAAATTTTATAAGTACAAAAATCTTTTAAAGTAATATAAATTTATACACTTATATACTATTTTATATTATATTAATTATTTATAATAAGTTCAAATGTAAAACTTAAAACTAAATGGCTTTTCTGAACATTCATTCATTCATTCATTCATTCATTCATTTTTGAATTTCCTTTGGCTGGATTTGTAATGTTCCCAGTCATTTTCGGAGCCGGTCCGTTTGGCAGCATTGAAAAGTCTTCTAGTTTCTTTCCTAATGCTTCTCAGCTCGTTATTCCACCAAATTGGTTTTTTGTTCTTTTTTTACCGTTGTGATCAGAGGACAGCTTTTATCCAGGGCATTTCTCAGAATCCCTGTGAGTTCTGCAGTCAACTTATCAAGGCTTTGCGGTTCAAGATTCCTATTTGTATTAAGGGAATCTATGTTATCGTCTACCTCCCTACTAAAGGTGGCCCAATCTGTACGTCTATTATTTCGAAATGGTTTGATTGGGCGATCTGTAGTGGGAATGATAAAGTTTATCAGACGATGGTCTGAGAAAGAAATTTCTTCTAGTACTTTCCACTGCTCTACTGGACAAGTATCCGAGTTATTTGTGAGGGTAATGTCAAGTACTTCTTTACGGTTTTTTGTAACAAAGGTAGGTGTGTTACCTCTATTGATAACCAAAAGATTGTTTCTTAAAATAAATTCAAATAAGAGTTCCCCTCTAGAATTCGTGTCGGTGCTTCCCCATTGCGCATGGTGTGCATTGGCGTCGCAGCCCATAATAATATCTAGTCTACTCTTACTTGTGTATTCTACCAGTTGGTAAGTGATATCCGCTGGTGGTCCTTCAATTCCATCATGTGGCATGTAGATGGAAGCCAAAATTAGTGATGGCAGTCCTACGCGTTCCATCTTTACTGCGGTCTGGTCTATTGTGCTATAAGTAGTTAGAAGAAAAAGATTTAACTGTTTTCTAGCTACTATGCATGTTCTATGGTTACTGTCTGGGCTGACAAAATTGGATTTGTACAGCGTGAGTTCTTTGGAGTGTAGGCCCTTAATTTTTCCTCTCGCGACCCAAGGTTCTTGAATAAGGGCTACATCAATTTGTCTACTCTCCATGAGGTAGACCAGGTTGGCGGAGGCGGCTTAACTATGTTGGAGATTGATTTGTATTAACTTCAATTCCATTGCATATTTTGTTTTTTATACAACGCCTTACTAACCTGTTTTTTGATTCTAGCTATCAGCCGGAGTTTGCATCGGGTAATGCCGACGCGAACTTTGAAGCTGACTCTTCTTAGAAATGGTATGGAGTTGTGTGTCAACCTCACAATCACTTCAGTGCCTGTCTCCGTCTTCTCCACCTTCACGACCTTCCATTGGTCGCTCAAAAGTTCGGCATTCAAAGAAAGGATGTACCTTTCCAGCCGATCGCGGGGAATAGCGGGGCCTCTGACCAGCAGTTTACCTATTAGTCGGTTTATGTCCTTGATCTCAGTGGCAGTCACGAGCCGTAACTCAGCATTCTGCCAGGGAGCTGCCGTCTTCTTTACGAACTCCTGGAGCCATTGAAGGGTCCATTCATTCTCGCAGTTCATTACTTTGAAACCATGGACGGTAGTGAGGTCCCCGAAGAGTGGCGGTTGCCTACTCTTAACGGTCGCCTCATTTACCTCTTCCAGGATCCTTAGTTCCAGTAACTGCCATTCGTCTTCACTCTGTTTGCGGTCGGGTTTCCCAAAGTCGGCTATAGCGACTAGGTGACCATTTGCAGCAGGGACTGAGGAGGTCTTCATCCTCTTTGGTAGTCTGTTGGGTGAGGAGTTGTTCGGGGAGGAGCTGGCATTCCTTACTCTTTTTGAGCAGTTCGGCATATCGGTTTCGATAAGGGGCAGAGAGGCCGCCTCACCAGTTCCGGTATTTGTTCCGCAGCCAGCTCTTTTATTGTCTGTCGGGTCTTGTCCAGGTTGTTTTGTTATGTCTGTTGGTGTCATTGTCCGTAGTCTTTGTTCGGACCTCATCAGAGCCTTCCTCGCCTTTCCCGTTAAGGAGTCGGGGTTCTTTTTCGATAGGCGTCTGACTGTCCTTACCGCGTTGCGTTGTTGTCTCATTTGAAGTTCGTCTTTGCTGAGGACCCTTGCTCGTCGTTGTCTTGTATTTCTGTCGATTACAGTTGCCAGACTGTCCGTCGTTTTGCTGTGTGACGGATTTTCGGGGTTGGATTCCTCAGTCACATTCAGGTCTTGCGTAGGGCTATGGCCTTCTACACTACCATCAAGTTTCTGTTCTTCCTTCCCCTCAGCAGCGGCTTCATTTCCCATTTCTGGGTGAGAAGTACTGCTGTGCTTCCGTACTCTAGGGTCTGTCTGTTCGTCCTTCGTATTATGTCCTGTGTTCGTAGTCCCTACACCAGCCGTCGATGGGGTTGGCCTTTTCTTTGGCTGAATCTTATCAGTGTACGGAGCAGGCGGACCCATCGAAGTCTTTACACTCTGACTTAGAGGGGAGAGAGGGTTCGGTACTGGATTAGCAATTGGCCCATCCTTTCCCAAGCCTTCCCTTTCCACCAAGGTTCGTGTGCTGTGTGGTTTGTTTTGGTCGGTCTTGTCAGTTTTTGCAGTTGTACCTTGCAGGGGGCTTGGTGCTAGACTAGCAGTAGGCCCGTCTTTTCCCAAGTTCTCCCTGTCTAGAAAGGCTTGTGCGTTATGTAGTCGTTTCCGTTCTAAGTCAATCATTTCGTTCCAGTCAACTTTCCCCAGCCTTTTAACCGTGCGTTTGCAGTTGGAGATTTTACTACGCCTGGACATGCACGATAGGTTGGAGAAATCGGAGTCTGCCATAGATCTAGCATCACTGATATCATCGACAATGATGGCTTTGCCACTGGCTCCATCTTCCATACCTAAGCTGGAGAAAGGGTCGAGTAGGAGGTTTTCCTCTTCCTCAGTCATTTTCGTAACATTGTTGTTGTTCTTGGAGTTGTTCATTTTAAATTCGTTAATTTCCTTTTTATTACTTGAGTAAGCTTTTGCGATTACTTTATAAGTTGGATCTGTAAGAAAAAAGAAAAAGAAAAAGAAAAGAAAGAAAAAAGAAAGAGATTCAAAATTATACATAAGTAAAATCGTCAAAAGCAAAAAATGAAATGAGAAAAGTCAGTCACTGGTGACTTCTCCTTTCGATATTGAGATCGTAAGGCAAAGCCCAAGCCAGCAGCCGTGACATCAGCTGACACTTTAGCGTATATCCTCGCTATTTTTTTTATATCTTTATGTGCCCTTTTCATAATTCTCATAGGGGTGGGTCTCACTTAGTTTGCCCAGAACCCTAGCTGGTAGCTGATTTTCCGCTCAGGAGCATCCAACCGTAGCCATCCTGCTTTAGGTTCTAGCGTAAGCCTCCTCACCACGGCAAGGTGGAGACCAGTTGAGGAGGGTAATTCGTGTTACATGCTTTGGGATGTGATTTTTGGTCATATTCTAGAAAAAAACTGTTCTACAGTAAATTCCGTTTCTCAACTTTGACATCACTTTTTGACAATTTAAAAAAAGGTACCCTGACTTGTGTTGAATTCGATTTCTCTTTCAATACTGATGGTAGAGACCTAATTTTAGACTTAAATTTTTGTAGAAGTAATAATCTTTAAAACTGTATTTAAATTGGCTATAAGCTTTGGGCTGCCAGATTTTGAATTTTAAATGGTATTCAAATTTTCTTCCCCCAGCAAAGTTTTGACTTTGAGGTGCTTCAAACACCTTGAAAATTTAGATTTGCTTATTTTAATTGTGTGAGTCTAGTTTTTTAATTTTATTTGTCATATTTTTATTTTCTAATGTATTTGAATGTAGAGACAATTTATACATACCAAGTGAGGTTGTCAGCATAAGAATTTTTAAAAGTGTAAAGTTTCACAAAAGTCAATTGTATAAAATTTTTTTTTGTAGTAAGTTTAATATACATACTAATTCCCCAACAAGATAGTACGTAAAGTACTATCTTTTTTAATGAAACAGGAAGTTATATCTGTGACCACAAGCCTTACTGGCTGAACACAATGCAGACGGAGCTGCAACTGGAACTGGAACTGGAATAGCTGTCAAATTATTGAATACACACAAATTCAATAGCGCCAACACAATGCGACGGAGCTGCATACGGAACTGGAATCGGAACTGGACAAGTTGACGAACTTTTAACTTTTGCTGTACAGCAAATTTGACGTTTATGATTTTGAAGGAAAAAAAAAAACATTTTGTGTGTAAATTATTGTGTGACAGCCAAGTACCCTTTCGTTCGTCTCTCTTGATACAAGGGCCGCACCCACCACCTCCTATTTCTTTTTTTATAGTTCTTTAAATACAAATAAAACATTCTGATAATTGGAACAAGCAACACAATATCATTTATTTCCTCATCCATAGTAACAATATCAAATTTGTTTTGTTTATAAAATACTCAAACCGACTTTAGAAAATACAAAATAATGTGTCAAATGATGGAAATGTCAGAAGCTGTACAGCTGCATTGTGGGCCGATTAAAATCGAAACGTACAGCAATTTTGGCAGCTCATCCCTTCCGATTTTGCAGTCCAGCTCCGTTTTTGCATTGTGTTCAGCCAGTTAACCACTTAACTAGACTTATGACGATCCTTTTTTTTGCATCTCAGAGACTAAGTCGCACGGAGCTTAGAGCAAGCTCATTTGTACGTACTTATCTACGCTCTTCATCATAAATGCAGGTATTAGAGGTTAGAAAACACCAACACCAGCACAAAGAGAACGTATAGAAAATATATATATAAGAAAAAAAATACAAATAGTGACTACAATATAGAACACCTAATATGAAATACAATAATAACGAAACAAAACTATTAGAAATAGAATAAAGTATAAACTACAAATATTTTGATCGACGTATGTGTAAACTGAGAAACTTTGAACAAAAATCATGCATGTGAAGCACTGGTTGCAAATTTTTGTTTTAAACTATTTTTATTAATGTTGAAATCTATAAGTAGGGAGTTGGAATTGTATAATCTACTCATGCGCGATAGCGGCTTATGCATGTCGTAATTGGTTCTATGATGGGGGCAAAGAATCAACTCTAAATTACACAAGTTGTGAGATCCTCCGCTGCATAAACACGCGCCGTACAGAGTTTCCGATCCCCAGTTTAGTTTTCCGTGCAATCAAATAAAATTCGAATCATTGTCAAACTCCCATTTAAAACAAAAATCAATCAATAAAACATTACCCAAAAACAATATATAAAAACGTGAAAAGTGTTCAAGTGCTAGTGTGTCACCCATCAAAATAAAAAAAAATCACAAAAAAAAAAACAAAAGCCATAAAAATTAAACACAAAGTGCGGTACCCTCTTTGCCATCTCCTATACCATACCACTCCCGTAGTCTCGGCATCTGCTTACATTTCAATTGATTTGTTTTTTTTTTTCTTATAAATATTGTGTGTGCAGGTACTGGGGTTGCGAGTTTGTTTGTTTGGCGAATAGTCAATCAACGCAACGGGTGTTAATTTCGTTAGTAAACTAAAGCAAGTTGCAGACAGCAACAGGCATAACACCGCTAGTAATTTGTTTTTGGTTTTGTGATAGGAATCTTCACTTGTTGTTTCGACTTATATCGTTTTTTATTGACGAAAGGAGTTACTCCTTTTGTGAAAAGATGTACTCTTTTTCTATTTTGCATGTTTCATTGAAAAATAGAGTAGATCCGGAGTAACTCTAAACGCCACAGATCTACTCCCATTTGGTTGGGAGATCTACTCTTATGCCGTTTTCGTTTGGGAAAAAAAGAGTACCCTAAGGGTACTCTTTTTGCTGTCAGAGTGACGTTGTGTTCGTTTGGCTGCTCTCAGGGTAATCTGAAATTACCCTCAGAGCAAGTTTTGCTACTCTAGAAATTTTTTCAGAGTAAACTCACACCAACATAAATGACATTTCTCGTTTGTCATTCTTGGCATCTCATTTCGAATTTTGTGTTAAACGGGCGAATTTATATTTATTGTAAATAAAATTAAATTAAAGTTTAAAATGAATCCTTTAACTGGCTGAACACAATGCATACGAAGCTGCAACTGGAACTGGAACTGGAAGAGCTGTCAAATTATTGAATACACACAAATTCAATAGCGCGAACACAATGCGACGGAGCTGCATACGGAACTGGAATCGGAACTGGACAAGTTGACGAACTTTTAACTTTTGCTGTACAGCAAATTTGACGTTTATGATTTTGAAGGAAAAAAAAAACATTTTGTGTGTAAATTATTGTGTGACAGCCAAGTGTTACTTTAGTATTTTGTTTTTTGGTTTTTACTTTTAATTTATAACAATTTTGTGGTGAGTGATAATTAATGAAAGGTTTGAGTGGTTGGTGTACTAATTTTGTTGTTGTTGTTTTGTTGATGGAAATGTCAAAAGCTGTACAGCTGCATTGTGGGCCGATTAAAATCGAAACGTACAGCAATTTTGACAGCTCATCCAGTTCCGATTTTGCAGTCCAGCTCCGTTTTTGCATTGTGTTCAGCCAGTAAGTCAATAGCTGCTTCCATAGTCTTAAATTATTTTAATAATTTGTTTATAGTAACGGTATCAACGCGGGCGTTCACAAACCTATCGGTTTTGGTTCGCATAACTTGTCCATGCTGTTTTTGTTGTTGTCCGAGCTCAAAAAAATTCTTATTGCCTTAAATTACCTTTGTATAAATTCAATCTGGACATTTATGAAGTTTATTACATATCTTTTTTAGTTATAAATTCTTTTTGTCAGTTTTTACTCCATTCAAAAAATGTTTACTTAATTGCTCATGAAATACGCAGAGATATGTTTCTGAACGTAGTCAATTGCATTGAAAGCAAACTATAATGTCAAACGCACACATACATTGACAAAAACGGAGTACTCTGATTTCATGTTCGTTTGAATTGTCAAAACTCAGGGTACTCTAAAAAAAACGAAAACGGCATTAATTCAGGTACACATGCAAAAATATTTGTTCTGTCAGACGTTAAATGGAAAATATTTGATAATTTCAAATTTGTTGTGTAAGCGTTAGGTTCAAAAAATTGTTGAAAATTAGGAACAAGCATTGTATATAAATTCTATAGTACTATTACTTTGACCCGTTCCGGTGACAAAGTGGGAATTGAACGTACGCCACAAAAGTTGGAATGTATTCCACAAGACTGTATTTTAAGAGGAGGAAAATTATATGCGTATGAGCAGGAAACAAATATATACAAATATATATTTTTTCTTTCTTACGCACGCAAAAAAATAAACATTCCACATCAGCTGATTCGCGCTTCCCCACGCGATGTTGCGCCACCTAACGATCAATGCAGGAGATGAAAAAAGGTGTGCAGTAAAATTACTATAGTTTAGATATACAATGGAACAAGCGAATAAATAAGTTAGAAATCAGTAATTTGCTGGAAAAAACCAAATTACAAAGTGTGAAAATATGAATCCCTATATGTGAACATTAATTTAACCTGCAATACTAGGAAAAAACAAAAACATGTTTCATTGAAAGGAGTAGTTCTCGATTTTAGAGTAAATCTGTCGAATTTCAATGAAAAACGCTTTAAGGTAGCTGTTTTTTGTGTTTCTGTGAATTGTAATGTTGGGTAAATTTCGGGTCGATTTTAGCAACATTAGGGGGTTGCGATCGTATTTCTTTGCTGTGTACGCCCACAATGCAAAATGCAGGCCAGCTGTTTTGGCACTGAGTGAAACACAGGTGAATGTTGATTCAGATCCCTCAGAGTTCAACCTGCCTGGATATAGCTTAGTGCCATTATTCTTTTCCTCCCATCGCTTCGCCGTATATGTTCGAAATGATATTGCTTAACTTTCATTCGAAAAGAGCCACAACCAAAATACTAGATACAAACAACAAGCACGTTTTCATTGATACTTAATATCATAGTAAAACGATGTACACAATTTTGTTGTACCCTTTGGCCAACAAAAGTTAAGTTCAAAGACATCGTTTTGACTACGTTGCTTTATGAGTGGCACTGAATGTATTTTGTTACACTATAGTCCAGTCAAAATAGACATTCCAGTTTGCATTAATTCCCAACAAGCTGAATTTTTGTGCAGGCCTTGAATACGTCATTACAAATGATATGTCAAAAGTCCCCATCCCGCTTGTGCGTTGTTTTTTATTCGAGGTCAAAGGTCACAAATTTGCGTTTTTTGCGTATATCTCTGAAACACCGTGAGCTATCGAAAAATAGTTCAAAAAAAGTTTGTAGATCGTAAAATTGTCTACAAGAAATATTAAGACACTTTTTCTTCTACGGTGCACTGTTCTCGAATTATGGCTATTTTAAACATAGAAAACACGAATGTGCACTCATACGTTGCCAGTATGCATCATCGGGCTAACCATTTAAACAAAAAATATTAGAACATAGTTTTATTTGCCCCATGCACACAAGTACGTGAAAAATATACAATTCTGAGTGAGTCATCGTCCGTCCCTAATTCTATTGGGCGGGTTGGCCTTGGAAAACAATTGCCTGCGACACTCCATTTTTTCGGGTCGAAACCTGCGTATATTTGCTTTCCGAAGGACATAGCTCTAGTAAATGCAGTCAGTTTTGAACTAACTTTAGACGGTCATAACGAGCTCCACATAATGGGTATCATTCAAATTATAACTCCAAAAGCAGCAGTTATAGCCGAAAAATCCATATCACGAGTAAACAAAGTCCTTTCAGCGGAAGATTTTTCAGCAGAAGCTCATGTACCGATAAAAGTCTATCAAAATGATGGCGCAGTTGGGTATAGTAAAAAAAGTTGCACAAAATTTTGAATATGAAAGTAGCAACTAACTCTAGTAATATCACGGATTTTCCAAAGTCTCAAATTCTCTTTTTACCATTCATTCGTCAACCAGCAAGTAGCTACAACCTACAAGCTACAATACGCATTATGCATTATTACTTTTGATCAGCCTTTGTATGCAAAAGCTCGAGAAATCGTATCAGCAGCACCTGAGGGATCTGAGGTATCGAAGATCGTAGTAAGACTTGGAGGTTTCCATTTATTCATATCTCTTGGAGCAATTGGTCAAATTATGCAGGGATGTGGCATAAAAGAGATGCTCTCTTTGATTTATGCTCATTAGACAAAATGTTGAATGGATATGCCAGTTAGAGTACACACATTACTCCATCTCACTTTAAATAAATAAATAGGGTGGCGCAACAGAGCGAGGAGCCATTGGGCCTAGCGCATTTCTCACAACCATGCCTTGTGAGGAAATGGAATGGACCTACAATTTTCTGCCGGTTCCGAACGGCTAATCGAGAAAGCACTTTTCATGGCAATGAATACTAACGGAGGACTTGCCAATTCCTCGCGAAAGGCGATACCCGTGGAAAAAACATTTTTGCCTCTGTTGGGATTCGAACTCGAACATCGATGTCTCCTTTCAAATCCTCTCATATTTTCCTAAATACTCGCACTGTGTTTAATAACATTATAAGGGTAGTCATAACCCCTTGATGTGCGCGTTAATTATAAAAAAAAAAAAAAAAAACCTCTGGATTAACAGGCGGACATGCTATCCATCACACCACGGGTACCACTCCATCTCACTTAAGCAACAATAATATTAGAAAAACTTGTCATCGATGAAGAGATGCATGCTAATCTACAAGATACTGTAGAACTTGTAATGAATAACACAATTTCGTACGTTGATATTGAGAATGGCGATGAGATGGCTGAGGCATTACTTGAGCAGTTTAATCAAAAGTTAAAGGAATATGAACAACGTGGACCAACTGCAAAATTGTTAAATTGTTGACGCAATATTTTCACATGGTATCAATTGCTAAGGAGTTTATAAGATCTGAACGTATGGTAGATTGGAAAGCTCATTTGAATAGCATTCGAGAAATGCTTCCTTACTTCCACGCATCAGGACATTTTCCTTATGCCAAATTTGCACATTTATATCTACAAGATATGTTACAATTGAAAACTTGATTGATGATCCTGAGGTTTTCGAGAGATTGACACGGGGATTTTTCACAATTAGACGTTCAGATAAATTGAGTTCAACGGATATGGTCATCGAGCAATCGATGATGAAGTCAATGAAAACAGATGGAGGTGTTGCTTGAGGAAGAAGTACGCAAGAGAGCGTCATAAGTAAATGGATTTATGGCATGCATGCAATGAATACAGAGGTGGCGCGGAAATGTGTGCATATAGTCGAAAATAGGATTTTCCTGCGATCTAAAGTCACGATATCTCGAAAGCGATGCTTTGTAGAAGAAAAGTGTTGGAATACTTTTTGTAGACAATTTTACGATCTACAAACTTTGCCTGAATCATTTTTCGATAGCTCACGTTGTTTCAGAGATATACGCAAAAAACGCAAATTTGTGACCTTTGACCTCGAATAAAAAACAACGCACAAGCGGGATCGATGGGGACTTTTGACATATCATTTGTAATGACGTATTCAAGGCCTGCACAGAAATCCAGCTTGTTGGGAATTAATGCAAACTGGAGTCATAATTTAGTCTATTTTGACTGGACTACTACTCCCGAATGCAAGCTTTAAGTGAGCAACAGTTTGTCAACATTAGAAATAAGACGACTGCCCCAATAATTTAGTCATAAGAAGTAGAATGCTGATGCATTCTTATCTGTAATATAGTTCGTAAGAGGGGATATCCCAAATCTATTTGTAAAACAATTTAGGTATAAATAGCTGTAAGAAAATGTAAATAAACTAATTCCATTTTATACTACAAGAGTGTGAATTCATTAAACTGCGGCTCTCTAGCCATCATGTTGAAGCGAGCTGCGCTTGATAAACTACAGCAAAAATTAGGGAAATAGTAGAACATTACACTCTGTTCTAATACGAACTTTAATTTCATGTGATTAAATTTCAGCGTCCGTAAGCAAATTATTCATTACTATTTTTTTACAGAAGCCCTAATTCAGATAGCAATTCAACCTCTAGCGAGTTTGATGCGCTATCTGACTCCATAATAAGAATTGTTTCTCTTTATCCTGTAACGTGCTTTTGTTTTCCAGCCTTCGAAATTTCCTTCGAAATTTTAATTGGTCATTGTGCTTTCTCGACGGAAACGTTGACGCATCAGCTGATATGATATCTAACGTAATTCTCAACGGCATGAAAAAATTCGTTCGTCACAGAACAAAAAGTATCATCCCCAAAGAGAATTCGGGGTTTGATTCAAGCTGTAAAGAGGCGATTAGGGATAGAGAAAGTAGTTTTCGAAGATTTAAAAATAACCCTACTACAGTAGACCGAAATTTGTTCAAACTGGCCAGAAATATCTGTAATGCTCAAATACAAAAGTTTAAGTTTTTACATGACGAAAAAGTAAGGCAAAAAAAACTATTGTGTCCAAAAAGATGTAAAAACTTTTGATCTGTTGTCAAGAACATTAAGAACTCGACCACGTCATCGGTCTTAACGCTCGTTTTCATTGACTCTTCGTATGTCAGCTGTATCGATAAAGCTAATTTGCTAGCAGCTCAATTTGCTGCTAACTCGACACTTCCTGATAGCACATTAGCTCCACCTGAGCTTGAGTCTGCAAATTCTGTGATTAAGCAAATCCGCTGGTCCAGATGGTATCGCCGCCGTTATTCTGAAGAGGTGTTCTTCTACGCTGGCGAAACCACTGCGTAAACTTTTCCATCTTTCGTATTCTGCTGGCATTCTCCCGAGCAGATGGAAAACTGCTTTTGTCCAGCCCGTCCCTAAAAAAGGCGAATCTTCCTCCCCTTCCAATTACCGTCCCATTGCACTAACGTTCCTTCTTTCCAAGGTCATGGAAACGTTGATAAACCGTCAACTTATGAAATATCTTGAAGAACGAAAGCTTCTTAATGACCGTCGGTACTGGTGATTTGATGGCATATCTCACCGAAAAGTGGAACCAATCTTTACATTGTTTTGGAGAAAGTAAGATTATCACGCTTTATATTTCTAAAGCATTTGATAGAGTTTGGCATCAGGCTCTTTTATCGAAAATGCGTGCTTTTGGTATCGATGAGTCTCTTTCTTTCCGACCGTTCAATACATGTTGTATTGGATGGCTTGTCTGTTACCCAAAGATCAGCTTTCGGCTACCGGATTTTCAAAGCATGACCTTATTTACATGTCATTTGACTTCGAAGTTCAGAGAACAAATGTTTCGTATCAGTATAGCAATTTTAATTCTATTGACTATGTCATCCTGGAAACGCATGTTCGAAATATCGATTGGAACAGTATTTTTTATTTAGCTTCTCCGAGCGATCAAATAGAATTCATGAACTTGCAATTATTATCACCATTTGATACACATGTTCCCCTCCGTACGAGAATCCGGCTATGATTCCGTTTCATCATGATCATGACTGACAAAACAACTTCAATAATGTTTTTCAATTCTCAAGAGTTGAGACCACAGACGTTGTTGAGGGCCTGTTGTTGATGAAGTCAAACGCAGTTGGAGTAGATGGCGTACATCCTAAGTTTGTCAAAGCCCTTTTACCTATAATTTTGCCACACATAACACACACCTTCAATACAATTTTGACAACTGGTGTTTTTCCTGATCAATGGAAAATGGCAAAGATAGTACCTGTACGGAAAACTGCACATGAGTTCAGACCCATTTCCATTTTGCCCTTCTTATCAAAGGTATTTGAAAAAATTGTCCAAATACAAATCAACAGATTCCTTCGAAGAAATAATATGATATCAGGTTTTAGAGAGAAACACAGTTGTTCCACTGCACTAATTAATATCATTGAAGACATACGGAAACCCTTGGATAGTGGTAACATTAGTTTTCTGTTGTTGCTCGATTTTTCCAAAGCTTTCGACACAGTCGATCATGTCAACCTTTGCAATAAGCTGTCACGGTTGTTTAATTTTTCAAATTCGGTGGTTCAGTTATTGGATTCATATTTGACTGGAAGAAAACAAGCTGTGTATGCAAACGGTCAAATGTCTAGTTTTCTTTCTACCACAAGGGGTGTTCCCCAGGGGTCGATTCTTGGTCCATTGCTATTCTCTCTTTATATTAATGAACTCCCTCAAATCGTTTCTCAATCAACAATTCAAATGTACGCAGATGATGTTCAACTATACAAAAGTTGCCCCCTCGGATTGATTGAGGACTCTGTCTCTACAATTAATGAAGACCTAGACAAAATTTCACTGTTTGCCCAAAGAAATGGGTTCTTCTTAAACCCGAGTAAGTCTAAATGTCTCATTATCTCCAAGAAGCCAGTAGATGTTTCATATTTTCCACAAATTTTATTGAACGGAGCAGTAGTAGAATACGTAGAGACTGCAAAAAATCTAGGTATGATATTTAACCGGGGACTAACATGGGACACACACATTACTGCAATTATTGGAAGAGCATATGGGTTTCTCCGCATGTTATGGGTCGCTCAAAACTATATTCCCCTGAAATCTAGGCTAATGCTGGCCAAAACATTGGTTATACCAATACTGACCAACGGATGTGAAATTTATTGCAATTGCGACTCTAATAGCAGACGGAAGCTGAATGTTGCGTATAATAGTATTGCTAGGTATATATATAAGCTAGGTATGATAGGATATCTGTTTACTCAAAAGCAACATTTGATAACCTCATCCGCTACAGGACCTTAGTCTTACTATTTCGGGTAATGCAAAAACATCAACCTTCTTATCTCTTTGATCGATTACAAATATCTTCTTCTAATAGATCACAACTAGTTTTACAACCTCGGTTTACGTGTTTAACCTCTGAACGACAGTTCTTCATCTACGCCGCTCGTTTATGGAATAATCTCCCTATAAGTATTAGACGTATAATAGATCCACGAAGCTTTGAAAATAAATTAGCTGCTCATTTAGCATGCATTTGAAGCCTATTATTTTTTTTTATTTCTACAAAGAACATCTAAAACATTAGAAATAATTACAGCAAAAGTAAGAACATTAAAACATTAAAACAATTTGATAATTGATTATCCTAATTTTTCATTGTACTATAATTTTCCGAAAGTAAGCTTAGACATTATTTCATATTTAAACTTGTATTAGCTTATAAGATATTGTATCTTAAAATGCAAGTATACAAATAAAAACAAACAAACTTCATAAATGCAGGTGTGCCCCAGAGCTCTGTTTTGTCTCCGACTCTCTCCCTCATTTTCATAAATGATCTCTTATCTGAAACTTCTAATCTGCTTAACTGTTTTGCTGACGACTCGACCCTCAGCTTTTCATATTCGTTTCCAAATTCACGTCCCTGTTCTTCGGATGTGGAACTGAACTGGCCTTGATATCATTATTACATGGGGTCATAAGAACCGAGTAGAATTCAATGCTTCGAAAACTCAATGCTGTCTCTTGTCGTTGAAGCTTAACATTCCCCCATTGCCATTATCCTTGAATGGTACCTGCATCCAAGAAACCGAAAAGCTGTCAGTACTTGGTATGTGTGTAAACGATGATCTTCGTTGGAATGACCACATATTTGAAGTCGCCAAAAACGCTGCTAAATGCTTAGGTTTCTTGAGACGATGCAGGAAGTTCTTCACCCCTTCTGATCTGGCTACAATTTATAAGGCCTTCATCCGCCCAAAACTGGAGTATAACTCCCATATCTGGTCAGGTGCTCTTCAAACATCTTTGCGCCTACTTGATGGGATACAAAATAGAGCGTTAAAATTGATAGGTGATAGTTCAATCGTAGAATCGATTGATTCTCTTGAACATCGTCAAAAAGTCACCTGTCTCTCTCTTTTATCGCTTTTTTCACAAACAGTGCTCTAGTGAAATAGTCAGCTGCATTGCTTCCCTGAAACAGTTTAGCCGCAACATCCGCCTTCCTAGGAATGCTCATCAGTTTTACCTTGTGCCCAATTTCGGGCGTACAGTCAAGTATAGATATTCTTATTTTAGTCGCACTACTCGAATGTGGAATGCTCTACCTGATCCTGTTTTTCCCCTGCATTGCGATTCGAAGAAATTCAAGAGCAACCTGCATCGGTGTCTCCTTTCAAATCCTCTCCTATTTTCCTAAATGCTCGCACTGTGGTCTATAACATTATAAGGGTAGTAATATCCCCTTGATGTGTGCGCTAATTATATATATAAAAAAAGGAGCATCTAGGAGCCAGTCAAAAGCTGATGGAAAAATATTAGGTCATTGTTGATACGTCTTTGACTAAGGGTTTGCAATTGCAAAAGTTGAATTCGATGTTCATAAGGAGGTAGATTGAATGGATCTTCCC
Source organism: Melanostoma scalare (assembly GCA_949752695.1). Taxonomy (NCBI): domain Eukaryota; kingdom Metazoa; phylum Arthropoda; class Insecta; order Diptera; family Syrphidae; genus Melanostoma; species Melanostoma scalare. Next base: position 120,492,245 of record OX456986.1, on the reverse strand, counting down.
AAGGAAGACCCTTCAAAGCAGAACGCATAAATTTGTGTTGTTCTGCCTCAATACGATGTTTATGAATTTCATATAGGGGAGACCAAACTTGTGAGACGTACGCGAGATGAGGGCGAACATAAGAGTTATACAAAGATAGTGTTACATAAGGATCATCAAATTCTTTTGACCACCTCTTTATGAAACTTAGCATAGAATCTGCTTTCCTTACAATTGAGCTTATGTGCTCACTAGATTCAAGGTTAATATTGAAGTAAACACCTAGGTCACGAGAACTTGATATATTACAGAATGAATAACCAGACATTAAATACATAGCTTTACTAGGTTCCCGTTTTTTCGAGAAAGTCATTTTTTGGCACTTCGAGGGGTTGAGACTAAGACCATTCTTTTTACAATATGTTCCTAAGCTAGCGATATCTTTTTGAAAAAGTATGCGATCAGAAGTATTTTGAATGGATTTAAAAATGTTCATATCATCTGCGAAAATCAGAATTTCAATACACAAAATGCACGAAACAACGTCATTGATTGCGACAATGAAAGCAAAGGCCCAAGGTGACTGCCTTGTGGTACACCCGACAGAGCGTTGAAAGGTTTCGAAAAGCTGTTTCGAAATTTTACCTGATACGTTCTATTTTCGAGATAAGAGCAAATCCATGCAATTAATATTGTAGGGAATCCAAAAGCATTCAGCTTATATAATATAACATCATGAGAGCGTTGATCGAATGCTTTGGAAAAATCAGTGTAAATACAGTCTAGCTCATACCCATTTTCAAGGGCATTAGAACATTTGTGAAGAAAAGACCGTTACCGTTGATCTTTTTTGCATAAAGCCATGCTGCTGTCTGTAAATAATATTTTTTGTAAAAAATGAGAGGCTATCACAAACAACTTGCTCAAAGAGTTTGAGGATACTAGACAGTTTGGATATAGGCCTGTAGCATTGAATAACTATATATAGAAGCTGACACCCGAATTAAACAACTTTCTCAAACTCGGCATAAGAAGATTGTTACCTAGCAATAGTCACACTACTTATTATTGTTTATGTTTTTGTCTCTGCTTTGCTTATTTCATACACAAACTATTTTGAAATAAGGGTAATTTGGCAGTTTAGGTTTTAAAATATGTCCCTTAAGGGATTTATTTCTGAAAATGGTATTGAGAAGCGACAACAATCTCTAAATTATATGTACATAATCTGTGATAGTAAAAAACTGTGTCAAGGTAGTGTTTGTTGACTTAATTTTTATTAATTAATAATTGAACATTTACGACCTTTTTTAATGAGAACTTTCAAACTTAGGTAACCGTATTTACATGAAGTACCCATATATATAAACTACATAATTACATATCTACCAAACTACCCAAAAATTACTTTTAAAAGTTTGGTATGACGGTATACAACTTCACATCACCGGAAAAAAGAAATAATCTACTTAACTAGACACTTCTTATATACAAATTCATAAACTCAGTCATTGAATCATTGCATTTATTCAATGTAATTATTCAATGACTCAGTTCTTATCATCACTTTAAAACCATTTTTAATCTTAACAACCTCATCGGTAACCAACGAAACAGTAATAAACAATAATAAAAAATATCCTTTGGGACTAAATTTTAAAAAAAGGTTGGTGAATTAACTAGCTCCGACTCCGACGACACTAGCGACATAAGAACTCCTTGTGGCGATTTTCTCCGGTGTCACTTCTATATATAGTTATTCAATGCCTGTAGTTTTTTATTTCTATCTTATCACCCTTTTTAATAACCGGAGTAATGATGGACTTTTTCAAAGGCTTGGGAAAATGCCTGTTTTGATTGAAAGCTGAAAGAGATATTGAAGTGAGAACACTATTACGAAACGGCATTTCTTTAAAAGAATTGGCGGGATTCCATCCGGACCGGACGAAAAGTCATCTTGCAGAAGTGATAAATATTTTAAAATTTTGTCACTATGAACAGGGATATTATTAAAATTAACTTGAGTGCAGTTACGTAAATACATGCGGAAAGCAGTTTTCATCTATTACTAGATAGATTAGATTAGATTAGATAAATTCTTTATTTCATCAATAGTTTAACAATAAGGTTTTTTTTAAGAATAAGGACATGGCAATTATCTAATAATTAATCTATTACTACGGGGGTATCACAGAAAGAGCTTCGAAAATGATTAGCGAAGGCATTACAAATATCGTTAGTATTCTCTAGTATCACCAAAAATAAAGTTCACTGGGTACCCATCAGATTTTTTTTTTAATTGACAAATCGCCAAAAACTTTTCGGGTCATCCCTTAAAGAGAAAGACATCTGTCTTCGGTAGTTGGAGTAAAGAGTTTTGGAGAGCGTGTTAAAGTTTTCAAAAAAACTAATAAACACTGTGGTCAGTTGTAGAATGGGTCTTAATGTAGGCTTTCCAGGCTTTATTACTCTTGTTTCGCAGAATCTTTAGTTCTTTGGTATATAGAAATTCGCTCTCCGAAAGTCAAAAGTATATGAACACTCAAATGAGTTACTACGAACATATAAATCAGAGCTTAAATCCAGAAAAATATCTAAAGGTTGGTGAAGATTATCTAAGTTAGTAATGCCATATTTAGATTTAAGACAACAGTACTAACTGCGTTAGATGAAAAAACTAAATCGAGCATGCGATTCATAATGTTTCTGGTACAGCTTATTTGCTGTAAGTCTGAGGAAATGATATAATCAAGTAAACGAAGCTCTTGTTTTACTTGACAGTGATGCTACTTAAAAGGATCCGTATTTAAAAAGGACCCAATTCACTTCTGTCAAATTAAAATCGCCCAATAATAAAATATAGCTTTTCAGACAAGACAATTCCATTACTTAATCTAAAACTAAAGAGAGCTCAGTATAAGCTGAGACAGGACTCTTTGGAGGAATATAGAGTTTAATACTTTAGATACTATTTAACTGTAGATACGGATACTTTGACACATAACACATCAATTGTAAATGGAAAAGGAAAAGTGATTTGAGAAAACACATAAATATTTCTTACAGAAATCAATGCACCACCTCCCACATCTTCAGGCTTATCGTAATGACGGTTTTTACGCTATACTGACGCTATACTGAGGTTTTAACGCTATACTCCTGACTAAAGAGCTCAGTGTCCAAATGTCTTGGATTGAGCCAGGTTTCAGTTAAGGCAAATATAAAGATTCGTAATTTTTGTACGAAGCCCTCTAACATTTTGGTTCATTTATCCGTTCAGTTCTAACTGGTTTTTTCCTGCGTAATGTAAACTCTTTAATAAGAGTACCATCAGGCCAAGAATTACTATTCAAAATAGAATTAGAGAGGGATGGAGGAACAACTAAATTAAATGAAGAAACAAAGCTACTGATTAATTTGATTGAAGTAACAGAGAGGATATTCTTTTTATCAACCATATGCCGCAAAACATCGTCCGAAGTGATTTATGGTCTAAGTCGTGAGTTAAAAAAAGATCTAGGTTTGGGAAATGCTAAGGACATTTATTCCCAGAGAACTGGTTCAATTACAGGCTGCGTGTCCATAGAGTCCGATTTTTGGATCGTTGACGCAATGGACTGAATTGCATTTTGGGTAACTGTAGAGACAGAATTTTTAGCTACTGACGCAGTGGACTCAAAACCTTGACCTTTGTTCATATTGCTTCTCAGTGTTTTACGCTTAAGAGGAGGACTAGAGTTTTGGTTAAGTACTAAGCCATCGCGATTTCTTTTTGAGTTTTTGGATGAAGCTACGGCCGAGCTGGTAGCAGAAGTCGATTGTAGTTGAAGGTCTGCTAATATTTGGGTCTTGTCAATGATGATAGGCTCCAAGTCATCAGTAAAAGTTGAAATATCCACAGAACTATATGGAGAAGAAAACGAAGTAAGGTTGGAAACACTATCCTTGAAAATCTTAAGGGGTTCCTCAAAGCCTTTCGATAGTAATAAAATGTCCAATTTAAAAGTGGATATTTTAATTGCCAGTAGGTGAAGTGATATCTTTATACAATCGGAACAGTACCAACATGCAATCTTAGACGCACTTATTTTGTCTAAAAATGCTTTGTTTGGTCCGATACATTTGGAATGGAAAACATATCCGCAGCACAGGCCATGAAAAAATTAAATGAAATAATAAATTAAATTGCAAATGCAATGAAGATAGATAAAAAATAAAATTTAATAAGAAAACAATATAAAAAAAAATTAAATAAATAGGGTGGCGCTACAGAGCAAGGAGCCCCTGGGCCTAGCGCATTTCTCACAACCATGCCTTGTGGGGGAATGGAGGGGACCTACAATTTTCTGCCGGTTCCGAACGGCTAATCTAGAAAGCGCTTTTCATGCAATGAATACTAACGGAGGACTTGCCAATTCCTCGCGAAAGGCGATACCCGTGAAAAAACATTTTTGCCTCTGTTGGGATTCGAACTCGAACCTCTGGATTAACAGGCGGACATGCTATCTATCGCACCACGGGTACCACTAAGAAAACAATATACGAAAATAAATGTGACTCCACTGGGATATGAACCTGAGACGCGGAGGTTAAAATGTACCAAATGGCTGACCTGTTAGCTAGACTATTGGACCACCAAGCAGATAACTTAGAGCAATTTTTTACTTTAAATATACAAAAATAAACGAAATTATAACTATGTAATTTAGAAAAAGATGATTATTGATTCTACCAACAGGCCAGAATGAGATAAGAATGTTTTTAAAACTACTCAAATTACAATCAAACGGAACCGAAAAAATAAAAAAAAATCAATTTCTCACCAAACACTGTTCTCAAAACGAAACACAAATTAAATTCTCTACGAAAAATGCAGGAAATACGCACAAATTTTTTTTCACATAAACCTAATTTATTTGTAAGTGTGGGTAGCAATTGTCAAACAATTGCATTTATTTGAAAGCTTATTAAATTCTCAACAAAATAACACTAAAAAGTCCAAGTTGAGTTGAAGTAAACGGACATTTTTTTTCACTTTTGTCTATGCTCCAAGAAAAAGTACAGTTTTTTTTTTGTTCACATGATTAGACGCACCTGTAAAATTAGTTAGTTGGTCGCGATCTGTTACGTGGATTACAGATAGCTGCAAAGTTTAAGCAATAAAAAAGTGTTTGCCACAGATTTCAGTCCAAAATGTTGGAAAAAAAAGTTTTAGCTGCAGAAGAAAAAGGGAAAATTGACGTGTTGCAATCCGAAGAGTTTTCAATTAGAAGAATTGCAAAAAAAAAAAGGCCAAAGTGACCATGTTGTGAGGAATTTTATTAAAACCAGTGATTCATACGATATAAACTGCAAAGGAAGGACAAAAACGGCTTTAACTCCTCAGGATAAGAGAAAAATTTTAAAAACTGCATCAAATTCAGCTCTTTCTACCAGCAAAATAAAGGAAAAAGCGGGGGTAACAGCCAGCACATTAACTGTTCGTCGAGCTATTTCAGGTGCAGACCATCTTCAATTAAAAAAAAACAAAAAAAAAAAAAATGCCTCCACTAAACGCCATAAGAGCAAACAGCGGTTGGAGTTCGCACGCGTTGACATGACCTAGGATAGCAACTTTGGAAATGAGCTAAATTGGCAAAATGCGGTTTTTCCTAGATGGTCCTGATGGATACAACCACTGTTTCCCTGATTCTTTTTTTGGACAGAAAAACCGCATTTTGCCAATTTAGCTCATTTCCAAAGTTGCTATCCCAGGTCATGTGAACGCGTGCGAACTCCAACCGCTGTTTGCTCTTATTGCGTTTAGTGGAGGCATATTTTTTTTTTTTTTTGTTTTTTTTAATTGAAGATGGTCTGCACCTGAAATAGCTCGACGAACAGTTAATGTGCTGGCTGTTACCCCCGCTTTTTCCTTTATTTTGCTGGTAGAGAGAGCTGAATTTGATGCAGTTTTAAAAATTTTTCTCTTATCCTGAGGAGTTAAAGCCGTTTTTGTCCTTCCTTTGCACTTTATATCGTATGAATCACTGGTTTTAATAAAATTCCTCACAACATGGTCACTTTGGCCTTTTTTTTTTTTGCAATTCTTCTAATTGAAAACTCTTCGGATTGCAACACGTCAATTTTCCCTTTTTCTTCTGCAGCTAAAACTTTTTTTTCCAACATTTTGGACTGAAATCTGTGGCAAACACTTTTTTATTGCTTAAACTTTGCAGCTATCTGTAATCCACGTAACAGATCGCGACCAACTAACTAATTTTACAGGTGCGTCTAATCATGTGAACAAAAAAAAACTGTACTTTTTCTTGGAGCATAGACAAAAGTGAAAAAAAAAGTCCGTTTACTTCAACTCAACTTGGACTTTTTAGTGTTATTTTGTTGAGAATTTAATAAGCTTTCAAATAAATGCAATTGTTTGACAATTGCTACCCACACTTACGAAAAAATTAGCTTTATGTAAAAAAAAAATTGTGCGTCTAATTAAGTGAACAGCAGTGTATGTGTGTCCAATTGACTAATAAAGAAAGATAAGCACCAAAAAACAAAACAATTGCATTCATATTGTTAAGCACACAATTTTTTTTTTTTTTTTTCACCAAATATTTTTCAAATTCCCGAACTGTGAAGCAGTGAAGTGAAGCTAAATATCACAGCTTCACGATGAATTCGATTCTCGTTCTGTAAAAAAATGAAAACAAACTTCAAAATTTCTTCACATGAAAAATTATTTATCACAAACGAATTTGGCTGTGAAGTGTTTTGAATTGAAAAATATAAAATGAAAAACACGGATGCAAAAGTCTTCAACAGCCCGAAAATTGTTCTCAATCGAAATCATAAAAAGTACATGTACAGCATAATAATTGGTTTGCAGTATGCTGATTTATCCAATATTGATTTTAGTTTTTGTGAACTGCAACAACTTAATGTTTCTAATACTGACTTCTTCACGGAAAATTTCATTATACTAAAATTGCGAATTCTAAAATTCAGACCTTTTAGCAATTTCAAAGTATAAGATAATCCAAGGTACGGAAGTTTATAACAGTGCACTTTTTCAATGTAGTAGCAAAAAATAAAAATCACGACTTCTACTATATTTGAATTATTATTTTTGACATTTTTTGTGAAAATTTAATTTTCCAGATTCAAAAATAAATAAAAAATGACAGATAATTCATACAATTTATCATTTAGAACGCTTTAGTACTCTTTAGTACTCATTTTGAAAGCTGTTTATTGTTTTGAGTTCGGAAATCGCTTAAGGAGAGTTTATGAATTGATAAAATGAAAAATCTCTATGAAAACTGAAATGATATTTTTTTTATCACTTCACAGCTTCACAGGTCGGGAATAGACCTCCTGCTTCCTTTAATTCTTTTTCATAAGCTGATGTTTTTGTTTGACGTTTTTGATTTGCAAAATTGTTGTGTGTGTGAAAATCAGTGCGCAAATCCGTCTCAAAAAAGAGATCGACTGCAGTCGATTCTTTTTCTCCTAAATGAATTCCATTGAACAAAAAAAAATTTACTGCAATTTTCAATTTCAATTTTGAATTTTGAAATTTGGATTTTTTGTTGAAAGGAATTCGACATAACAAAAAAATATTTTCTCATAACTGTTAAGTTGCTTAACTTCAGTATTGAAAAAAGCTGGCAAAATTATTTACACAACTGTACTTAAAGGTTTCGGAAATGAATCGGTAGATAAGCGTGCTGACTGATCAATGCCAAATTATGCAGGTTATTATTATGATTAGTTTAGCGTCACCTTTTATTCAAACAACTTTATTGGAATGGCAAGATCCAAAGAAATTTCAATAGAGACGCGGGCGGCGATTATTGCAGAGTACAAAATCAGAGTTTCGGTTGGAAAACTTTCTGCTAAATATCATTGCAGTCGAAGAACAGTTTATTATTAAATTGAGAAGGATAAAACGTGGGGAAGTCTAAAAAACCGAGTCGGGAGAGGCAGGAAAAGAGTTACTTCGAATAGGGTAGACACTCGAATTATTCGTTGTTTTAAATGTAACCCTTGCGAAAAAGTGAATAATGTGTTAAAAGAGTTAAACAAGGTTAAAGGAAAACAAAATTAAACCCTACGTCAGCCAAAAAAAGCCCTACATACACCAAGGCGCAAAACTGCAATTCGCAAGGGAGCATATTAGTAAGCCACCGATTTTTGGAGGAGTGTACTTTGGACTGACGAGACTGCTTGTTCTTTGGATGGTAGTTATGGGCGAAAGTTTTTTTTATTCCGATCCAAGAAAAAAAACCAGAAAACTCATTACGCAGCCCACTAGACATTCCAATGGAGGGAAAGTTATGATATGGGGGTGCATATCATATAGTGGTGTGGGACCACTTGTAAGATGCTCCGATTATATGACACAGTCACATTATTTAGAGATACTAAATGATGTTGCACTGGTGGCAGGTTCTACATTCATCGGGACCAATTTCATACTTCAGCAAGATAAAGCACCCATACACACCGCCTGGAACATCAAAAAGTATCTATCGGAAGTAGGTCAAGAATCTTTGAAATGGCCTCGCCAAAGTCCTGACCTAAATGTAATCGAAAATGTTTGGCATCTTGTGAAATCCAAAATTCCACAAAACATAGGAAGATTTGCGGATGAAACGTGGAAAGATTTTATTACAGCTTGGAGTACCATTCCTGCAGAGCAAATTCAACACTTAATAGATTCCGTTCCAAGACGCCTTGCAGATATTATTGCTGCAAAAGGAGGAAATACATGCTATTAGGTAAAACTGTGCAATGAAACAGAAGAATTGCGATTTTACTAGAAATTTTTTTTTTTTTTTTGCTTTCAGAAGCGTTACTGGAAGAAAAATGCACTTGTGCCATTTTCTTTTTTGTGATTTTAACCGCTACTTTACGAAACTTCATTCTTTATTTTTTTTACCACATCAAGAAGATGTTGGAGTTAATAAATTAATAACCCAATTATTTAAAAACTACTTTATTTTAAAGTAATACCACTTTGTTGAGGAGATACAGTATGAAAAATACATTGTGCAAATAATTTTGCCATCGACTGTATATCTAAAGTAATCTTGATTGTTAGAGAGCGGGTAAAATACAAGTATTTCCTATAGTTTTCATATCCTCTTTGTTCGGGCTTTCGGGTGACCTTGTGTATTCTAAAGTTGTGCTTCTGCTGCGTTTGAATTGCGCACACACTTTTTTGCATTGAGTTCCGATTAAAATGACAAGAATTTTTCTTTTACTTGTTGCCAATGGAAGCGGAATGTTTTTGAATGGAACGTTTTAATATACATTCTGTCATGTTGTTAGAATATATAACTTTTTAATTTTTATGTATATATATATATATATTTATATTTCTTTTATTTTTTTGTAGTAAATATATACTTTCTTAAATCTTTTGATAGAGAACTTGCGAAACTTTGTCGTTATAAATCAAAGACTCAAAACTACGATTCGCCCTACCTCAAAACTTTCCTTCTGCTTCAAGCTCACATAATGCGATTGCCTTTGCCCAACTCTGACTATCTAACCGATACCAAATCTGTTTTGGACCAAGCCCTAAGAGTTCTCCAGGTAATTAATATTTAAATTATTATAATTATTTATATAAGGGATGTGCATTTTAACCTATGATATTTTCTTGGGTAATAGATAAAATAAGAGTGAATTGGATTTCTGTCAATGATTAAGTCGACATCGGCGAAGATTACTACATCTCCCCCTTCCATCTGAAAGCGATACTGTTTATCGAAAATGAGACAAAATTAAGCGTATCCACTTGAAAATGGTTTTATTTCAGTAAACTTCAATTATTTCCTTTTTCCATCCGTTTTAATGTATGCTTCTATTGTAAACGCTGCTTTTCTACGATCTAACGAAAAGCTTACATTTTTTCCTTTTATTTCCACAATGTAATATTTTCTTAACTTAACTTTTTTATTACCTTATAAGGGCCTTGGTAAGGGGCTTTGAGACCTGACATATTTGGTGGTGAGCGAATCGCAGTCCTGGGGGGCGTTCAAGTATTACGTAACGCAATTTGGGGGGAGGGGGGTCTCGTAAAACGTTACGATGCGTTACAGGTGCGGGAGGGGGTCTTTCTTACAACACGTTACGTAACTTTTTTTTTAAATTAGGGAATAAAAACTCCCAAATTGGCTTTTGTATTATTTAATATTATATGATTACCGCAATGGCAATTAAAAGTAAACCAAGGATAAAAACTATAACATAACTGTTTGCGACTTTAGGGTAAAGATGGTCACTTGAGTGTTACGTAACGTTTTGAGAGGGGGAGGGAGGGGGTACATGAAAACGTTACGGTGCGTTACAAGGAGAGGAGGGGGGGGGGCAAAAATCTTCAAAAATTGCGTTACGTAATACTTGAACGCTCCCCTGCAAGGATTTTAAAATGTATATTTCGGAATCCTTATATCGAGTTTCCATAGGACGAAGAGATTTCATATTTTCCGTAAATTTTGAAACGAAGATGGGTAAATTTTCATCACCAAGTTTTGCAGAGGGGTTTTCGGTAGAGAAAAAATCTGTTGGCATGTGCAAAGGCTGCCCGTAAACCAACTCTGCAGAAGAGCAATTAATATCCGCCTTATAAGCATAACAGATGCCTAAAAGAATTAGAGGTAGATCCTCGCGCCAGTTACTGGTATCCCCTTTGCACCTGATTGAGCCTTTAAGAACGCGATGGAATCTTTCCGCTATTCCATTAGCCTGAGGATGACAGGCTGCTCACTAACTATTAATAATTGTAGCATCTTGTCTTATAATGTATCAGGTTTAAATAATAAACTCTTGTTTGTAGATTTTTTCAATTACATTAAAAATTATGATTTATTCTTTTTTTTCGAAACTCATGTAACTAAAGAAAACCTTAGCAAATTTACAAAATATTTTTGTGGATATAAGTTTGTTTGGGAAGCAGCAATAAAAGTTAATGTTAAAGGCAGAGCAATTGGGGCAGTGTCTTCGGGATCAAAACAGCACTATTAAAAAACTACAACTTTGAAGAACACGAAGGAGTCACGATTGTAAAACTGTTACGAGAAAATAATATTTACATTATCCCGTTCTATATAAACAGCAATAATGAATGAATGAAGATTACGAACGTTTGAACAACATGATGCATCACCTGGCAGGGAAAAGCGTTCTATTAATAGGAGATTCTAACACCTTATTAAATCATGATAGATCATCCAAAGACGCTGTAGGCAAACAAAACGGCACACATGTCCTGGAAATGCTACAGTTGGATTGCCTAGTGCTAAATGGATGTACGAACGCTAATACGGATGATAACTTCGCTTTTTACGGTGGACAGGGCAATTCTGTTATCGACTACTGCGCGGCAAATAACAATTGGGTTAATTTAATAACTAAATTCGGTGTGCACAAGCAAAACTTCTCCGACCACATGCCCATTACTGTCGTTTGGACCAGACAAAATTCTAATCAAGAAAAAAATCTGAAACTTATCCCTAGATTGAAATGGAAGCAGGAGGATGCTGAGAAGTTCCAACAAAATGTAGATCACCATCTATCAACGTTAAATGTATGCTATGACTCAACCAAAGTACATTCAAACCACCTTATGCATTGCATTAGAAACTCAACATCATCTACGGCTCCTAATTGAACCTTAAAGTTCAAGCAAAAGTGGTTTGACAATGAATGCATGAAAAGTCGTAAAAAATCATTTGTTCTTTTTAGTGCTATGCGGAATTCCAACTGTCAAGCTTTAACAGAATTGTATTTGGAAGCAAACTTTCGCTACAAACAAATGTAACTGGGAAAAAACTGCATATGAAAATAACCAAGCATTCAAACTTGGTCAAACAAAAAGTTCTAAGGAATTCTGAAAGGTCACAAGGGTCACAAATGGATCAAATTTCGCGATAGGCATAGGACTAACTGCTGAAGTCCTATCAGTACACTTCAAAAACCTGTTTTATAGCAAATCGATACTGAACTACCCATTTGCGGAACCTTTGGTAACCAATGAGAGTTTGGACCAAGAAATCAGAGTTCCTGAAATATATGCTGTTCTTCACAGAGTGAAGAATGGAAAAGCCCCGTGTGAGGATGGAATCACATACGAATTTTTCAAGAACGCTCCCCCGAGTTTTATCAATCAACTGAAGATCTTATTCAACAAACCATTCCATAACGAGGATATCCCTAACTTAATTAAAAGGTCAGTGATTTTCCGGATTCACAAAAAAAGAGATCTGGACTTGGTAAAAAACTACCGAGGAATCTCATTTATGAATGTCCTGGCGAAATTGCTTTGCGGAATTCTCGCAGCTAGGTTGAAATCGTGAGTTGACGCCAACAATATGCTCACTGAATTTCAAGCTGGTTTTATTAAAAACTATTCAACCACTGATCACATTTTTACAATAACTTCAATTGTCAAAGCTTTTCAAGCTAGGAACAAAAAAGTAAATGCATTCTTTGTTGATTTCTAATCAACTTTTGACCTGGTAAATCGGAATGCTCTGTTTTATACACTCTCGCAAATAGGTATTTCAACTAAATCTATACACGTAATAAAGGAAATGTATTTCGATACACAAGCTGCTGTCTGGGATGGGTCAGATTATTGAAAATGGTTCTCAACGGATAATGGTGTCAATCAAGGATGTCTCCTCAGTGCTCTTTTGTTCACATTATTCATTAATGGTATAGTGAATTATCTTCCTGGTGGAATTCGGATTTCCGGAATGTAAATAAATGTACTGCTATATGCCGATGATTTGGTTTTATTGTCAGAATCAGCCGATGTACTTCAACTGATGACAAACCGTCTTTTAGAGTATTGCTGCAAATGGGATCTTGTTATTAATACTAGCAAATCTAAGATTATGGTATTTTTGAGGTCTTCCAGGAGCCAGAACTGTTATAATTGGTACTACAATGGTAACCTTCTGGAATTAGTTAGCGAATATAGGTATTTAGAAGTGAAACTTAATACGAAGCTGAAGTTTAAAAAAAAAGTATTTAATTGATAAAACCATCTCATGCCAAAGTTTGTTGAATCTCTCGTGGAGAAATGTCTTCTCAAACAAACGAATTCCACTCTCTGAAAAATACAAAATATTCGACGCTGTTGTGAAGTCTACACTTTGCTATGCTGCTCAAGTGTGGGGTATGGATGAGTACGAAGCGATCGAAAAATTCCACAGAAACTTCTTAAGAAAGCTTTTTAACCTGCTATGCGTTATACATTTTTAGATTTTGATTAGATTTATTATTGTTTGCTTTCTTATTTTAAATACAGATTTAAGTTACAAAAATCTTTAAGCATGGCTTTGCCGTCTGCCTGATTGACATAAAATTAATCATTTAATAACAAGTTTGTTTTAATGTACATACATAATATTTAATTCTTGAATTTAAAAATATTTACAACGTTAAAAGCTTTCAGTAATAATTATGAAGAAATGATCAATTGTATTTTAAATTAATTTTTGATTGTTTTTATTGGGCTTTTTGATCTATTACTTTTCTATGCAATTAATAAATTAATCCATTTTTAAAAAACTTTATCCCGACGTTACGTTGGTTATTTTCCAACTTCTTCAGAGGGTATTTTTATTGGACCTATAATTACAATTTTTGGATTTTCTAATTCATACTTTATAATCTAGTTACTTACTATTGTCAATTTACATTTGTTTTCATTTAAAAAAGTAGTCTATTTTTAATGTATTGCACTTAACAGAAAAATTACAAAATTGAATAAATTAAATAAATTAAGGAACAGGACAAAACAGAAATTATCAACTAATTGCTATCACAGACTATTGTTTACTTGATGACAGCACTGTAGCTAGCACTTAAATTGTCTTTGTCTTCTTGGAAATTCATCGTTCTCTTAATGTTTTGTTGTATTCGTAAACTCTCCAATGTGAATCTCTTATTTGTGTTTCTTTCCTTGTCAAGAATTGTTACGTCATCGAAATCAGCGGTGTGTCCATGTTCTGTCATATGTTGTGAGAGTCCAGTTGATGATCTCTTTTTCCTGACGTCAGCTTTGTGTTCAGCTATTCTTGTAGCTAGTGTGCGTTTTGTTGTGCCAATATATACAAGATCGCACACTTCATTCGTCTTGCCGTTGCATTTTATTTCGTAGACCACGTCATGTTGTTGTTCCTTTTGCAATGGTGTCTTTGTTCTTGTGAATATTTTGCTGAGTGTGTGATTAGATTTGTGAGCGAATGAAGTTCTCTCTTTGTTGATTTTTATTATTTCGTGTAGGTATTTGTTATTTGTTAGCTTGGGAATGTAACGTATGCTATGGAATGTGATGTTGTCCGAGTTGCCACTTTTTTTTCAGTAATAATTTTACTATGGTAGTTGATTGCTGTTTTATAGAAGTAAAAAAGTTGTTTAATCTCGCTTTGGCCTTAGCAGTTTAAATAGGCTATAACTTCTTCCTCAGATTTTGTGTCGGTTCCTAGAAAATATCTTCTTATTTCTTTAAGAATGGGGCATCTTCCGATGAAATGTATAACATCTTCTCTCTCAGTTAAATTGCAAAAACTACAATAAATTGGTAGATCGGGACGATGTGGGATTTAATTAAGGCGTATTAGCTCGCCTCTTATTTTAAAAACGGTCGAAATTAGTTCCTTGCTGTTGTCATTGCGGAAATAATTTTTTTCGCACAGATTATGACTTAAAATGCTGTATGTAGCTCGGTGAGATCGACGATGAAGCCACTTAAGTAATCCGCTCTGTATTGATCATCTAGTTTGGCAATAAGATTGACAAGCACATCCTTACGGTATCTTTCGTTTTCAAAAGCCAAATTGCCTTCTTCATCAGTTCGTTGCTAGCTCTTCAAGTTTTTTATACCAGAGCGTATTCCTTTCAACTACCATCTTCGCAATTATTTTCGGAAGTCTATCGTCCGGCATATGTAAAACTTTCACTACATAATCTTTAATGATTTAATATGAAGCGGTGACAGTCCTGTTTCCATATGAATCATATAGTTGTGTTTGGTAAGCTAAAGCAACGTTTTATGTATGTAAGGAGTTTCTCTACTGTTTCATACTTGCAATATCCCCACGATTACGCTGCGTACATCATAACAGATTCTGCTACAGCTTGGAAAACTTTGTATTTTATGCTGTGGTTAATCAATTGATTTGAAAAACATTTTTTCCATGTAGCCGCTATGGCACTTTTCGCTTGTATCAGTCTTTCCTTTAGATGAGGTTCCATGCTGAGATTACTAGCTATTGTTACCCCGAGGTATTTATATGTTTTCTCAACTTCAATACACTTTCCGTTGAGATATACATAGAAACAGGACTTCCTAAACTTTTTACGAGCACATTGAAGACCCAAGCGGACTTAAGCCGAGTTTTATTGGGAATTTATATTCACTTATATTCACTTCAGCAAAACTTCGCAAAACATCGCTCATGGAAGAACAACAACTCCTAAGTGAATAGCGTAAGTGGACAAAAATAAGTGTCGTATTACACCCAGACGGTTTTGCAAAGACGCAAATAAGTGCGAAAGAGAAAGCAGATGAAATAGAAATACTTTAAAAAGTCTCAACCCGCAAAGTTTTGGGTTGAGGATTGTCCAGTTGTCTTGGATGGTTTTTGACGTTTCTTTTTCTTGTCTTTCTTTGTTTCTTGTCGTTGCTTTATTGTATCTTCTAATGTTCATGAGTAAAGAAATAGTATGTCGTCGGACAATTTCCTTAATTTTCCATGTATTTTCATGTATTTTCCATATACATGATGTCAATAATCATTGCTGCAAAATCTAGTTAAATTATTTACGACTTCAAATGACATTTTGCTCTTTATGAGATTTTTTTAATGGATTTATAAATAATGCAGCTGAGCTTCTTTGATTATTTTCACACTTTGACTCTGTGGGTGAGAACGAAAAATGAAAAAGAAGTGTCAAAAAACACGCAGCCGCAAAACGTCTGAGTGTAATAATGAGAGACTGACGGGATGAGGGTTCAAAAGAAAATATACGAAACACGCAGCAGGCAGACAGTCTGAATGTAAAACGGCTCTTACTCACTTACCTAAGTGAACAACAGGGATGGTTGGTAAATTTCTTTTTTGGAACCCAGAGGCTGGCAGACTTTGGGATTTGTTCGTTAATATTTCTGAGTTTCGACAACAGATTCAATAGCTAGTAGATGAGTCAGGTGGTGACTTGGTGGGGACATGAATAGACACACAGTTACTAACACACACACACACACACTCAAGGAAAGTTTCGCAATCGGTCAGAAAAAAATTTCTAAATAAGAACATCAGAACCAATGCAACCAAAAACATGAGTCACTTGCTAGCTTACGACTTTTAACCACAGAGGAGATACAAGAAGATGCAAAACCACACACACACCACTGCATCTGTCCACAAAATGACTTCGCAAACAACACTTTATTTTCAGCTTTCAAAACCAGTTTGAAATCCGAAAATAAAGTTGTGTTAAGATGGTGGTGGCAAGAGAAGCAATGGTTTGCCCTCTTGTTCTTTATTCCTCTAAGCTTTTGACTTATTTAATTCATAAGTCACTTGCTAGCTTATGACTTGTGACTTATAAAAGAGCAAATACCTATTTCATAAGTCATTTGCTTGCTTATGACTTATGATTTATATAATTTTCAAGTCACTACCTTATGAATTAGTATTTTTTAAATTCTTACTAAAAATTTTATGAGTTTTTAATTCACAAACTAGCAACCCTGAAATATATACCATCATCGAAATCTGAATCCTAATCCGATTCGATTACCCCATCCTAAAAATAAAAACGAATCTTTTTGAACACACCCATTGCAAAAAAAAAAATGAAAGTGACATTTGTTTGTTTATCTCGATAGTCAAAAGTTGAATCGCTGCAAATAAGTTGAGAATCGAGAATTAAATTGAGAAAAATAGAAATGAAAAATAAAAGGTATGCATTTATATTCTTCTGAATGCAAATTTTTAATGTTTCTTATGCTTATATCGTTTCTCATTGACGAAAAGAGTTACTCCTTCTGTGAAAAGATTTACTCCTTTCCCACTTTCCATGTTTCATTGAAAAAAAGAGAAGATCCGGAGTTACTCTAAACGCCAAAGATGTACTCCCATTTGGTTGGGAGATCTACTCTGAATTCATTCACAAATTGCAAAAACATTTGTTCTGTCAAACTTTAAATGGAAAATAATTTGTTTATTTTCAATTTATTGTGCCAGCGTTGGGTTGAAAAAATTGCTATAAACTGTGAGGACACGAGAAAATAAATTAGAATTCAGTAATTTGCTGAGAAAAATCGAATTAAAAAATATGAAAGTAGGAATTCTTATATGTGAACATCAATTTAACCGCCAATACCAGCAAAAAACGTAAAAACATGTTCCATTGAAAGGAGTAGTTCTCGATTTGAGAGTAATTTTATCGAATTTCAATGAAAAACGCTATTAGAACAAGTGCCAAGGGTACCAACATTGAAAGTAAAATTGAAGTTTATTGAGACTCGCAAGAATTGAATCACACTTCAATTCGAATTAGTGCCAGTGTATACCTACATCGAATTGAAATAGGATTACCCGATCCGATACAGCTCTTGTAGCTGGATCGATTCAAAAGAGTGTGTTTTATACCTAGATTACTCGATTCAGTGGGTAAGTACATACCTGCATCGAAATCTGAATCATAATCCGATTCGATTACCCGATTCGAAGTGGAAACGAGGAAATGTCGATTTCCTTTGCAAAAACAAAAGTACTCTAAAAAAAGTGCTTTTTTCCTGCTCACTGGAACAGAAAAGACAAAATTCTTTTTTTTATCATTGTATGTGTGCTATTTTTGACAGCAAACTCTTCCCGTTTGTTTTGTTCTGCAACTTATATAAGTAAGAATGCTTTCGAAACTTTATTAATAAATGCACTAGGAAGAAACCTCCTCATCCGAATAATTGTACACAATACTTTGAACAAAATTATTCACAGAATGCCTTTCGTTTTGTGTAAGGAATTTCAGAATTTCAAACACTTCTTAGTAAGAACCAGAACTAGATGACGACTCATATATATTTTGATAATTTCAGCTAAAATTGAGCGATCCATTTTCACAAAATAGTTTATTGTTTATTTTTATTATCTCTCTTTCACAGTCCTTTAACCAAAAATGCAAAATAATCAAACTGCAAACTGGTAAACGTCAAATGTTTTGTGTTGGCGTACTTGAAAGTGCGTGTAAATCTTGCCTCTGAATCGAGATTCATAAAAGTGCTTTTTTCGGGGCAAAAAAAAAGTGATCTAGTGTCTACATGAAACGTATTTCGAGCAAAAAAGCACTTTTAAAAGTGATTTTGTGTACCACTGGAAATCGACATAAGTGAATATAGAAATTCCCAATAAAACGCGGCTTATAACGTAAAAGTTTTTGATCAACTGGTGTACGGCTGTCAAAAAAAATGCTTCGATACGAAATAAGAAATGAAGATTGGTGTATGAGGAAATGGAAAGATATGGCAATAAATTTTAATGAGGATCGGTGGATGGAAGAAATTTGGTTGATTTGAAAGAGCAGCTCTATCGCATTATTGGAAAATACGAAAACTCTGTGCGTGATGGATTTAAAGCTAACGCTCGCCAGTTCTTTAGTAGATTCCTGTACTCTCAACTCAATTTGAGCTTAAATCAAGCAAATTACTTTAATGACTCATTGAGCTACAACGAGATCTCCCTAATATTTAAAGCAAGATGTGAACTCTTAGGACTCAACTCAGCACCTTATGGAAGTTTTAACCAATTCTGCTCTTTATGCAATCTTAAATCCAAAGAAGACTGCTTTCATTTCATTAGTATATGTCCAGTTTTTGCATCCCAACGGTTCATATTATGGAAGAAGATCTCTAACAATGCATGAAACAACAAAACTTTTGAACGAAACAGACTGGAAAACTCTGACATCATTCTTGAAAGAAATATCCAAGTATAGGATGTTCATAATATCAGAATTTGATTAGTTATGCTTATTTATTATTTTGTAATGAAAAGAATCTTTTATATACATTTATTCAAAATTGCTAACCGAGCTGACGGGAAGACCATAACTTAAAATTCTTCAATTGTTAACAAATGTATCAAAACATCGAATCAATAAATAAATACTTACTTACTATTATATACTGATAGGCTGTGGTCGTGATTCTGTGAATTCCTAAATTCCTAGCTCTGAAAATTGTTTTGATTGAAATGGTGTGCCTACAACAACAGACCTGTTAATCTTGCAGTAACGCCAAAACGGCTTACATATTGAGAAATGAAAGTTTTCGCTACTGTCGCGGCACTCTGATCCTTTATAGTATATGTATCTGGCCATCGAATAAACCTATCCACAATCGTAAGGATATATGTGTATCCATTTGAAACATCAAGGGGTCCTACTACGTCGTTGGCAGTGAATACATGAAAGTACCAATTTTTTTTACATCCGCATTCATCCCTTTCCGAAAGTATTGTTCAGTTAGCATTTTCCTTGATGCACGAACCCCTGGATGAGACAGTCGATGTAGACTCGCATATCTGCATATCTTAAGTCGCTGGGGATGTAAGGTCTAATTCGATTATTGGAAGTTTCACACCATATCGGTTCTTTTACATCGGGAAAAACTATGCTTTCAAGGAAGTTTGAAGGAGTTTGTTCTGCGTGTTAACAGAGGTTCTAATTCCTCGTCTCGCGCAGTTAGCCGTTGTAACGGCTTCAGGCGAAAAAATGAATGAGTCGGACAAATGGCTCTTGATTAACATACTTTCTTCCGGTCTTGATTGAAAGTCTGCAACACAATTGTCTCTTCCCTCGATATGCCTAATATCATTTGTATATTGACATATCCAGTCTAGATGGCATGTCTGCCTTGGACTTCGTAAGGAGTTACTCACTAAAACTGTAGTCAAAAGTATGGTCGGTATAAACGATGAATTCGCACCCTTCCAATATAAATAAAATAAATAGGGTGGCGCAACAGAGCGAGGAGCCCCTGGGCCTAGCGCATTTCTCACAACCATCCCTTGTGAGGAAATGGAGGGGACCTACAATTTTCTGCCGGCTCCGAACGGCTAATCGAGAAAGCGCTTTTCATAGCAATGAATACTAACGGAGGACTTGCCAATTCCTCGCGAAGGCGATACCCGTAGAAAAAACATTTTTGCCTCTGGTGGGATTCGAACTCGAACCTCTGGATTAACAGGCGGACATGCTATCCATCACACCACGGGTACCTTCCAAAAAGTATTGAAAATGGCGGATAGAAAGGTATATAGCCAAAAGTTCTCTGTCAAAGGCTGATTATTTGGTTTCTGCGGAATTCAATTTTTTTGAATGGAATCCTTTGGGTTGCCACACATTGTCGATAAACTGCTCGAGAACTGATCCAATGGCAACGTTAGATGCATCAACTGTGAGGCGACTTGGAGAGCTTTCACTCTGGTGAACAAGAATCGTTGCTCGTGTTAGAGCTTTTTTCGCCTTTACAAACTGAGCACACGATTGGCCAGGAAAATACTGTTTTTCTTTTTTTGTTACTCAACAATTTCCCCTGTATGTGAATAGGTGCCAGGAAGTCGGCAAGATTCGGGATAGATCTATGATAAAAATTTATCATACCGACAAAACGTTGAATCTGTTTTAACGAACGGGGCTCTGGGAAATACTTGATAGCATCTATATGAATCTCTGATGGTTCAATTCCTGGCACCGTTATGCTGTGACCTAAAAATTCAAGACGCGTTTTTCCAAACTCGCACTTCGATGCCTTAACTGTCAAACCATATTCTACTCAGAGCTCAAACACCAACTTCAGGTGTTTTAAATGTTCTTGACGACTGATGCTTGCTATAAGTACATCGTCAATATGCACGAAAAAAAAATCGAGGCCTTGTACTACTTCATTCATAAACCTTTGGAATGTTTGAAACATTCCAAAGCGTGTGGTTATCGCTGATTTAAAAATGTCCTCCTCTGCGTCGGGTATGCTCGAGATAAGTCTATTTTAGAAATTATCGTGCACCCTCGCTAGTTTTCTGAAAAACTATGAAGGTGTGCTATCGGGTATCTATCCGGGACCGTCACACAATTAATGCCGCGGTAGTCACCACAGGGACGCAAGTCATCTGGATCTTTTTTCGGTACCATGTGTAAGGGTGAGCACTGAGCAGTAATGTGAAGACGACGGGCGGCATATACCTAGTGCTAGTTGTATCATTTTATAGCGTGCGCTTAGTTCGAAATAATAAATCTTTTCCTTTCGCTTAAATTATACTACTTTTATTCGATATCTACTTTATTCGATACACAACTCGATTAATAATCATATTATCTCAATCTCTACAATATCACTCTATAATCAAAACTGACTCTGGTTGCATCAGCGGCCTCTTTATATAGATTAAGATATTATATCGAGAGCTTTCCAGCAGTGTCAAACATCGAGAGCTTTCGAGCAATTTCGAACATCGAGAGTTTTCCAATAGCTTGCTATAAAACAACCAACAGGATTTCAGATGGTGTTTGTCCTGTCGAGCTATGTACCGCACTTCTATAGGCCATCAGGAATAACGGTACGTGCTTATCCCAGTCTCTCTGGTAGTCGCATACGACCTTGGGGAGGTCCTGTTAAATCTTTAAACTATTCTATCATATTGTGGATGAAGCGGTGTTGTTCTCGTCCTCGAAGATGTTTAACTCGAAGTTCCTCCCTTGGTCGGAATGGAGGTCCATAGGTACGCTAAACCTAATTGCTCAGTCAAACACAATGTGGTTGCCCGTTGTTTTGGCTTCTTGATTTGGAATGGCATACGTCTCAGGCCACTTGCTCAAGTAATCCATTACAACCAGAATATACTTATTTCCAGCGTTGGTCTCTGGAAAAGGCCCAGCCACATCTACTGCAATCCTCTCAAAAGGCGATCCAACGTTGTACTGATGCATCTTACCTTGAATCTTTATACCACGTCCTTTCGTTGCAGCACACTTGTCACATGTTCGGCACCACTTCTCCACGTCATCTCTAGCTGCAACCAGTAGAACCGATGTCGCACTTTCTCCAGTGTTTTGTTAACTCCCAGGTGGCCTCCTGAAGGTCCGTCATGCACCTCCCGAAGAACTTCATTGACTTTCGATTGCGGTACTCAGCTGCATCACATATGCACCTTCTTGCACATAAAGTGAGTCCCACTGTGCCTAATAGGGTTTGAGAACTGGACTTCTGTCAGAAATGTCTCCCCATTCAGGTTTCTCTTCATGTTCTTCCTCATTACTTCATCCGGATATGGGGTCAGCTCTAATTCGCTGAGCGGTAATCATTTCTTTGACTTCTTGCCGCCTACAATGCTTGCAATCCACTTTGCAAGGTCTTCGGGATAATGCGTCGGCGTTTGAGTGCAGCTTTCCTCTGCGGTGTTGAATCTGGTAGTCATAAGTCTGCAGTCTTTCTATATACCTTACGACTTAACCTTGTGGATTTTTGAAGTTCAACAGCCAGTTCAGAGCACCATGGTCTGTCCGCAGAAGGAATTTCTGTCCATAGATGTACTTATGAAAATGCTTTGTTGCCAAGATAAGAGCTAGCAGTTCCCTTCTGGTCACGCAGTAGTTTCTTTCGGGCTTCGAGAGGACCTTGCTGTAGTATGCCACCACTTTCTCTTCGCCATCATGCACTTGGGATAGTACCGCCCCGATTCCAACGTTGCTTGCATCTGCGTCGATGATGAATGTTTTGCCAGGTGTTGAATGTGCCAGCACTGGAGCGTTACAGAGGCGGTACTTGAGTTCCTGGAAAGATTTCTCACACTCACCTGACCATTTAAACTGCTTCCCTTTTTCGGTGAGCTGATGCAAACTCTTTGCTACTCCAGCAAAGTTTTTAACAAAACATCGGTAATATGTGGCAAGAAAAAGAAAGCTTCGGAGTTGATGTTTGTCCTGTGGTGTTGGCCAATTTTTGACGGAGCCAACTTTTTCAGGATCAGTCTTTACTCCTTGGTAGGAGATGATGTGTCCCAAATACTGAACTTTGGTTTTGAAAAGTGCACATTTTTCCGGATTCAGTTTAAAGTTAGCCTCTCGAAGTATCTGAAACACGTCTTTTAGGTTCTTGCAATGTTAATCAAATGTTTTCCCGTAAACAATGACACCATCCAAGTAGACTAGGTAAGCTTTCCACGTCAGTCCTTGAAGAACGCAGTCCATCAAACGCTCAAATGTTGCCGGAGCGTTGCATAGCCCAAACGGCATAACTTTGAACTGCAAGAGCCCGTTACCTGTAGAAAACGCCGTCTTTCTCCGATCATCAGGGTGGATGTCAACTTGCCAATATCCACGGGTTTCCGGAAGAGATTTAAAAATAAAAAAATTGGGTTAAAAAAAAAACACAGGAGCCCGAGTACGTCCTTACAAAAAATAAACCCTGCACTACTCACTACACTACTCTTTCTAAGCTAGATGAGCTAAAAAAGAAACACATCAATGAGCTAGGTCTTGTTTACAATGAGAACTGATTTGAAAACAAAACTGATGTAGAGTTTCCAATTGAGTGTAAATGGCTCTTATCACTTGGAAAGAAATTTGCACTACCGATCACCAGAGAAAATTTCTCACCAATACATGTAATAGCTGAATTGGAAGACTACATTCAAACAATAGAAGATGCAAAACAAAAAGACATTGCCAGATCCAAACTATCACATAGAATTATCAATCTCAAAAGAAATTTTAAAAACAACAAAACAGAAAAATTCATTCTCAACACATTGAAACAAACAAAAACCATCATCAATAAACACAAGAATAAAATTATAATCACAAACGCAGACAAAGGAAATAAAACAGTAGTCATATATAGAGAAGATTACAACAACAAAATGAATAAACTACTCGAAGACAAAACTACATACAAAACAATTGGAGCCGATCCAACCAATAGTCTACAAAAAACAAACAACGAAATAGTTAATAACCTATACAAACAAAAAATAATTGACATTAGACAAAAAGCAAAACTCTCAAATCCGGCGGCATCAGCACCAAAACTTTATGGACTTCCCAAAATCCACAAACCCGACATTCCTCTCAGACCAATTACAGCATCAACCAATGTTCCGTGTTACTATCTCTCAAAACACGTTGGAGAAATTCTCAAAACAATAATATTAGAAGAGTACAACGTTAAGAACTCTCTTCAACTAAAAAATAGAATAAAGGAAATAGAACTTCATGAAGAAGAGATTCTCGTCTCATTTGATGTGATATCTCTTTTCACAAACATACCGACATACACAGCCATAAAAATAATTATGCAAAATTGGGAAATGCTAAGCAACAATACTAAAATACCAAAATCACAGTTCTTAAAAATACTAAACTTCTGTTTAAAGGACAATAACTATTTCCAATATGACACAACATTCTACAATCAAACATTCGGTATGCCAATGTGAAAGCCCTTATCACCCACAATAGCTGACATCGTATTAGACCATCTTCTTGACGAAACCATTGACAAACTGAAAAAGTGCAACACCAAAATGAAATTCATAAACAAATATGTAGATGACATTATTGCCAAGTAAAATAATAAGATTTCGTTTGACTGGTACAGTAAACCAATTGCATCAGGCAGAATAATTAACTATTTGTCCTCACAACCCACAAAATATAAAACAAATACAGCCTGATAGATAAAGTTCTGGATCTAAGTGATACCATCTACCATAGCAAAAAGATTAGAAAAATAAGGACGATTTTACAAATGAATAATTTCCCGAACAACATAAGCAATAAACTCATCAACGAAAAATTACATAAAATGCTCAACAAAAATAACCAAGTAACAACAAAAATGGACTCCGGCAACCCTAAATATTACTCAGTCACATATATTCCTCATCTCACTGATAATAAAACACTCTAAAACACATTACCAATAGACAAAAGAAATGCCATTTTCGCTCATAAAGCTAACACAACATTAAATTCAATATTTACAAACACCAAACCAAAAAAAGAGACAATAGACCAAAACAACGTTGTATACGAAATTCCATGCAAAGGAAATGATAAACAACAAAGAGAAAACTGAGTGTGAGACTACTAGAACATGAAACAGATGTAAGGAAAAAGAGAACAAACACAGCACTCTCACAACACATGAATGACAATGATCATATGGCAGACTTTGACAATGTAAAAATACTAGACAAAGAAAAGCGCAGACCACGCGCTTCACTCTGGAGAGCTTGAGAATCCAGCAAAAAATTAATATGACGATGAACCATCAAGAAGACGTCGACAACATTAGTTCGTTGTATAGTGTTGCCATAAACTAGTTGTTAAATATTGTGATACTAGGTTAATTTTTTGTTGCACTTTGTGTTAAATTATTTTTCATATTGTTTTTATTTAATTACAGTGTTGTCCATATTTTACTTCTTTCGCACTTTTTGTGCAAATTTCAATTATGTTTTTTTAATATCAAATAGTAAGTTCTTTTCAAATGTAAAATTTCTTTAAAAGCGTTTTGTTCTAATAATGTATTTAAATATTTTTATGTAGCTAAATAAAACCCCTGAAGAAGCTGGAAAACAACTGGCGAAACGTAGGGTAAAACCAAGATGGATTAATTTTTATTCAATTATTGATCGCATCCAACTTAATGATCATAAAAGCCCAAAAAACAAAAATTTCTCACAAAAAAACCTGCAATTTTACATACAAAACTTCCAAGAAAGGAGAGCACCAGGTAGTATTGGCTCTCAGAGGTAACATATACACATATCACAAAGATACGACCTTGGCTGTTATGTCCTCTATTTTTTTATAACAACCCCTAACTTGGTTAAGGCTGTTGCTAAAACCTTACATGGATTTTAGAACGCCGCTCACTTTCTCATTGTCATGGTTCCATCGTCACATGGTTCCATCGCCACATAGTTCCATCGCTACATCCACCTTTATTTTCACTTAGCACAAGCTCATATTCATATTTATACCAATAAAAAACCTGAAATTTTCGGAAAAGAAATTACTTTCCCCAAAATTAAAACGATCTTGATTCTCAGCCAAAGAATAGATTAAGAAAAAAAAGAATTCAAATTTTCCTTGTGTCAACATCGGAAACATAAGTTTTATTGCGAAACTATATCTAACAAAAATTCAAAAAAAAATCAATAAAGATATGTCCTAGAAAAATTTAATCCACAATCGATAATATCTACTTGAAATAGTTTAAGCGTTTTTCAAAATTCTAATTCAAATTCAAAATTTAAAGTGATATTACTTACAAAACAAAAAAAACAAAACTTGAAATATATTTTGACTGGATTTGGTCTCTTAGATCTGTTATATTTGTTTTTTTTTTTTTTTTATTTCTTTATAATTATCAGGGTCATCCTTTTAGTGAACCTTACTAAAAGCAGATTTTTACAAATAAAATGTAAAAAAAAAACATGAATGACTATTCCTATTTCACCACCGTACTCACACAGGAAAATAAAACAATTGAAAAGGCCAGGATCAAACCAGGCATTACTTTTAAGTTCAATTACTAATCGGCAAATGGGAGACAAAACTCTCTCGTCATATTAATGTGGGTGTATGTTTATTTACAAGGCACAATAAAATTTTCTTACTTTTTTTTGTATTTTTCGTTCAAGTATATATTGTTTATAAACAAAACTTACCACGACTTGATTTCTTCCTGTGAGGGGGTGCACCGCTTCATAGGTTGATGGTAGTACTTTTGTATCTAGATGGTGATGTCGGAATATAAAAAAGTAACTCACTACACCTTGGTTTCACACATTTCACACACACATTAGCCGATAGACATTCCGATACAACTTTTTTTTCACTGGTAAAATACTTTAGCGATATTAAATTTCTTTGTGGTGAATAGGGAAGAAAGAATGAAACAATAAAAAGTGACTATAATTCCTAATGAATTATCTTAGGTCTGTAATTAAAAGCACAAACTAATTGATACAGTTGATGATGGTGAGGCTTATTGTATACGATGAAGTTGATGACGTGGTGGTCAAACGACACAGGTAGCGGGTGCTAGGGGAGCTTTTAAAGGCATCAAATCCCGAGTGATATGCTACTGCTCGTCGGTCACTGTGTGAAACATCGGGTTGTTGGGAAGTTCTCGTCTCGGTGATTTCTGACGGATAAATTGACGCCATGTAAACGTATGATGGTTGGGGGTTTTCGCGATGGGGCACTTCGTCAATTTCGCCTACTCGACGTGTGGATTTTTGAGTTTTTCTCTTTTTTTTTGCACGATAAGTTTTGGAGGATTGTGGTTATTTTTTATTTAACCTTTTTTTGCTAGTTTTTTTCTACATTTATCTTTTCGTTGTTACTTCACGGAACTTAATTTTTGGAGCCTCATGTGAGTTCAAAAGCGTGCACGTATCGTTTTTGTATGGTTTTTTTTTTTTTTTTTTGGGACCGCGATTACGTGTTTGCTTTAGTTTAGATCATTTCACTTTATTTGTACAAATTGTTTTATTTTATTTTCATGAATCGCATGTGATTTGGGAGTTCTTAAATTGTTTCTCGATGAAATTTGTCTCTATTTGAGGGTCTGCGTTTTTTTGTCTTTTCTTTGTTTATCGCTTTTTGGTTTCGTTTTATTTCGTTTTTAAATAAAAATGCCGGCACAAAAAGGGAAAAAACCGAACTAACAATTTGCACAATTTGCAAAATCTACCGAGTCAAACTCGCGTATTAATTCGACCGAACCTGACTAGGTCAAAAAAGAAAAAGGGCGAGTTCTCACATACCACGGGATTTTATACCTGACTGGCAACGCTGAACATCTTCGAAAATTCGCGAGAGATCCTCGATATGGCGTGGGATGTGATTCCGAAAGCATTGTTTCTGGCCGTATTTTTAACCAGGAAACTTAAAAGTTCATTTTAAAAATCATTTTGATTTTTTTTTCAAAAATAGGTCTGACAAAAGTTTCGTCTTATGTTTAAAAACGTCCCAGAAAAACCTCCCGGAAACACTTTCATATTTGTGTGAGTGCGGCTTAGATTTGCTCTTTGTTAAAAAAAAAAAAAAAAAATACAGAAGATGGTATCAATTTTTTTGCTTTTACTCTCTTACATTCTCTCTTCCATTTTCCGGTTAGGCAAATGGATGTTGTCAGCCATATATCGATCTTTAAAAAAACCAGAGTTCACCACAGAAGAGACATTCCTCACCATCATCATCCGTACCTACAGCTGCACAAATGTTGATAAACATTTGACTGACAGAAATGGTATAAAAAGGTTTGTGCTCCTACTAAGGCTCTACCAGATATCCTCAAACTGTATCGACTGTTGGATTTAAATTTTTTATTTAAAATAATCCAACTGCAAAAAAAAAAAATATTGATGTCGTTTCCTACAAGTTATCATTTCCTCAACCTCATGATGAATTCAGTATTCTAGCTTTGATGGTTTTGAGCTCCTCCGGAGCTTCGTCGGTGATCTTCGTTATTGCTGCAACGGATTCGCACTATCCAACGACTTCTCCTTTCTTCAACCTTACATCGTACGGTCTGGTGTTCAGTAATCGTACGGGGATCATGTTGTTTTTCGGTGCTACCAGTGTTTCGAATGATGACGCTTTGGGAGGAACACTCTGGGCCTGGTTCTACCATGAGGTATCGAAGGCTTCCAAACTCACCTTCCAGTTTTGTCCAAACGATCACTTCAGAAGAAGGAGGCAGAATCAGATCTTCCGTGATGACAGTCCTAAGTGTCGACGTACTTTCATTCGAATAGGTCATTGGAATTTGTTTATTTTGGTATTTCAAAACTTGATTACCGATGTCCAAAATTACTTCGTGCTGTTTCATAAAGTCGAACACTAGATCGGCCAGTCGGATCTTAAGAAACACTCCATATACTCTTGCTACTTCTCCCGTTGCGGTTCTTAGACGGTAGCTATTGGTGTTATGAAGCCACGTCATCTTTACCAGGTCTCGACGTACTATGGATGCTGTGGCTCCGGTGTCGATGGTAGCCACAGGTTTTTTTCCGTTAATAGTTATTTCAACAGTCAGAATTTTGTTGCCTCGTTTGATCTGAGAGACCTGGATGGTGGTTCTGAGGCCATCGATACAAGAAACCAGCCTCTGCCCTTCGAAGTTGGTTCTTACTCGTTTCCCTGATGGGAAACGGGCTGATACGTAACGCTGGTGTTGTTGTTACCTTGCTCTGGGTTGAATCTCTTGCTTCCACAATGTTGACAAGCGGCTTTATTTGGTGGTAGTCGGCATTGACGCTGCAAGTGCCCGATCTTCTTCTTCTTCTGCTGCTTCAATTGTCAAAGCAAATGCTAAAGTTTCAGAAAGCGTAAGTGTTCTAGCAGTTCGCATGGCCTCTAAAGATGTATATCGGAAATGGCACGAACGAAGAACTCAACAATTTATTTTATTTATTTTATTTATTGTGTTTCAGGTGAACTTGGAGCTGCACTAGACTTTCACCCCTTTTCTGGACTCTGTTATTAAGTTGTCTTCGGAAGTCTTCTTTCAAGTGGCTATCGCCAAAGTGTTTATCTATATAGAAGCCACGAGAGTACTGAAATCGCCGCTCTTACCAGCTGGAACAGTTTGAAGTAATTCAGCTACTGGTCCTCAAAAAGCAAGAGTCAGTGCTATGTACTTGTCTTCGTCATCCCAGCCATTTGTTGTCGCGGCTGTCTCAAATTGTCTCTTGTAAACTGGCCAAGAAGACTGTCCATCAAATGTTGGCAGTTTCATCTCCTTTTTCTTTGAAACTTCTCCAGCAGATTCTCGAATTTTGATTTTCTGGATCTGGTCTAATTCCTTGGTCAGAATAGAGAACTGTTTATCACATCGGCTTTCTATAATTTCGAAACGATTCTCTACAACAGAAAGTTGTTTTTCCACACCTTCAACGCGTTCGTCTAGGCCACATACATTTTTCTCAATGTTGCCCATTTTGCCTTCTAGAATGTTTTTCTGACCTTCCAAAACATTCTGTTGCGCCTCAAATCTTTCGAGAATATTCTGTTGTTCCTTGTTCTGTTCGTTTTTTTGTTTTTCAGTCAGCTTCTTTTGTTCGTTTCGTTGTGCTTCAAGTTGTTCCAGAACATTCTGCTCTTCCTTCTTTTGTTCGTTTCGTTGCTCTTCAATCAGCTTCTTTTGCTCGTTTCGTTGTGCTTCAAGTTGTTCCAGAACATTCTGCTGTTCCTTCTTTTGCTCATTTCGTTGTGCTTCAAGTTGTTCGAGAACATTCTGCTTTTCCTTCTTTTGCTCTTTTCGCTTTTCTTACAAAAGCTTCATCATACTAGAAAAATTTACTCTTTAACTTACTTCCTCTTCCTCCACTTCTGTTTCGAAAACAAAAGTGTTTACGTCTTCACCTTGCTGTTCCAAATAGTTGCGCAAGCGCAGGACGAGCTCATTTTTCGATCCCGCTCTAGAAAGATTTCGCTTACCTAGCTCACTTTTAAGCTCAATGCAGTTGAGCTCTTCCAACAACTTACTCATTTTCACTGTATTTTTTTTTACACTTTACTAGCTTAGTTCGAAATAATAAAACTTTTTCTTTCACTTAAATTATACTACTTTTATTCGATATCTACTTTCTTCGGGCGGTTGTTGTTTGCGTGTTAAACGTTTAGCAGAGTCGCAAACCCATTTCTACTTAAAAGCTATCTAAAGGTATCCGAGTATTTTTGGTATACTTTTATATTCAAGTGATCAGCTGATTGAAATTGTATTTTTATTTCTTTTCATATAGATTTTTTATTTTGGTGTGCATTTATTTCAGCATTAGAGTCCATTAAAACGCATCGCAAAGCAAGCAAATATATTTTTAATGTAATAATAATAATGTTTTTAATGTTTTTCTGTTTTCAAAAGCCGAATTTTGATATTTCACAGCTGTTGTCTGCAGCAATCTGGAAAAGATATCTGAATCGTTCAAAAATGTACCTAAAATACGGGTATCCGCAATAGGCTATCCGATAGGTTCTTGAACGTGTCCATTAACTCAATCTTTACACTATCACTTTGTAATCAAAACTGACTCTCTGGTTGCATCAGCGGCCTCTTTATATAGAATTAGATATTACATCGAGAGCTTTACAGCAGTGTCGAACATCGAGAGCTTTCGAGCAATTTCGAAAATCGAGAGTTTTCCAGTAGTTTGCTATAAACCAACCATTATGGCTAGACACTTTCTCCTTCCTGTATATTTCTGCACACACAAACCCTCACACAAGCACGACAAATGCTGATGCAAAAACGAACGAGGGGTGCTTGCGATCAGTATAACGAGATTTACTAGGAGAAAAGAAGGGAGGAGCACCGAATTCTCCAAAAGAAACAGAAGCAGCATGAGAAGCGATCGTTTGAGGAAATTGAGAGGTGCAATGACAAGAACGAGATTCAGAAGTTTTACCAATAGGTAAAAAGATCATCATGGTGGCAAGCCCCAAACTCAAGCCTGTAAAGACCAGCAGGGAAACATATTTCAGATTCACAGTCGCTACTGAGGATCTGGAAATATCACTTCTGCAGACTGCTTAACGGTAATGAGGACACAAATTCCGCTGTAAGGAAGATTGCCCCCTTCAGCTTGGACGATGATCAAGAATGTCGTCCTCCCGACATAGAAGAAGTTAAGCTGCCATATGCAAACTTAAATCAAATAAGACTGCAGGTGCAGATGGCCTTGATGCCGAATTCTTCAAGGTAGCTAGAGACCAGTTGGAAAGCAGCATGCACCAGCTGATCTGCATGATATGGTCGGAAGAAAGCATGCCCGATGAATAGAACCTCAGTATCGTATGCCCGATCCTGAAGAAGGGATTGAGACCCTCACAATTGCGCCAATTATAGAGGGATAAGCCTCCTTAACGTCGCATATAAGATCTTGTCTGCTGTAATATGTGAACGTCTGAAACCCCACGTCAACAACTTGATAGGTCCTTATCAATGTGGTTTTAGACCAGAGAGGTCCACAATAGACCAAATTTTCACATTACGGCAGATCTTGGGAAAAGCCCGAGAGTATAATATCGATATACACCATCTTTTTATCGATTTCAAGGCCGCGTATTTACAGAGACGAGCTGTACAGAGCCATGTCTAGTTTCGGAATCCCTGCAAAGCTCGTACGACTATGCAAGATAATTTTGGAGAATTAACGCTGCTCCGTCAAGGTCGGTATAGAAATCACCGAAACCTTTGATGTCGAAAAAGGCTTAGGCCCCGATTGCGGTTGTCGATTGACTAATCGATACTCGACTTTTGTCGATTTCGATCGACATCTTTCGTTCATAATTTTCTGGTCGACTGTTGCGTTAGGAAATCATTTTATGGGAAAAAGTAAGTATTTTATTGAACAAATGCTCATATTTTGATATAATACGAGTATATAATACGAGTATTATATCAAAATATGAATTTGTCGTTGGTTGCTAGGACTTCGATTGAATCTTTTGTTGTTTCTTATACTTGTGGATTGATGCGGTGAGCGTCCTCTATCGCGAAATGAAAGCTTCCTGAGGGATGATTTTATTTCATTTATTTCTTTCATTTATCTCTGTTCTACACTGGAAGAGTTTTTTAGAACACGACTATTATCGGGTTGCCAAATCGACCCAACGATGAAAGTTTGCGTTGTTTCCCAAATTTTGTCAGCTAAAACTAACCTTGTTTGAAAAGGCTGCTCTATAATTACGGCAAGTGGGATGCTAATCTGCGATGGAAGTTTTCTCTCCCAAAGAGACTTTATTAATGTCGCTTTCCATTGACTGCTATTATACGGTGAAATTTGTTGCACGAAACTACTTCGAATTCTTCTTTGTTCCGTCATCCCGTGTCGCAAGTGTTATTACATGATGAAATCCAGTTTCATGAAACTAGTTTCACATTTCTCTTTATCTTTCATTCAGTGTTTTTATTTTTGAGGAAAAATAGTTATCTAGTAGTGCCTGGTTGCTTCAAAACCTCTTTTATTGGCAATTGAAAAACAAAAAAGTCATTATTATTAGTATTATTACTTATTATTGAACCAAATGAAACAGAAACACGAACAAAGACAAAGGGGGCGTTCGAGAATCGTATCCGGATAGCTTGTTGTTGTTGTTTACGTGTTAAACTTTTTAACAGAGTCACACACCCATTTCAACTAAAAAGCTATCTAAAGCTATCCGAGTATTTTTGGTATACCTTTCTATTCAAGTGATCAGCCGATAGAAAATTTATTTTTATTTCTTTTCATGTTGATTTTTTGTTTTGGTGTGCATTTATTTCAGCATAAGAGTCTTTTAAAACGCATGGGAAATCGAAAAAAATAAGTTATAATCGTCTAGCAATGATATTTTGAATGTTTTTCTATTTTCAAAAGTCGAATTTTAATATTTCACAGCTGTTGTCTGCAGCAATCTGGAAAAAGGTATCCAAGATACGGCTATCCGAAATAGGCTATCCGATAGACTCTCGAACGCGCCCAAAGAGAAACGTCAAAGCTGTTTCACGAAACCATAACCCATGCGACACACGGTAGCACATTGTCCATCTCTGTTTTTCGAACTTTCGTTCTCTTTTGCACTTATGGTGTTCGAACAGTTTCGTGCAACAAATTGCACCGTATAATAGCAGTCATTGACTGCTATTATACGGTGAAATTTGTTGCACGAAACTACTTCGAATTCTTCTTTGTTCTGTCATCCCGTGTCGCAAGTGTTATTACATGATGAAATCCTGTTTCATGAAACTAGTTTCACATTTCTCTTTATTTTTCATTCGGTGTTTTTATTTTTGGGGAAAAATAGTTATCTAGTAGTGCCTGGTTGCTTCAAAACCTCTTTTATTGGCAATTGAAAATTAAAAAAGTCATTAT
Source organism: Melanostoma scalare (assembly GCA_949752695.1). Taxonomy (NCBI): domain Eukaryota; kingdom Metazoa; phylum Arthropoda; class Insecta; order Diptera; family Syrphidae; genus Melanostoma; species Melanostoma scalare. The sequence goes on along the minus strand of OX456986.1, from coordinate 120,458,319 downwards.
TATTAGTATTATTACTTATTATTGAACCAAATGAAACAGAAACACGAACAAAGACAAAGGGGGCGTTCGAGAATCGTATCCGGATAGCTTGTTGTTGTTGTTTACGTGTTAAACTTTTAACAGAGTCACACACCCATTTCAACTAAAAAGATATCTAAAGGTATCCGAGTATTTTTGGTATACCTTTCTAATCAAGTGATCAGCTGATAGAAAATTTATTTTTATTTCTTTTCATGTTGATTTTTTGTTTTGGTGTGCTTTTATTTCAGCATAAGAGTCTTTTAAAACGGATGGGAAATTGAAAAAAATAAGTTATAATCGTCTAGCAATGATATTTTAAATATTTTTCAATTTTCAAAAGTCGAATTTTAATATTTCACAGCTGTTGTCTGCAGCAATCTGGAAAAAGGTATCCAAGATACGGCTATCCGAAATAGGCTATCCGATAGACTATCGAACGCGCCCAAAGAGAAACGTCAAAGCTGTTTCACGAAACCATAACCCATGCGACACACGGTAGCACATTGTCCATCTCTGTTTTTCGAACTTTCGTTCTCTTTTGCACTTATGGTGTTCGAACAGTTTCGTGCCACAAATTGCACCGTATAATAGCAGTCATTGGACGAAAAGAACCGTCCAGGAGCATTCTCAAACCATTCCATTGGTGCAAAAAGATCGCTTCTCATGATTCTGATGAGTGACAGCCGCTTCTCGATTTAAAGTGAGAATAGACTCAAGAAGCACTAACACATGTTACTCAAATGTCAAAAAGAAAATTTCTTTCAAGGAATATTTTTTAAGAGCCATAGGTGTTTCACTCACACAAAGGCAATTTCGTTAAACTGAATAGAAAAAATGTTGGGTGTTCCATTGGTTTTTAAAATGAGTGCTTCCCTGAGTGAAACCAATTTAAAGCGGCATTAGTCTCCGCACAGCAATGAGATATTACCGTATGTGGACACCATGTCGATATATATCCGATGGCTTTCGGTCGCCTAAATTTTCCGCGGACAAAAGTTGCTCTAACCTTCGTTGTTCTGAGAGTGAATAGGTCTGTTCGTTGAACTTTCCCCAGGGTTGACCCAGGTTTTCTTGACAACCCTATGAGTTGTCAAAAAAGTCCTCAAAAAACACTACACCACAAATCACCACACATCCCTGTCATTTAAAAAAAAATACATGCTATTTGACAGCCCTCAAATTGCCACAGCAAAAAGCTAGGGCGAGTTTGGGGAAAACCTATGGCAAACCTATGGCTCAAAAAACACTCCATTTGACATTCAGGGCGAATTTTGGTTTCTCAAAAAACGCTTTGTGGCGACCCTAGGGCTTCAACGAACAAACCTAATATCTCTTGATGAGCAGCTCTTTTAAATTTACATACTTATTTGTTTGTGGTGGATTGTTTAATACATCTATAATGTTGTTGATTGCATCAAACGGAAGCGAAGCTAGTACATACGAGTATTTTGTTTCATCTTTCGTAATCTTTTTGGTTGAAAACTGCGCTTCGAAAGCAATAAACCAGGCGGCTGGAGCTTTCTCCCAAAAACTAGGCAGTTTAACAGAGGATACTTCGTAAAGATTACTGTACCATTAATCCCCCGAGGTCGATTGCTGTTGCCCAGCATGAACCGTTGGTGGTGGTACGTATAGTTGTCGTGATCCTGATGGGCCACGAGGATCTGCAGAATCCTCCGCCGCTGTCGATTCCTTTTCATCCATTTTGATACTAATATCTTTTTTCATTGACGAAAAGAGTTACTCCTTTTGCGAAAAGATTTACTCCTTTCCCATTTTCCATGTTTCATGAACAAAAGAGTAGATCCGGAGTAACTCTAAACGCCAAAGATCTACTTGGTTGGGAGATCTACTCTGAATTCAAGCACACATGCAAAAACATTGTGCTGTCAAACTTTAAATGGAAAATAATTATAATTTGTGTATTTTCAATTTGTTGTACCAGCGCAGCGTTGGGTTGAAAAAATTGCTATAAATTATGACGACACGAGAAAATAAGTTAGAATTCAGTAGATTGCAGAAGAAAACAAACTGTAAAATATAGAAATACTAGCGGCCCGTCCCGGCTTCGCACGGGCACTAAACATGACATTTACACACATATTCACAATTTTTCGCGTCGAATTAAAAAAAAAAATAGGAAATTAAATTCTCAGCTGAACCCTGCCCGCTTCGCCAGGCAATAACGACTTAATATAAAAAAATGTTTAATTTTCGATTAATTAATTTTTATTGTAACGCTTTTTGGTAAACTAAATTTTTGGTTTTTCTTTCACCATTACTTGTATATACAAATAGAGCAGATGGTTTGGTAATTTCGCGATCGTGTGTTGGGCATTGTATATATATATAAAGCAAAGTTGATATTTTGTTTGTCCGCAAAAGTCTCGAGAATTAAGTCACCGATTCTCTCTCTCTCTCTCTCTCTCTCTCTCTCTCTTTCATTTTCTCTCTCTTTCTCTGTCACTCTTTCTTCCTCTCTCACTTTCATTTTCTCTCTCTTTCTCTGTCACTCTTTCTTCCTCTCTCACTTTCACTCACTCACTCTCTCTCTTTCTCTCTCTCTTTCTCTCTCTCTTTCTCTCTCTCTCTTTCTTCCTCTCTTACTTTCACTCACTCACTCTCTCTCTTTCACTCTCTCTCTCTCTCTCTCTCACTCTCTCTCTCACTCTCTCTCTCTCTCACTCTCTCTCTCTCTCACTCTCTCTCTCTCACTCTCTCTCTCACTTTCATTTTCTCTCTCTTTCTCTGTCACTCTTTCTTCCTCTCACTTTCACTCACTCACTCTCTCACTTTCACTCACTCACTTTCACTCACTCACTTTCACTCACTCACTCTCTCTCTTTCTCTCTCTCTCTCTCTCACACTCTCTCTCACTCTCTCTCTCACTCTCTCT